>CAXHTJ010000007.1:7804597-8404597 GCA_964019445.1 Populus tremula | reverse complement strand
ATTAAGCTCCTGATTATTGCTCAAGTTCAATTAGAAAATAATGATTAAGTTCTTTTGATAATTGTTTTAGAATGGATATACTTTTCTACAAATAATTTTTTGAACACACACACACACATAAAGGAGGGCTTGAAAATGGGTTATGACATATTGTTTTTACAATAGACGAATGGGCTTATGTGGATTTTGCATCAAATATTTGTCATAAGCCATTTTTTTAACCCTTCTTGAATATCCCAAAAGGGAAAAAAAAATATCATTAAAATGAGAAAAAACTGACAAAAAAAACATAAAAAATAAAAATAAAAAACTAAAAGGTAAAAAAATATAAGGAAAAAAAAATGACTTTTCTTGTGATTGAGATGAAATGGAGAGAAAAAGGGTTGAAATTGGAGAAGTAATTGAAAAGCCAATGATTGAATTGGAAATGACATCAAAATGCTAGAACTATCTTAATGCAATCAGTAATGAAATTGAGATAAAGTGGTTGAAATTGGCTAAATAGTTGAAAAATTAGAAAGCTTAGGATTGAATTTGAAGAAGTGAAGAATTTAAGGGATCATTTTAATACAATCAAGGATGAAATTGAGAATAAAGTGGTTGAGATTGGTCAAACATAAAACAATTATAGAACAAAGGACCAAATTTAAAAAGAAAAATAAATTGAGGGACCAATTTAAAGAAAGAAAAAAAGAAAAATAAAAAATCTTTTTATGCCAAAAAAACAATGTTTCATTTAAGTGAAATGATGCATCTCATCCCTTTGCATGGTAGCTCGCAAGTCTTGATTTTTTCATGGTTTTGGCTAGACTTTGGCCACTTTTTTCTCTCTCTCTCTCCCATGCCTCCCTAACATGCCAAACACACCACTCCCTTCCATTGTATGTCTATTACATGCTCAACTAAAAAAAAACAATAATATGACGCTTTAAAGCTATTGCAAAACTGGTGCAAAAAGGTCAACACAAGTGTCATAACCTATTTTTAGGTTCCTTTAAATTTACTTTTTTCCTTTTAAAAAATAAAAAAAATAATAACAAAAAGACTATCAACTTGGAAAAAATAAGCTGAGAAGAGTTTCAAATGTATAGAGGTTCAAACTGAAATTTTGAACACATTCAGGAGCTCAATCATACCTCATTGTACCCAAGATTGAAAGATAATGCAAATTCAAAGTTAAATTAAATGATTATCGGATGAATTTGCATAAAAATTAAGTTCGGAAACTTAATTAGGATTTTAATTGGCCAATTTTATTTAATTATGGACATAATGAAGAGTTTAACTAAATTTTAGAATTAATTTGGGTCAAATTAAAACAATTAATTAAGTGCAAGGAATTAATTAGGCTTTAAATAGTCAAATTAATTTTATTAGGGACTCAATTGGTAAGAAATAAAGTTTGGAAGCTTAATTTGGGCTTAATTAACAGGATTGGAATTTTAAATGACCAAATTTATTTTTTTTCAAACTCCATTAAACAAAATCAAAGTCAAAATTGCAAGGAAATCAAAGTTTGAGAGTCAGTTAAGGTCCAAATTGAAGAAATACCAAGGACCTTTATGCAAAAGGAGAGTGATTTTGGGTACCCTATTGAGCAAAATTAGGGATGAAATTAAAAAAAAAAAATAGAAGTTTACAAGTTGATCGAGGACGAAATAAAAAATATCCAAGACCAAGGACCACATTGAAAAATGAGCTAAACTCATAGGGTCATTTTAATATTTGACAAGGGTGAAATTGAATTGATTCCCAGGATCAAAATTTAATTGAGGACTTAATTGAATAAATCAGAAGATTGAGAGTTAAAATTAAAATAGGAGATTTTAAACCTAAATTAACCCTAAACACCAAAAGAATGTCATTTCATTTATATGAAACGGTGTGTTTTGGTGTTGTTTTGACCAATACGATGAGTTTTAGATAAAAACAATATTGTTTTGGTCAATAAAGGTAAAAAAAAAAATTATAGTGCTTAATGACAGGTCATCTAACACTGTTTAGAATCTTCAACATTTCATACCTGAAAGGTTGTCCAAGATGACTACTTTTCAAAGGCATTTAATGCCACACCTCTGCACCAAATAGAACAAACAAGATATCACTCTTAAGGCACGACACCATACTACACCCTGACATGATTCTTGTCGGTTGGTTGCTTCTATAGCCGCCGCAGCGCCACCCCAAAGAGGCTAACCCGATCAGCCTTTGCAGCCCAATTTCGTAGCATGTGATGATGACTAACTTTTGGCTAATGGTTGAGATCTTTACCGTTTAAATCAAAGGCCAAGATTTATTCCCAATAAATATCAAATATCTCTCTTTCATCCCTTATAAATAAGAGTAAATTTCATGCGAAAGAGAAGGAGAAATTAGGTGGGAAAGGAGCAAAAAAAAACTAGTCTTTACATCATTTTTTTCAGCTACCTATCTTACAAAACCTTCCATAGCTATCACCAACCACCTAGAATCTCTAAACCGAATGGAATCAAGCTTTTAGACAAACAAATAACCTGAGAAACACCATAAACCATCATTATCTTCACCATAATTGCTATCTCTCTTTTTTTTGTTCCACTGCTACACCTCTATCAACACTGATGTAAGCCGCCACCACTAATGAGTACAGCCACCACACTAAAACAAGAACCCTTTATTCTCCTTATTTCAGCAATTACTAGCATGCCATGAAAGGAAACCTTGTAGAACTTTAATATTAATTCACGTTTTGCTTGTTACAAAATCCATAAGGTCATTGAGTTGGTCTGGTGTCCATATAAGCTGGGCTAAATCCAAGCCACCTATATAGTTAGGCTAGGTCTATCCCACTTCACACACACACACACACAAAGGCTTGTAAGGTCATCAATTGGCTTAAATTTTAGGTTAGGTCCAAGCCCAACCCTACACGTGGGCTAAAGCCTCCGGCCTAACTCATTTGGCCAGGTTAAGCCCAAACTTATATGGCTAGACTAAGCCTAAACCTATCCATAAGGGTGTGTTTGGCCCACCATGTTTTTCTTTAAGCAATAAGCCCAGGTTTGGTTTTTAAGGGCCTGTTTGGCAAACACGCCCTTAAAGCATTTTTAATGCCTTTGATTTTAGGCTAATGGTATATTAGGCAAACACACCCTAAACCCTTTTTCCTATAAGCTTTAATTTTTCTATATTTGCATATTTAGCCACACAACCCCTTAAAAATTCAAAAATTCAAAAACCATCTTAAAACTTTTATGAGTCTCTAGCATGATGTTCCAACACTTTTACCTAATATTGTGTTGTAGACTTATACTTTAAAATATGAACCCGGTATAAAAAATACCTGATCTTTTTCTCCAAAAAATAAAAAATTCAAAAAAAAAATTCTGTTAGTCCAGAAAACTAAAAAAAATATTTTTTCTTCAATAATTTTATTTAACATAGGATTGTAGATGTACACTATAAGATATAGACCTAACATTAAAAATATCTATTTTTCTTTGAAATTTCAAAAAAGTCCAAAAAAATTCCTCATTTCAAAAAATATAAAAATATATTTTGTTTTCTTACATACGGTCAAATCTTAAAGTTTTTTCATGCATATTTCCTAAAAAGAATAAAATCATATTTTTATCATGTTTTAAAAATACAAAATGAATATTGTATCCAATTTATGATTATTCATTAGAGTTTGGCTAAAATTCAAAAAATCTCACAACTAGTTTGTTATTCAAAGTGTTAGGATTTAGTTGTAAACTTTAATATTTGGGAGTATAAAATTACATTGTAAAATATACCCTCAAGTATTAAAGATACAAAATAGAAAATAAATGTGATGCTAAATCTAAACAATAGAACATTTAGAATTTAACCAAATAAGTTGTGTTTAATTTAATCTTAGCATTTTTTATATATTGCTTTAGTATGCATTTTTATATATTGCTCCTGCATAAATATATTGGGTATAGATTAATGCATTTTTATATATTTTAATTTTTGAATAAACTTCATTTTAGGTTAAGTGGGGGGTAATAGTTTGTCGCATTACTTTCAGTCGGGGTTTTGATTTCTAAAGCATCCAACTATAAGCTTAACATTTACTTGTTAATGGTGGTCACACTATGCCACAATCATTCCTTCTAAACCCATACACTACCTTCATGAAAGGTGGTCACTAGACTGATCATAAATCCTTTTGAGAGCTAGTGAACTTAGACCTCATGTAATAACCTAGAACCTACATTTACGATAAGGACTCCTTAATTATTTATTTTGCATTAGGGAAAATCTAATTAAAATGTTGAACTTTATAGGGTTTTTTTAGCTAAAACCTTAACTTCCATGGCTTTTTCTGAGTAAGGGGAAAGATCCGAGATGATGCAATTAGTTGAAGGGAATTGCCTAAGGACCGAGGTCAGGGAACTACCAAACATGACCAAAGTACATTACTCTATAGACAATATAAATAAGCTTGTGCCAGTCTTGGGATATATGAATGAGACTTTGTTTGAGAGAAAGTATGGGATAATTGCCCACCTAATAAGGATCCTAGTTCATATTATTGCAATTAAGGCCTTAATGCATTTCTAGAATCCAGGTTATTTATGTTTCACTTTTAGGGATATTGACATGACCCCCACTATTAAAGAGTATGCCTAGATGTTGAACTTCCCAAATGACCCTCACAAAGTATATTTTAGATAAAGAATCGAGAACACGACTACTGAGGTCGTAAAGTTATTGCATCTAGATCAAGTTGATAAGTACAAGATGTCTAAATAAGGATTTAAGTGGAAGTTGGTTGAGAATAAGTTGAAGGTATTGACACCATCCAAACATTGATGTCTTATCCCAAGTGCAGGAGTGTCAGTAATAAATAACCCGGCAAGAACGAGGTCGAACCACAAGGAGGTGAACTATATAAAATTATAAACAATAAATGAAAAGGAGTTAATGAGAACTTTTAAGATGTGATATTGATGTAAGGATTAAACAAGGATAAAACAATTGTCAATGTTAGAGGATCCACTAATGGTATTTAAAATAAATATAGGATAAACTTTTTTTATTACTCTTTTCAAATAAGAATTGATTGATGAGTTTAACTACTAAAATTTAAAAGACAAAGAGAAGGCCAAACTTAGAAAAGAGATACTAATTCAATCCAAACTGGAACACTATTCGGTCATTGGGTCATATCTAGAGCTCTAGATCTTGGATTTAGGTCTGCTCTATATGGATGAAAAGAAAAGTCGAGGCACTAGAATTAAAAATGAGTGGTCAATTAAAATCTATTCAAGAAATTATGTGTGAAACTAATGAACATTCAACCAATGATTGTCTAAATTTGCCTGCTTTCAAGGAATGTCTCCATGAACAAGCCAATGCTTTAACTAGTTTCCAATGGCCAAATCATGATCCATACTCATAAATATACAACCCTAGTTGGAGAGATCATTTAAATTTCAGTTTGAAGAATAGTAACTACAATGCACAAACTTCACAGCCACCATTTAAAGCACGTCATAATTTCTAAAATTCTCATGGATACGCACCTTCTTATGCTCTACCTCCTAGAAAAAATCTTAAGGAAACATTGCATGCATTCATTAAAAAGCAAGAGACAATCAACACTCAACTTGCTCAAAGCATGGTAGATTTTAAAGATGCTCTTGCAAAATTCACATCTGCTCTCAATTTTCAAGAGAAAGGTAAGTTTCCATCTCAACCACAACAAAATCCAAAGGGGCAATACAATGCAAATGCAAGTAGTTCTGGAAGCCAACACATAGATCAAGTCAAATCAGTCATCACTCTTCGTAGTGGTAAGGTTATTGAAAAACCCACTCTTGAACCTTGTAAGAAAGATGATGAGTCAATCTCGGAGGGTAAGGTTGAATCTGAACATTGCAAATAAAAGACTGATTCCCTACCAGAATTTCCATTTCCTCATGCCATAACCAAACATGAAGAAATCGAGGATGAAAAAGGCACCGAAAATATTGTCGCGGATCATTTGTCAAAATTAACAATAGATTCGACATCCGACATCACTCAAAATTAACAATGCCTTTATTTGCTAAAAATATCAATTTTCTTGCTTCAGGATTTTTGCCAGCTCATTTCGATAACCAAGACAAAAGAAAGTTTTTTAGCGATGTGCAAAACTTTTATTGGGATGACTCTTACTTATTCAAATATTGTCCTGATCAAATATTTCAAAGATGCATTCCCGATAATGAGGTAAGTAGTGTCATTAAATTTTATCACTCTGAGGCATGTAGGGATCATTTCTCGTAAAAAAATACGACTGTAAAAATCTTACAAAGTGGATTTTACTAGCCCACCATGTTCAAGAACTCATACATTTTGCAAAACCTGTGAAAATTGTCAAAAGATGGGATTTATTTCAAAACATAGAGAGTATTTAGATAATCTTCTATTGACTCTTAAGTCTCATCATAGTGGAGATGTGCATCATGTAATTCATGATTTATGGCCCCATTTTCATAAAGAAAATGCTCATCATAGTCTTGGGAATCTGACTAAAAAAAGACCTTGTTTGCCAGTGTTTAAGAAAATTAGATAGGAAGCCTATCCCCGACCCATAAAGGGCGTTTAAGCCGTTCTTAGACGTAAAACTAAGGGAAGATGTGAGCCACAATCGCAACTACCAATACATACACATGTTTAAAAAAAACAAAAAAAAAAAAGAAAGAAAAAGATACTCCAGCTAGTTTCCATATAGGTAATATGATTGCATTTTCTTTTTCTCATCTATAAAACCTTCTTCTTCTTCCTTTCATTTCTACTCAACCTATACATTCTATAAGCATAGACAGGTCTTGAAATGGTAGGATCCTCAGCTCTTAAAATATAAAAAAAAATTTGTGTTTTGTTGTGGATCCAGCCCTAGGAAAGAAAAAGAGTTTATAGAATCCGCAAATCATCTTGGTCAGATACTAGCTGAGAGAAAGATTTATTTAGTATATGAAGGATGCAGCCTTGGGTTAATGGGGAGTGTGTCAACAACTGTATTCTTAAGAGGTAGTCAAGTTTTAGGGTTCGTCCCCAAAGCTTTAGCAAACAGGGACATCATTGGAAAAACAATTAGAGAAGAAATACAAGTCTCCACAATGTCTGGTCGAATGAATACAATGTTTAAATACGTTGATGCCTTCATTATCTTACCAGGTCGTCTTGGAATATTGAAAGAGATTTTTTATATTTTTTCTTGGTCTCAACCGCACATTCACTATAAACCTACAAGTTTGCTAAATGTTAATGGTTTTTATGATAATTTGTTGTCTTTTCTTGATCAAGCTATGAAACAAGAATTTCTAACTCTTTGGCATGACAAATCATAATCTCTGCTACTACTACTGAATAATTGATTGACCCACTACAATCTTTCATCCCTATAATTGATCCTTCTATAAGTCATAAATTGGTCAACTAAGGAAAGCCATAAAAAGCTTAGATTGGATTTGAGCCTTCGTTTGTGAAACCTTGTGTCTTTTAGTTTTATTAATTGCTTATTATTTTGTTTTGTTATTTCTTATATTTGTTTAAGTGTGTTTCAGGTTTGTCAGTGTTCGTTGTTTCAGGTGATGTCTTCTATACTCTATTTTTCCACCTTAGGACATGAGAACAATGTCTTGTTTTGGTTGGGGGGAGGGTAGTAGTTGACATTAAAAAAAAAAAAAAAAAACTTACTAACTATTTTTGCTATTATTAAAACCATTTGACAAAAATGTTATTACTAGGATGGTAGAGTAAGCGAGAATCTTATTGACTCTTCAGACGCATCTTAGTAAACATTTTCCAATGGTTATTTTCAATATTCATAACAAGGTCTATCAGAATACTTATTGAAATATTCAATTTTATAAATTCTCGCATTGTTATCACTTGATTTTGCTCATATACTCATTTAACAAGTATTTTTAAACCTTCATTTTCACACACACACACTTTAACATATGATTGTAGGTTGCACATTGGATTATTATATTATTTATGTTATTTTATTAAAGGTAAAAACTAAAGGAAAGGGATAATATATAATTTGCAAAACAAAATAAAAATTGAATATAATAAAAACATAGATAAGTTTTGTTTCGTAGCCTCCCTAACCTAAGCAATTAAGCCTGAATGGGTTTTTTAACACCTAATACCCTAAAGTCAACTTACTTGGAAGCTATTGGCCCAACGCTTGTTACATGGGTTGAGGAGAAAAGCTTAAGGGAATCAAACATTGTACTATCTACATATCAGTATCTGCAACCTAAGTTACTAAGCTCATAGGGGTGTCTCAACACCTAATGCCCTAAAATCAACTTGTCGGGGAGTCATTAGTCGAAAGCTCGTTACATAGGTTAAAGATGCATTGTGTCTTAAGTTATATGTATATATATTAAAAAAAAAGATAATAATCTCAACCCAAGGAAGTTAACCTTAAATATTAGAATATAATATTATTTTCTTCCAATAAAAACCTCATCATCTATGTTTTTATACATTGAGTGCATAAAAAGAAAGGTTTATTAATATTTTGTTTAAAAAGTATTAAGTAGATATATATATATATATATATATATATATATATAAATTTAATGAGAGTTTGTTTATCTAAATAGATTAATGGAAGTTGAATGATGAATGCCTTGCTTTGTGGAATTTGCAAATTATTTTTCTATTTTAACACTTTGATTACTAGGGACTAGTAATAAGATGGTTGATGGGTGTGATTAGTACTTAAAAGTGCATTTTTATCATGGTCTTATATCATCATTTTGCACTTGAAGTATCAATAACTCCTTAACGAAAGCATGTTTTATAATAACAAGTCCGATACTATAAGATACCTTTAATTTATGGTAAATGTTCATCTTAAATGCAAGTATCATATAAATCAAAGGAATGATTGATGAGTTTTATCATTGTTTAATCCTTACATTGATATCCCATCAAAATTCTCAGAAACGCTTTGTTTTATATATATATATATATATATAATTCACTTGTATGTGGTTCGACCCCGGTCTTGTAGGGTTATTTATTACTTCAACACTCTTGCACTTGGGATAAGACATCAATCTTTTAGTCGTGTCAATGTACAACTAAATACAAAGATAGTTGAGTTCGATATTGATAGGAAAGAACTTCAAGGGGCTAGGAACTAGATCCAACAATTAAAGAAGATAGTTCAGATACTGGATATAAATAATAAATCACTAGTAATAATCAATGGTACATTGCTCAAGATAATACTTTGCTACACTAAAAGATTGGACAAACTAACAAACTGATTGATATAATGGTTCGAAAGGCAAATGAGTTATGAGTAAAAGCCACTATAATCAACAACAATGTTTATAAGTATGAAAAGTATTTGAATGATATTTAAGCTTTTATCAAGAATATAGCTAGTAGAGGGGTGGCATTTGAGAATAAGTAGAGACATAAGAAATCTCCTTGTATGAACTACTTCTTTTTTATGAATGAAAATGGCTCAAACCCATTTTTTATGGTACTTTCTAATGTGTATGAGAGTCAACCAATTTAAGGACTTGGGAAAAACCTTCTTAAATCTATTAGATTATGGATTCTACTCGTGCTTAATAAGAAAGCCATGTATTAGCTCTTTGAACGAGTTAACCCATACCTATTGTGTATGTACATACATTTGCTTTCATAAACACATATAAAGTCATTTTTAAATGGCATGAATACATTCCAAGTTGAAATATAGGTTCCTAAAAAGCTCATATTCATAAAATATATAACACCTGACTCCGATATATAAATATAAAAGATGAAGAGCGCACTCACTATGATGCTCATTTCCAAGATGAATTTGATTATCTTAAGGTTACAATGGCTCGTATCGCTAGCTTACTTGAGCAAGTACCTAAAAATGCCTCCGGTGAAGGCCTTTCCAATCGACCCATCACTTTTTGTTCAAACTCAAGCAACAACTCAACTTGAAGAGAGGATGGGTGAACAAGGTCAAGATCCCTAATATAATGTAGCATTTGTGTAGTCGACAGTATCAACACCAACCCCTGTAGTTGTAAATGCATTCGCTAATGAATAAGGGCTATCGAGAGAGTTGATTTGTATGATCCATTGCAAGCTTTAAAAATATATCTAGTCTTGAACATGGTTGTACAAAGAAGTTTTGTATTCCCAAGTTCATCAAATACACTATAACTCAATGCTCTATTACCCATCTCAAATCCTATTACAGCAAAATGACAAAAGTACAACATGATGAAAAACTACTAATGCATTTCTTTTAGGATAGTTTGATTAGGCATCATTGAGCTGGTATATAAGACTAGATAACATGAAGATTCGAAGATAAAAAGATCGAAGCAGAAGATGAAATTCTACCACAACTATTTGCTCACACCATTGATGATGTCCTTGCAAAGGCTTTTATGAAGCTAGCTAGAGGAGAAGCATAACAAAATTAGAAGATAAAGTCTACTCCTATTATGTTCAAAAAGTAATTGATTTTGTTTGATCATGTTTGTAAGAGTTTTTTGACATACCTTTATTTTTTTATTATTTTGTTTTGATATGTTGCTCTTACTTGTTTTAGTCTTGATGGTAATTTAGCTTATAATACCACAAGACTTTCTATGTCAAATGAGCCTTTTTTATTTTAATGAGATCATGCATTTTATTGTGTTCATGATGTGTCTTTATATTTTTTTGTTTCATGCAAATAACACGCTTACATAAGCACACCTTACACTTTTAGAAATCCTAAAAGTTTCATCAATTCACAAACCCGTCACACTAAGAATAATTGGCCAAACTTTGATAATACTATTGAAATGGGTAATGAAGATTGGGAAGAAGAGGACATGAAAGAGTTTACTAGGTTGGTGGAAAAGTTTGAGAACACGTAGAAACCTACTAATGAACAACTAGAAATTATAAATTTGGGAACTTAACAAAAAAAAAAGAATTGAAGATTAACACCCTTATTACAACCGAGGAAAGAGATAGGCTAATCTCTCTGCTATATTAGTATGCAGATGTTTTTGCCTGGACTTATATGAATATGCCTGGTTTATACACTAACATAGTGGTATATAGGATTTCTTTGGTAGAAGATAGTAAGCCAGATAAATAGAAGACCAGACGAATACGCCCAAATATGTTGCTTATAGTAAAGGCAAAGATATATAAATAATGGGATACAAGGTTTCCAGATATGGTCCACAACTTTTAATGGGTGGCTAATGTGGTTATAGTTTCCTAAAAAATATGGCAAGATCAGGGTGTGTTGGATTATAAAGACTTGAACAAAACAAGCTCGAAGGATGACTTTCCTCCACCTCATATAGATATCTTGATTGATAATGTTGCGAAGAGTGCCACATATTCCCTCATAGATGAGTTCTCATGTTATAATTAGATTAGAATGGTAAAATAAGATAAAGAAAACTACTTTTTTCATGTCATAAGGAACTTTATGCTATAAAGTGATGTCATTCGAATTAAAGAATGTTGGCGCCACATATCAAATAGTAATAGTCACTTTGTTCTATGGCATGATGCACCGACAAGTGGACGCCTACATAAATGATATACTTGCCAAATCAAAGAAATAAGAAGATCACGTGTAAGTATTTAGGAAATTATATGAGAGGCTGCGGAAATACCAATTAAGATTGAATGCTGTAAAATGCTCGGTTGGGGTAAGAGTTGGAAAGCTATTGGGTTTTGTAGTAAGCAGTTGAGCAATATAAGTTGATCTAGATAAAGCAAAGGCTATCTAGGATATGTCAGCACCTAAAACATAGAAAGAAGTAAAAAGTTTTCTTAGGCATTTGAACTACATAGCTCGATTCATATCTCAGTTGAGAGTAATGTGCGAGCCAATTTTTCACTTATATAGAAAGAAAAATATGGGGGTATGGAACAATGCTTGCCAAAAAGTCCAAAATACTCCTTGTTTTAAAAAATCCAAAAATATATTTTATTTTTTTGCATACGGCCAAATCTTAAAGTGAAAAAAATGGATATTGTAACTAGTTTATGATTATCCATTAGAATTTGGCCAAAATACCAAAAATCTCACAACAATTAGGTTTTTATTCAAAGTGTTAGGGTTTAGCTGTAAATTTTAATATTGAAGGATATAAAATTACATTGTAAAGTATACCCTCATGTGTTAAAGATACAAAATAGGAAATAAATGCAATGCTAAATATGGACCTTAGAACCATTAGGATTTAACCAATAAGGTAGAGATTTCCTTACAAAGGGAGATCTACTTTGAACCTTAGATGAGACCAACGAATAGAAACATGACCTAGAGAAACAATCGATCAACAATGTAGCTTACCTCAGTAGGGTGTACTGCGGGTGATGTGTTTTTTCCTTACATAACTAGTTTCCCTACCCAAACTCTCACAAACCATTAGATTTTCTAGTAACCATAATACTAAATGACGACTCTTGAACCATATAATCAGAACTTTATTGTTAAACTCAAAACTCTTTCATTTCTAGGAGGCAGCTCCTTCATTCGACATTATGCACACGACAACAAGCATGCTTGGCCAAAGTGTAAAACCATGGTAGAGGACAAATATTAACCTAAAAGATTTAATGGTCATGATCAAGCCACCAAGAAGGGTTCCAAGAGCTTCATCATTTCCTATAAATAAAGGAGAGATGTAAGAAACAAAAAGAATCAAGTTGAGGGAGAACATATTAAGAGATAGAGAGAGAAGAAGAAAGAGATTTATGAGTTAAAAATGAGGGTAGTTTAAGCCAAGAGGTATTAGAGGAGAATGAAGAAGAAAAGAGAAAGAAAATGAAGAGAGCAAAGCTTAAACTCGAAAAGAGAGAAAAAAAGAGAGCTTTTGATCTAGAAATGAAATTGGTTTGAACAAGAAAGTTGGAGATAAGAAAGAAGAAAAAAAGAGAGAAAAGGAAGATTAAAAAACAAGAGAATAATCAGAAGAAAACCATAGCAAGAGAAAAATCCAAAGTTAAAGAGAGAAAACCACCTAATAAACCTTCAATCGTCGGCACACCACCGTCTCTGTCACTAGTAGCCTTCACATTAACTCTTCCCCTGCCTTTTTATGTATGCATATGCGTGTAAATATTCATTCCTGGTATTAGGTTACTATTCACTAATGTACTTAGTTATTTTATTTGTATTTTATTATTGCTTTATTTGCTTCATGGTAATGTTATTATCATTTCATAAAACTATGTTTTTTTTTCTTTTTACATATGTATATGTGTGTAAATATGTATTCTCAAAAAATAACAAAAACAACGTTAACTAGTTTTCATCAAGTTATCATCATATCTTTGATTGGGTTTAAATAGTTAGGTCAAAGTATCTTCTAGTTTTTATTGATTGATGTAGGCCTATTGTATTTAAAAAAAAATCTGAAAATGAGTTCAATAATAACTCAATATTTTGTCATGAAGTTAGCATGATGTTTTGAAAACTTGAATTTTAAAAATTAGGATCAACATGTCTCATAGTTTTATGGACTTCTCATAGTTTTATGGACTAAATAATAATAATAATGAAAATGATATAAAAAAGTCAAGAAATATATATATATATATATATATATAAAGTAAAAAAATCTTTGAGTAGTGAGAATCTTGATTAACAATCTGATGCCAACTAGATGGACATCCGCTAACAATAAATGGTTTGTGAATAAACTCAAAAAATAATTTGGATAATTAATAACATGTGCAAATGAAATTTAGGGGGGGAAAACAGATACCAAATGTAACATTTCCTTGAAAATGATGTAGTAAAGGTGATTTTTATCTTTTCTTAAACATAACCATTCATTTACTCATATCTCTGTTACCATTTCATATTTTAGGATTCTTAGTCTCTTTAAAAACTAGGTAACTACTCCATTTTTCTATATTCCTTGTAATTTTAGAGGACTCATTTCATGTCAACTGCAATAATATGACAACTCCACTAGGAAAATCAGGTTTAAGCCTATATTTATGTTTTTTTAATGTTTTTTTAATATTTATTGTGTTTATTTTAGTGTGGATTGAATGTGCATGCATATTATTTTTTGAGTTGTCACACACTTCATAAAAACCAATAAAAGTTCTAGACCTGGGATCTTTCTCTTTTGGGACTACACAGTGAGATTTAAGTGGCGAATGTGATGTATTTCTACTGAAGCTCACTTGGACTTCCACTCAGATTAATACTTACCCTATGCATAAAGGTACCTTGGAGTTACTCCTTTACCCATGTTGTATAAGGTTAAAAGGTCAAGTTACCCCACTAATAATTCAAACGATCTAGGAATCTAAACAAGCTTTAGGGATAGACTAGCTGAGTCAAACCTTACATGAGCTAGATTTTATCCATTAAGGATGATCCTTAATAGGACATATATCATATTCCATAATACTTATGGTAATACTAATATTTCCCTATTAATCCTTAAAAGGACTGAAAGATGTTGGGATATATTGAGATAACCATTGAGAATATGAAAACTATATCAGAGAAAGGGCAATATGATAAGGGGGATGCCTACCATCATGATTTGAGTATAAATTACCAAAACAAGTGAAGCTTGAATATAAAATGTATAATGTTAGTTAATTATTGAATTATAAGGAGTTGTTACTTCAATATGGATACATCTCTCAGGTTCTTAAAATCTGGGTACAACCCTCATATTTCTTTCTGAGCTATGATAGGGTTTAAAGACCTACAATACAGATGTTTCACCGTTGATACTATTGACTTGACCCCCACTCTCAAGGAGTATGATTGTTTGCTTTTTACTTCTATACACCAAGAGTACAAGCTCTATCAAATAATGCCTAATTGACCAATATAAATCATTACATGGTGAAGGAACAATGACCAAATAAGGTTGTAGGCATGGTTGGTTCTTGAACATATTGAAATTCATATTGAAAATGAAATTGAAATTGAAAACGAAGAACCCATATTCATTTATTTTAGTATGAAGATTGCATGATGAAGAAAATGAAACTCATTTAAAGATTTTGGCTTTAGGCATCTATAGATTAATGCTTTTATGCTTCTCCCATTAGTAAAATGAATGATTGACTTTGAGGTCATCAATGTATTCAAGAGTGTGTTTGCTCTTAAAATAATTCTAGCAATCACAATATTGACTCAAAAGTGAGAAAGGTTTATTTATGATGTTGCTTGCAATTGTTGTTTGTCTAGATAGTGAGCCCAATGGTAGAAACAAGATATTGGGTTTGTTTGGAACACTGTGAAATTTATACCTAAAATTAGACAAATTTTTTGAAAATCCATTAAAAGAGTTACGAGAGACTACTTAGGAAGTTGATGTTTTTAAGCCTGAGAAAATCTCAATCTCATTAGAGAACGTGATATGCCTATTTTCAATCCTATCTTGCAAACTAGATTATTATTCATGATCTTATTGATGGGAGTTTGATTTTGTATCAATTATTTCCCTAACATGGTTTTATGATAGTTTGAATTCAAACAATTCATTCTAATAACCACTGGTGTGGCTTAGCTTATAAATGATTTAGTGTGGTCATAACTTCTAAAAAAGTTGATGAAAAAGTTACTCTTGAGTATCCAATATAAAAAAAAAAGAAAAAAAAAGGCTAAGTGAATAAAGTATTGAGTCCCACCTTTTAAAGGTCATATAGATTGATGGCTCAAACCTTAGAAGATATTCATAAATAGATTCAAGAACAATAAAAGTCTTACGATTCAGACCTAAATTAAGAGTTGAAGGAACTGAGTGCTAAAAAGAAAAAATTATAGCCTAATCATGTAGTTCAATAGTATGCACTTATCAATCTAAAAAAAAAAAAAGATGACTTATTTACTCAATTCTAGCAACAAAAACATACTTTTAAAGAACTTCAAGAAAGACTCAAAAGTATGATAGAAGACAAAAAGAAGCAAGACCATAAGGTGGCATAAATGGTGTAGGCAATATTGATATTTAAAAACAAAAAGATATCACAATTATAACAAAGAAACCAAAACATGATAGAAAGTCTAAAACGAGAAATTATTAGGCTCACTAGCCTGCTTGAGTAAGCAATATAAGCTTTACCATTAAAGAAATGGAGATCTAATCAGATACACACTCAAACAAAAATGTCACTTCACCCTAATGTTTGGTGGATGCCTTACATGCCATCTATTTTTGCACTACCAAACTAGAGGGCACTAAATGCTTCTATTGAGTCCCAATTCACAATGTATTTTCCATTCATGAGCTTGTCACAAGAACCACAAGCTTAGATTACTCAAACTATTGACCTCACCATTGAAAAAACTCAGAGGGTTAAGATGGTAAAAGAACTTGACTTTGAAAAGTTATTTGTAATAGAAGAATAGCTTTGAGCGATATAAAGCATAAACTTTTATGACCTAGTAAAGGCTATCAAAATGTGTCTCATTCCTAATGTTGTTTAAGGTTCCTCAGTTTATTAAGTATAATGTATATTGTAGTAAAATAGCTAAAGAAGTCCATGATAAGAAGCTTTTGATCCATTTTTTTCATGAGAGCTTAAAAAGCACAACACAAAGTTGGTACATGTATTAGGAAAATACCAAGATTTAGAAATGGAAGGATTTGGTATATACTTTTATAAAGTAGTTACAAGTTCAATATAAATATTGCCTCATACCATTTCAATTTGCAACCACATGGAATCCATTAGAGAGTATGCCTGGAGGCAGCATGAAATGGTTGCCCAGTTCATCCTTCTTTAGTGAAGAAAGAAACGATCCCACTCTTTTCAAATACATTCAAAGCTCTATACTTTGAATATTAGATTGGAAGTTCAACACATTATTTTATATATATTGTTGTTGTAATTGAAGAATTAAGCAGGCAATAAGGGTAGAAGAATCTTAAACACTTTTAAAGCTAACCAAAGAAAATGAAGGTTTGGTGGCAATGAAAGGACAACAAAGCGCACCAAGTGAAAACCCACCATTTTCAACATAAAATTTGATGGAATAATCAATAAAGGTCCAAGTAAAAAAGTCACTGTCAATAGTACTAAATCTTTAACTATTCACTTCAACATCATTCAATGCCACATCCATCGTTATTCTAAGCTCATCTTCACAATTCCCTACTTACCAACCAAATAATTTCCGCAAAATCAAGTATTTTTAACCAATTAACATCAAATGATTAGGTTGGTCTAAGAAACCAGCCTTATAGAATTACCTAAAAAACTAACAAAACATTATCACCTTTTCCACTTTTATTGAAAGTAATATTTAAAAGGATCGTTAACATTGGACAAATTTCTCATACACCTAAAAGATTCTTGATACACTTGAATTATTCTATCTTTTTACTACCTCATTCTTAGTCTTTTATGGATGTTTTATGTCTTACAATACCTTAACTTATTTTGTGCTTAACAATACTATGGAGACACAAAGTGTAAAAAAGAGCTAAATCATGCATTTTTAGCACAAGCTCAAGCAAAGTACTAGAAAAATTGATATGAATCTCTTGATCACGTGGTCAAGTAACCCCTAACAATGTAAATAACAACTTAGAAAGCTAAGAATCAGGTTTAATAAAACATTGACCTAAAGGTAACCCTATATCTGAGAACCAAATGTATTGGATAAGACTTAGATCCGAAAATAACTTTATATCTAAAAACCCTAAGTATGTAAATGACATCATGAAATCAATTCATCTTTGATAAGTCAGTATATGATCTTTATCACTACAAAGAAAGGTTGTTTTGCCACAAACAAACAAAAAAAAAACTCATATTTATTCTCCAACTCCATGCAGAAATTCACAATAAAAAAAAAACATAATAGAGTCTCCTCTAATTAACCCTAAAGGACCTCTTTTCAATTGCAAACTAATGAGCCTAAACTAGTAATCAACTAAACATAAGTCTGATAATGAAACAAACCCCTAAACAATGTATAAGGAGCCATAACAAACCTAAATTAGAAATAATTATTCAACATTAAATAAATAGAATAGAATAATAAAAACAAAGTCTTCAAACTAAAATTGCTCTATATAGCTCGAATCTTCCATTTTCACACATTTTTAGTAGATTTTCAGTCTTGACTTCAAACATATTATTCTCTCTCGTTTGGATAAATTTCAAGGCCTACCATATATGGTTGGAAAGCTTGAGATGTCTAATTTCCTGAACAATGTGCATCGTAGAACAATTCCACATGTAGCTTTAAATATGTCTCAAACAGTATAGAAAGGTCTAGTCTAGCAGATTTGACAAGTTTGTCTATTAACTTTGACCCTCTAAAATAATATATTCCCAAACTCCATTTGACCTAAACATTTACCAAAATAAATTTCCATGTATCTAGTATCTCCCTATAAAAATTCCAACTCATTCTATTGTACAATTTAAGAGATATGTTCGATCTCACAAAATTGGTTAACAAACATTGTAAGGTTAAATTCGAACCTGACTTGGTTCATATATATATATATATATAAAGTTGTTATGAGTTATTGGACATTAGAAGCTTAAATTCTAGTTGCATTAAGAAGCCAACTTGAAAATGGAATCCTTGTGGGATTAGGATTGGTCAGAACAAATTTGTCAAACTAGACCTCTGTGTACTCTTTGGACTATATAAGGAGCTATAGGTAGAATTTTGTTGCAATTCAAGTTGGGCTGAAAACTAAACATCTCAAGATTTTCATCCATATATGGTAATCCCAATAACTTGTCCATATGAGATAGAATGATATGTTTAAAGTTGGCTCTCAAATCTTTCCATGTTGACATGATCATATAACATATCTTTAATGACATGGAAAGGGTTCCACATGACTAGGAAACCCCTCTAAAAGGTAAAATTCAATGGACATGTCATTAGAGTCATATTAGTGTTAGGAAATCCTAAAGTATTCTAAATAGGAATGAGTTATTAACTAGGAAACTTCTCCACCTCCTCAACTCTATATATACTTCAAAAAAAAAAGAAGGAGAGGGATCACATCTAGAACATAGGAGAAAAGAAGGAGTAGTTTTATTATGTTTTAACATTTTTTTTATCCATTTCTTTTCCTAAATTTATGATAAGTTTAGTTTTAACTTTTAAAAGGTTAGTGCTCTTGGATTTTAACTTATTATGAGGATTTATACTTAAAATTACTCTAGATTTGATTGTGACACATGAATATCTTTTGTTTTTCTATGATTAAATTTGATGATGGATGACTAAAATTCTATATGATACGCAACATATGTTTTTGGTTTTAAATCTATAGTTAGTTATTAATTTATGATGGAATCATGACTAATTAACTTAAGTAGTAGAAGTATCTAATTCTCAAATCTATGTTTGATTATTTGTTACATGAAAAACATATGTCTAGATTAAATTAACTCATCATGTGTGTTTAATTATTATGAATTAATTGCACATATCTTAATCTCAATACCATGTAATTAAATCTTGCATGCTTAGTAGAGGTTATTATGTGATTAGAGTAAATTGTTGCATGAGTACTAGGTGTCATAACCCATTTTTTGGGTTTTTCATCAAATTCACTTTTTCTCTTACAAAAAATCAAAAAAATATTCGAACTAAAAACAAAAAAATCCAAACAATAATAACAGTGAGAAGAAGATGTCAGAGCACCCAGAAAATGACTAAAAGTTTGGTTGAGGAGGTTAAAAAATTCAAAGATTAAAATTTGACAGTATATTTTACATATAAAGAGCCCTATTGACAAAGAAAAATTCAATCTGAGGAAAAAAGTCTAAAATCAGATGTTTATGGACTCAATTAAATTTTATTGGAGGTTTAATTGAATTTATATAGGGTGTGATTACAAGAAAATTTGATTTTTAAGTCAATTTAGCCTTTAATTAAAAAAAATTAAAGTTCTAGGGTCAAAGTCCAATTTTGAGAGTTGATTTGATCAAATCAGAGGCTTAATTGCATAGATATTGAAGTTTGATGGCCAATTAGGGACTAGATTAGAGAAATTTAAAACCAAGGACCAAATTGAAAAAGACGTGTAATTAAAGGGTCTGAAATTGACCAAATCAGGGGTTAAATTGAAGAAATTAGAAGTTTATTGATCAATTAAAGGTCAAATTGCATAAATCCAAAACCAATGATCAAAGAGAAAAATGCGCCAAAATTTGGGGTTTAAATTGAAGTTTTTCATAGGTAAAATTGAACAAAATTAAAAGTTTGAAGCCAGTCAGGGGTGTAGATAGAAATATGTCACAAATTGAAGGACTAAATCATAAGATACTATTCATCTTCTTCTCCAGCGAAGCTGGTTATGTGGCCACCTTCCCAAGGCATT
Source organism: Populus tremula (assembly GCA_964019445.1). Taxonomy (NCBI): domain Eukaryota; kingdom Viridiplantae; phylum Streptophyta; class Magnoliopsida; order Malpighiales; family Salicaceae; genus Populus; species Populus tremula. The sequence continues at coordinate 8,384,261 of CAXHTJ010000007.1, read as the reverse complement.
TGGCGCCTCGTTTCTTCACCAAGTTGGATGAAACGTACACGGAAACGATCCCGTGATACCTGACTACACGCTAGTGTAATCTGTTCGGGCTGATCGAGGCTATAGAGGTGGTGGCATCACCCCAAAGTGACTAACCCGACCAGCCATTTTTCCTGTAAAACTAACAGTTCATCATTGCTACTTTGAGCCAATGGTTGGGATGTTTTCGGGTCAAACCAAGGGCTAAGATTTTGCACCAGAAGAGATAAAATGCCCCTCTTACACCGCCTATAAATAGATTTGATCTTCATGCTCTAAAGGTGGATAGATTTTGGTCCCAAGACAACCAAAAAACCAGCCTCCCTAACTCGGTTTCTGTTGCCAGCAGAACCTCTCTGTTTCTCTCTCCATCACGGCCTCCTGCCACAACCACCACCATCACCGGTCTATCCACCTCCATATCCACCAACCTAGATCTTCATAGGAGGCGGATTAGCCACCGCGATTGTCACCATCATCAGCCTCTATAGATTTCTTCTCCTTTCTTCCTCTTCTTGAAGCAACCATTGTTTGCCACTGCAGCAACACCACCGTCACAACCAGCCACCGTCAGCTCAACTACCAGAGCACCTCCATTCCAAGTCATTGAAGTCCTTCATCTCTGTTTTCCTGTTTCATTCCCTTGCATGCAGAACGTGCATTGTGCACGTTTCTGCAATGTAAGGCAAAATAATTACCCGGTTACTATGCATGAGCATAGTAACCGGATAGTTACATTTGGTTGGTTCATGTGCAACCAACCCGGGTTGGATCATGGTTATTGTGCATGGCACAGTAACCAGTCCGAGTTGGATCATCAGCCCCGTCCACGTGGCCGGGCTGAGTCCAACCCAATATAAGGTAGTTTGTGTTTTATTTGGGTTGGTCCCAGCCCAATTTTATTTCGAGTCCGACCCGTTCAAAAATTTACAAAAAAAAATACATTTTAAAAAACATCCTTGATTTTCTTGCATATTTTTCCATCCATTTTAATTAATATCAGTTCATTTTTATATACCATAAAAACACAAATGTGGTATTAAAATACCTAATTTTCATTAAAACTTAAATTATATTTTTTTGTGTTCATCCATACGACCAAGTCTCTCAAAGAAAAAATCACATCATATTTTCATACAACAAAAATTAAAAAAAATATGTATTAACATGCGTGTTGGCTTTAATAACTAGTTTATTAAAGTCACAAGAACTAGGCCAATATTTCAAAAAACACCCAAAAAATATTTTGTTTATTTTAATATCCGGGATTACAAATTTATACGTAAAACGTACTCTTGATATTAAAAAAAGTAGTTTTTTATTTGACGTTAGCACAGTTACATTTTAACCCGATAAAATAAGGACCTCCTTACCGAGGAGGACTTTTCTTAACCTATAGACAGACGTAAAATTAGAAAACACGACAAGACCTTAGTTTTTATCATACAATAAAACAATGCAGCTTATCTTAGATAGGGTGTATTTGGAGTGCTAATACCTTTCCTTTAAGCAATTAGTCTCCGTACCTGATCTCTGAGATCAGTTAGGATTTCTAATGACCAAAAACTAGATGGCAACTCCCATTTTATTTTGTTTCCACAGATAAAAGACGAGAATTCCTTGTCTTTCCACACACACACACACACACACACACACATGAGGGTGGACGATCGCCGCGACGCCGCACACGTGCGACACTAGGTTAACTAAACATTTTTTTTTATAGTTGATTTATTTATGATCATAAATAAGATTATAAAACATATCTAATAGTTCAATTAAGCAAAACCTAAATTTTAAAAGACAAGGTTATTAAACCCTATAAAGGCTATCAAGAGCATTTCACCCCTTTACCTAAACAATGTAATGGTATTTTTACCCCTCCACCCAAAAAACTTAACACTGGCTATCAATAGCATTAAAGTCTTTTTAAATTATTCATTTGGCATTACAAAGTTTATCGGGAACAAATAAGTCTTTTTCCATGTCAATGATATAGTGAAACATCTAAAATACTCCTGAAAGCCAAAAACAAAAATAAAAACTGACATCAATGGATGTTTTAGTAGTTTTATAATGGTTTTTTTCATTATTATAATGTCAGCTAATAGGTAATTTGGTATTTGAAAAAAATATAAATAATAATAAATAATTAAAATACAAAGTGAAACGATGAAAATACATTTAAAAGAAAAACTTTAAACCTAGAGTCAAGGAACTTCTTAGTCTTTTCACAATGATTTTTTGTAACTATAACGTAAGTTAGGAGTAATTTGGTATTTTTCTAAATAAAACAAAAAAGGAAATGTGCATATAGCGCTCCGAGAGGTGTGTGGGTCGCGTCTGTACCATTTAGGTGGCACATGAGATGCCTCCTAGCATCTAAAAATGATATTTCTTCATGTCGTTGGAAGCGTTGTCAAGTCCTCTTCCTTTCTTTTTTCTTTCCTTTGTTTTCTCTACTCCCCTAAAAATTACAAGTTGTCTTTTTGGTTGTTGGTATTTCAACTTCAATCCTTATTCTTTTGATTTCTAATTTTTAATCTTGGCTCTTTTATATAAGTTTTATTTTTTTAATTTTATCCTTTAATCCTAATTTACTAAATATTATATTCTCTAATTTGGTCATTATTCTTTAAATTTCTAATTTTTATGCCATGGTCCTTTTGTAAATGTTTTATTAATTTTCAATTTCAATCGTACAATTCAAATTGATGATATTATATTTTTCAATTTGTTCCTAATTATTTTGATCTCTAATTTTTCTTCTTAAACCTTTTGTAAAAATTATCATTTTTTTTAATTTCACCCTTCAATCAAAACATTATTTTTATTTTTTATGTCAATTTTGACCCTTGTTCTTTTGATTTTTTTAATCCTTTTACTAATTTTATTTTTATTTTTAATTTCACCCTTCAATGAAATATAAAATTTATTTCGTATTTAAATTTTGATACGAATTCTTGTAATTGCAATTTTTTTAATCATTTTGTATAATTAAAATTAATTTTTTAATTTCATCCTTCAATATTTGATTGATCGGGAATTAGACTTCATGGTTGGTCTGGATTAGATCCTTCAAGTCTAATGACCCTGATGATTATTTGTTCATTTTTCTATTGTATATTTCTCATATAAAGCATATGAAATATTATGACTTTTCAATTTTATATCTAATCATTTAGGCTCCGTTTGTTTGCTGGAAAGTAGTTTCCTTTTGGAAAGTGAATTCCGAAAAAGTATTTTTCGATGTTTGGTAGTGTAATGGAAAATGAGTTGGAAAACACTTTCCAGTGTTTGGTTATGTCATGGAAAATGAGCTGGAAAATAACTTATTAATGTTTTATTTTTCTCAAGTTTATTAAAATAATGAGGAACAAATCTTACAAATTAAAAGGTTGAATGAGAATGAAATTGAAAAAAATATATATAATTTCATAAATTATCTCAAATAAAATAAATAATAATCAAAATAATAGGGATCAAATCTAAAAAATTAAAAATAAAGAAATTAAAATAATAATAATAATCAACATTTCATAAATTATTTCAAATAAAATAAGTAACAATCAAAAGAATGAGGATCAAATTTGATAAATAAAAAATTTCAATAAAAAAATGATAAGGAAAAAGCAAATAGCAATTATAAAAATAAGGACCAAAGTTAATATAAAAATAAAATTTTAAGAGATGAAATTGAAAAATAAATATTTAAAACAAAATATATATAGCAATCAAAAGTTTAAGGATCAAATTTGATATAATCAGCAAATAATGATATTTCTAAATTTTTCACAACTTCCGGAAAGTGTTTTCCCCTCAAATTTTTTAGGAAAACACTTTCCTGAAACCAAGCTAAATTTTGGAAAGTGTTTTCCATAGACCAACTTTCCTACTAGCAAACAAACACAAGAAAGTTTAGAAAGTGATTTCCCGGAAACCACTTTCTGGAAAACAAACACAGCTAAAGGGAAAACACTTTCCTGAAAATCAAGTCAAAATTTTTTTTGACTGAAATTGATTGGAAAGTGTTTTCCGTTAATCAACTTTCCTAATGATAAACAAACACAGAAAAATTTAAAAAATGATTTTCCAGAAAACTACTTTCCAGGAAACAATCATGGCCTTAATTAATCACAAATTTATTTCGAGATATATGAATTTTTACATTCGAATATAGAACAACATATAAAATAACATTTAGATAAATAGCTGTAAATAAAGAGGTGGGGTTGAGAAACTGAACAGCCCTTGCTGTAACTAAGAATCCACTTTCCATTTAAATGGATTATTTTTTTAACTATTCATAAAATTTGCATGAGATCGAACAGGATCGCGTAATAGTGGTGGGTACCAAGACTATCGCACCATGAGTTGGCCACGTGATGGTAGGCGGGCATTTTAAATCACGTGATTCAGTCCGGATTCCACGGACTTACTGACACCTGTACCTCTTCATGCATGTATGAGGTTGTTTTAGAATGTTTTTTTTAAATGTATTAAAATAATATATTTTTATATTTTTATATTAGTATATTAAAATAATTTAAAAAAAATAAAAAAATTTAAGATTTAAAAAGAAGTAGAATTCAACTCCAATTCCAACCAGCTCTTGCAAATGATAAATAAAAGCTGGTCCGGCTGGAGAACGTGATTAGAGAGAGAGAGAGAGAATAATTTTATTATCGTAAGAAAATGAAAGCAATAGAGAAGATTGTTAGCAGATCCCTAAACGGATTCCTTAACATGAGAATGTCCATGAAACACACTCTCCGTTACTTTAAAAAAAAAAATTGTGTGCTTTGTTCTCGTATTTAAATAATAATAAACCTTAATTAACAACATTTTAAAAAAAGTTATAAGGTCGGCTACTATTCATGTGAACAACAACCCTTATACGGGTTTTTTAATTATATTTTATTAAAATCTAATTATATAAAATTAAGCTTCAAGTAAGCTCCAAATTAAAATATGGATAAAATAATGTTTTATCCTAAATTTATAATAATTTATATTTTTTTAAAAAAATTATTTTATTTATTTTTTCATCTCTAAGTTAGAAAAAAAATTACCAGACAACAATAAAAAAAAAAAAAATTGGTTGTCACAATATAAAAAACAAAAATAATCAAATTTTATGTTGACTGATTCTGTTTAAGAATAAAAATTTGATAGCGGTAGGGTTTTCTTGTACATATATATGTATAAAAGATCAAGTTAATTTCATTTTAGTTTTTTGGGTTCTATTTATTTTAGTTTTCTTAAGTAATGTTGGGTATTTTAAAGTTAGCACATGGGTTAGGAAGAATTTCATGGTATTTATTAAGTGTTTTAAAGGGAGAATTGAAAGAAAAAAAAAGATTTTCAACCCAAAATATCCTCCCCCGTGATTTTCCAACCACTATAATAATGGTCAGATTTTAAGCTAAACATAACAGGTGACATGTCTTTTGTCCTATCACGGAACTTGCCTGCTTCTTTCATCTTCTTATTCATATATATATATATAAACATGGTAGAATGCATCATAGTGCATTAAATAAACCAGGGACACGCGAGTGCTATCGGCTTGTGCTATTTAGGAGTTTTCTTTCTGCTTCTTCCCAACTGTATAGTAACTCCTCCGGTGCTTTGCCATCATTCATCACTTGAAACTGTGTAAAGGTCCATTCAGAAACATGTGTTGTTCTTCATGTTTTCCCTTGCCGGGGGCTAGCACAACCCTTTTACTTTTAATGTCAATTTTTGGGTGCTTTGTTTTGAAGGTTGTGTGCTTATATAATTTTGCAAAAATAAAATTTGGGTTTTTTTTTTAGTGTAAGCAAATGATGCATTAAGATCTCAAAGAATCAATTAGGTTTAATCTGGGTCTTTATTTCCACGCAAGATTCGTATTCAAGGCTCAAATTTTGTCCAAGAAAGACTTGTACTTGGAATAATACTTAAGTTGTATTTTATTTTATTAAGAAGTAAAGTCTAAAGCTTTTAAATGGAAGCACCGCAAATTCTTAGAGTTTAACATGAAATGAGGGCAGCGCAGTTTAGGGACAGCACCCTAATGATGTTTTGTTTAGTCTAGTTGGATATCTCTCTTTATTGCAAATAAGAAAAAAAAAAGACTACTAAGCCAGAGATTTACATAATGCCAATTTGGCCTTCAGTAGTTTAGAGATTTTACATATTTGGACACTACAAATAAATGCGATGGATGAATCATAAATATGCTTCTTATCACTCTCGCTTTTTTTTTGTTTTTTGTAAATAGAATTTCAACTTAATTTATAATTAACATAATAAAAAAATTTATCAATATTATAGATATATTGTCAAATATTATAACATTTTAATTAATAAAATGCAGAGATGATCTTTACACTTAATAAAATAAATTTACAAAATATATGAATCGATAAAATAAAAAATAGTTGATCATGGTAATTAAATACTAAAATAAAAAGTTAATTTTTTTTCAAAAAATAATGATAGATGCATATACAAATATTTAACCACAACTTTTCTTTTTAATTTTAGCCTTTTATTTATTTTAACTTAGAGGTTATTTTTTCCAAGAAAAAATGATTTTTATTTTTGTAAACACATCATGTAAATACATTTTATTTATATAAAACATCAAAGGAAGAATTTAAAGATAAATTACCACAGTCTCTTTGAAAGATTATAAAATTAAAAAAAATAACTATTATTTAAAAAGATGAGCTAAACAATTTTAAAAGTAAGAGAAAGATATTAATTAGAATTTTAATAATAATAAAAAAAACCAATGCAAATAAAAGTAATAAATAAGGTAGGGTATTAATAAGAATTTGAAAAAAATTAATCAAAAAAATAAATTAAAGAGGTTAAGTGAAGGTGTGACTGGACCTGGATGCCTAGCTTACGAAACTAGGCTAATTGTTTATTTTTATTTTTTTAATGGAGTATTGTTAGCACAAGTTTTTTATTTCTTTTATATTAGATGGTGGGTCATCTTCTTTAGCATGTGACCTATCTTCCTCTATAATATTTTTTATTATCCTCGATGATCAAAAAATCATAATTGAGTTTTGAGATTCCAAATCCCAAATTTTAAGTTTTTTTTAACCTGAAATTATTAATACATCATTTAAATCTAATTTATTTATATAAAAATATGAAAGAAAAAAAAAATTAAAGTCAATTATAATAGTTTATTTACTCCATTATAAAGTAAATAAAAAAAACAATAAATAACACTACTATTTAAAGAATGTAAACTATTTTAAAAATAAGAAAGAGTGTTAATTAAAAAAAAATTTAAAAAAGATGGAGGATATTAACTAAGATTAATAAAATAATAAATAAATTAAAAAACAAAGAGGGCAAGTGATGGCGGGCTTGGTAAGTTAGGGCAACGGGCATGGCCAGCCCAAGAGGAAGCTTGGACTTTTGATGATTTTATTAGTTTTTATTTTGATGGAGAGGACTATATATCATTCGCTCCAAAAAATATTTTCTTTTAACATTGGACGACAAGTCGTCTATTTTGGAAGATGATTTGTTATTTTTTGTAACGTTTTCCAGCTATTAAGATCAGGGTTGAGGAATTTTTTAATCAAAAATTTAATTTTTAAACTCTTTTCAACTAAAATATTTTATAAACATCCTTATAATTCGAACAAACCAATATATTAACTCAAAACACCTCTCAATTGGTTCAAAAATACAAAATTAAACTAGATAAAAAAAAATTATTACTCAACCCTAATCTACTTTACTTCTTCTTTTTAATAAAATAAGAGATAGTTCATTTGTTGTGGTAGACAACTTGCTATCTTTTGCAACATTTTCATGTCATCACAAATCGAAGTCTAGGTTTTTTTATCCAAAAACTCATTTTTTCCAACATGTTTTAACTTAAAAACATTTAATAAACATTCTTATAAAGCCAATAAACCAATATATCAACTCAAAAATACTTTTAAATTGGTCTAAAATACAAAATCAAACAAAATAAGAAATCATCACTTAACTCTGATTTACTTTTTTCGATAAGATAAAAAAATATACCTCAATAAAAAAAAAATTTGTCGAATTAAACTTGTTGATACCAAGAACAAACTTTTCATGGCCAGAATTTGATCAAGATGACTTTTTCTGTTCTCTCTCAAACTTAAAGACTTTTTCTGTTACCCTTTAATTCAAAATTTTACGTCTTCCACTTTTTTTTTTAAATAGTCCTTATTATTTAATTGCTAATTTTTTATCATTGATTTATTTTTATTTCATCATTCAACATTTAACTTATTGGAATTTGATCTTCTTGGTTTTCCTCATTGTTATTAGGCTAGAACATGGATTAACCGAGATTTTTTACTGTCTTTCACTAGATCAATTATCCTCTAATTTCTTTTGAAATCTAGCCCGATTTAAGCTACGGGTGACTTGGCTCACGGGTCAACCCATAAGGTCAAATTCAGTTTTAAAATAATAGCTTTCCAGAAGCATTGCTTCTAGTTTAGTCACTAACTAAAGTTATAGGTTTGAAAAGTTAACACGAGTTGACATCATTTTCTTTCCCGATTACATTCTTTGAAGTTGTTTATTTTGAAAAATGAACTTTTTTATTTTCTTCGGGTTTTATTTTCAATCAAGTTATTTCTATTTTATGATCAAGGTAGGAGGTTTGTCTGGGTGGTTAAGGTAATTTTTTTGTCACCTTTTTTTTATCCATTTCGACGTTGTTCTTTAAAATTCGATTCTTTTTAAAATTAAACTTCTTTTTTTTCATATTTTGTATTTTGTTGGATTATCCTGTTTGAATGATTCTACTTGTGAGTTTTAGTAATTTCACTTAGTTTTGCTAATGTTTTTATTTCTTTTTGTTTTTTTATTTCATACTTTTATATTTTAATTATTAAAGATTGACAATGGTTATTTTTTTCAAGGTGTAGTTCATACTATTAATAAAAATGGAGTTCATGAACCTGTACGGCTCCTATTTCCATTTACAATACACGAGAGCTAGCTAGATGGTTACTCTGGATAGGATGAAAATCTCAACCAAATCTGACGGATTCGAACTTGTTATATATATATAGATAATTGATACTAATATTCAAAACTTGATAGATAGGATATATACACATCTAAATTATTACTCATTAAAGATAATAAATAAAATATAGATATAATAAAAACTCAACCCATAAATATAGATAATATGATCGGAGCATCGAGATGAGGTTGGGTAAAACTAGGGTTTTCTCATGCTTCTCTTCGTGCATAAACCTTGCTCGCATGTTAGGAGTAGGAAATGCGGCATTGCATATTAATATTATGTATACAATAGTCAAGATTTTGTTGCGTATAAAATATTTGAAACAAATTACTAACACTAAAAATACAAATAAATTAAGACGAGAAAATGTTATAAATAAATTATAAAAAAAAACATTAAAAGATCAAATTTTTGTTATGTATTGAGTAACATATTATGTAACGAAGATTTTATTTGTTTTTGTATTTTAAAAGTGTTTTTGAAAAAATTAAAAAAAAATTTCTTCAAATTAATATTTTTATATCATTTTAATATATCGATATTAAAAATAAAAAAATATATTATTTTAATATATTTTTAGGGGAGAGGTTTTATTTTTCAGTAATCAATCATCTCTTGTCCTTTTCTACGATCTGCCTCTCATTTCTATAATCAAGCAATCATTTCCTGTATATTGACACTATTTTATCTATCTTTTCTTATGAAGAAAATGCTCATCAATATACAATATCTTAAAACTAATATTGAAAAAAAAAATATTAGATCAAATTAAGAAAAGAAATTGGCAACATAAAAAAAAAACTCTTAAATGATCTAACATAAAACAAAGGAAATTCAATGAGGTTAGTGCCAATGAAATTAAATCCAAAGGACTAGTATTAATTACTTGGTCGATGAATCCCAACTTTGGATAAAAATGGCTACCACTTTTTTTGGCTTCTAATTAGATTGTTAACCTTCATATTGGATTGTTCCTCCTTTAATATATTCATTTTAATCTGATTGGAATTCATTTAAACTCTTATTTGAGATTGCTAACGTGAATTGATATATGAGAAACTGTTAATTTTCAAGATTTGGTACGTAGGAAGGCATTTTCAACATAAAGATAAAAAAAAAAAAAAACCATTTCAAAAAATTTATGGAGATACAAGAAATCTCGGGGATATCATGAAAACATAAGTTCAAAGTATAAAAACACTCCATTTATTTATTTAATTATAATTATCATTATTACTGTCTTAACATTTTAACTCTCTCTTTTTTTTTTTACTTAACATGGATTGGCCCCTGCCTCACCTCCTATTATATATTTTAAAAAATAATTTTAAAGGGTATATTTTAATTAATTAGATCTTATATTTTTCTTTTTAAAGCTTGTTTAATATGATCATTTTAAATCTTACAAGCCTTATAGTAACTAGAAATTTACATGGTCGTTAACTTTAGAATCTGGAGGATTAATCGAGGTGCGTAGAAATTGATATAAATACTCATATTAATAAAAAAAAATAAAAAAATAATAAGTTCAAAGTATAAAAACACTCCATTTACTTATTTAATTATTATTATCATTTTTACTGTCTTAACGCTTTAACTCTATTGTTTTTTTACTTAACATGGATTGGGCCCCGCCTCACCTCCCAGTATATGCTTTGAAAATTAAAAATAAAATAAAATGTATATTGTTATAAAAACATGGTTAGGTTAGCTGGCCCATCGGGAGGAGGGTGCGTGTCTTTTTGTATTTTTGCACGTCATTTGTGGGGTCAACTAATGTGGCCCACCAGTTGTATCTGTGACGACCAGGCATGAAAGTGACCACACATCCCTGCACACGTTGCATCAGTCCTCCCTCTAACGTCTTGTTGGGCCTCTGGCCATCTCTCAATTTAAATGCCCAATATTTATTTCAACATACCCTATCACGTGCTTTGTAATAACACCTTTAACAAAATACTAACAAGGAATTCCGGCCAGTGGATTAAATCCAAAGCAAGATTTCCTTGTGAAAAAAAAAAATGCTAGAGGAGAAGGAAAATTCATAGATAGACTCAGATTACTAAAATAATGTCTTTTGCCATGACATAAATGTTTGTTTGCCTTTGATATAGGGGCATTGACATTGACATCTTTAATCTCACAATATAATTACACATTTGTACTTAGAATCACAAAAATTAGGTCATTTAAATAGGGGCATTGACATCTTTTTCTTGAGTGTTTTTTTTTTCCGTAATTAATGGGTTGTTCGAAGATGATAACATAATTTTATATTTGATAAATATTATTTTAATTGAAAAAGTTGTAGGTATGTTTTGTTTATACAGCAGCATGTGAGAGGCGTTGTGCATTTTGAATGACACGTAAGGTGGCTCCCGGTGGTGAAAAATATTTGTCCGCTGTCTTCTTTTTTTTTCATCGTGTCCTCTCCCTTTATGGTTGGCATATGTTATCTAATGATGGGCAGGTTAACCCAATTTCATAACTCGGGTCACATGTTTTACGAATTAACACGAGTTGACTCTCTCTTTATTACCCAACTTACATACACTTCACGCTACCTTAAATTTACTCGATCCTAATTCTTTTTGTATATTTTTTTTATCCATTTACATACTTTCAATGTTTTTTTTTTCTATTCTAGGTCATTGTGGTTTTTTTAATTAATTTTGTTCATTTACTATCATTATCAATTTTGTTATTATCTTATTAAAATAAAATCAATTTATTAAGCCTGCTAGGGCTATAATTTGAGTAATTTATTTTTCTTATTAATTTAAAACATGCTTGTAATGCTTAGATACCTTTTTTTCACAAGGAAATATATGAACCCGCAGTGTAGGACGGTCCCGTATCTAAATAAGACTAAAATCGAGACCCTGCTAGCTGTTCATTGGTCCGAAATTGAACTTGTACTTAGTGGGAGTGCTTTTGATTCACATGATTATAGGCATACATCAATATCAATTGATAATTCAAAAAAAAAAAAAGCAATATTAATTGATGCTTAAAAAATGGATTAATCACAACAATTGCTGCATGACGGGTTGATGATGGATAAAGTGATCACGAGCTGAATGCACACGAACCAGTAATTCTAAGGAGACTAATTGACCCTTCCGGGAGGGAGGGGGGGAAGAAAGAGAGAGAAAAAGGTGACTACTTTGTCTATTTAAGCTACTAATTTTAAAGACATTACTAGCAACTCGCAGGCAGCGCATTGCATGCGGGGTTTTTATTATTATAAAATATACTACAAGAAAAGAAAATAGTAAAATAATGTGGTAATTTTATAAATTTTTAAAAAAATTTATTATGGCGTGACAAACTTGTAATTTTTTTTTTACTATAGTGCTGGTAATTTCATAAAAGAAAATTTAGTTTTTTTTATATTATTTTTCTTTACACTTGATATATTTATCAATTTACACTTAACCTATTTATCACCATTCTTTTTTGTTTTTATCTTCATTATTTTTTAAAAAAAAAACTTTTTTTTTTAGAAAAAAATTATTATTTCTTATTATTGGCACTTAAAATATTTATCACTTTATACATGCAGGCCTATTTATATGAGTCCTTATTATTTTTCTCTGTTAATTAGATAAACGACACTCTATACTTGCAAGTCTGCATGCATGGGCCCTTATTTATTTTCTTTGTTATTGGAGAAAACGATATGTTATCTATCGTTTTTAAGGTGGGTTAGGTGCACTTGGCTTGCCAAGCTTAGTAATGCTGATTTTGTTTTTTTTTTTTTAATTTTGTCTTTTTTAATTGATACATTTTTAATATTTATTTTAAAAATATTTTTTAATTTATATTAAAATTAACATTCATTCTCTCTTATTTTTATAAATTGTCTATGTACCTTTTTTTAAAAAAAAAATTGCAAATTGTTTTTAATTTTTTTATATTAATGTTTCAAAGAGATTATTCTAATTCATCTATATATTTTTTTATATTTCTAACTATAAGTTCTAATATCAACCCTTGTTTCATTGCCAATTTGTAGGTCCATTTTACATTTATTCAATCATAAACACACATGAATCATAAGTTTCAATAAGTTTTTTAGCCTTCACGGCTACAAGATAATCTTTGCATTTCTTTTTTTAGTGGCTTTTCCTTACCATAATGATAACAATTACCCTTGTTACTCTTGATGCTCTAAGTAGGCGTATATATTTAGACTGTAAGACCAAGTCAACGCTTAACTTATGGTCTATGACAAAGCCTATTCGGCCTAATTTATTTTAAATAACCAATAGTTCTCAACACATAGGTGTTTATCAAAGATCCCTATATCATCTTACAACCGAACAATTCCTTAAAGGTTTTATATCTCTCAGTGCATCTAGTTGTATTAAATAACCTTTTGAGATGCATAGTTATTATATGGGTATTTATATTTTCATGATGTATTTGAAGTTTAGGTGTCATGCTGGCTAACATCACATATGCAACATGCTTTCGTCATCAATATGATATTGATATTCATTCATAACTTCTTTTTCAGCATCCTTATTAAGGGCAAGAGGAATCAAATTTTTAAGAACATAGGACTTTCCTTTTTATTTGATAACAATTCTCACATTATGGTACCAATCTAGGATTTTGATTTAGATATTATAACATATAGTATGTCTCTTTTCAAAACTCATTCCAACTTGGTCAAGGATTTCACAATCAATATCATTTGAGAACAAATATAATATTCATCCTAATTCACCTAAGGTGATGAATCATCTATTGATTACTTAAATATCTTTATATAGTTTGTGTTATACCCAATATTTTCTCGTTTGTTATATTTGATTAGAACATGTGATCAGGATCAAAATATAACTCTCTTTATTTAAGATAACTTCGTGATCTCAAGTTTAAGAATCATTTACACAATTATCACATGAGTCTTTCCATAGACATAGATGCTATCTCCATATAGAATTCTCTTGTGGGTCAATTTAGTGTACATGTAATTTAACAAACACCTACATATTAGTTTCAGGTATTATTCATACATATCTTAGTTTATGAGAGTATTATGTTCCTTTGATAAAAAAGGAACATAATATGTACCGATCTTAATAACTTTAATTAATATCCTGTATTAATAAAACATTCACCAGAAATATTTAGGAACAATGCTTTGATGCAATAAAAATATCATAATTATAACAACTTTATAATTTGTTTTGCAAAGCATTTTTACCTCATGAACTTTATCTTTACTCTAGATTTATTCATTAAACATTAGATTCACTAATCAAACATAAATGAGTATAAAAGATAAATAAAGCTTTTATTAATAATAAATATATTTTATATAAATAAAATTAACGTTACGTATAACCAATTGATTAGTGTTACAAAGTATATTCACTAACTTCCATCCATGCCTAAATTAGATTGAGTTTGTTGTGGTGTCTGCTTAGTTTACATTTGATACACAAAAAGAGACCTAGAATTTTCAAACATTATCATTAGAGTGCTTGTTATCTCAATACATCTTAAGTCTTGCCATCCATTCATCTGACAAAAAAAAAAAAAAATTCAAAACAACTTTGTCTAAGTTTATTCTAGATTTGATTGAGTTTATCAGTCATAGCTCATATGATTTTGTTGACTACCACGATATTGCTAAGATAAATTGTAGCTATATATATATGTATATATGTATATTGGTTGATTTTTTTATTTGACAATAAATATATTTTTAAATTAATTTATGCGTTAACCAACGCTAATTTCTTTTCCAAATAATTTTAAGAGCAATCATAAACTACATATTTCGTCTATCAAATTTCTAACCATATTTGATACATAATAATAAAAAAAAGTACAAATGCTATCCTTTTCAAGGGAGAAAAGAAAAGGGCGGTCCGAGAGAATTACAAGGCCACGAGGCACGTGGTGGAAGCTATAACAGGGAGAAAGTCCCGCATTTCGCGGCGCTACAAAGGGAGAGGAGTAAGCACGTGACATTTCCTCCTTTACCACCAACATCCTCTGGCGATGCTCGGCTAAAAAATAGCAAATTAAAGAGGTATCGAGTTAGTCGATGTTTTTGTTAGTTAATTGGGATCTGTGCACTAATCATCAGGTTGTAAGAGTAAGAGTTAATATCTTCCCTATGGTGACGGGGTGAACCGAAACTGTTGATAAGTCAACCGTTAGTTTACCCCCTCATGTGACCACATAGGGTTTGTGCCATGAACTCTCTTCACCTAAAGCTCAAATTCCCAGGCAATGTGGGGCTAGCATGTCATCCTCCAAACACATGATTGTTATTATAATAATATTTATATTTTAAAATATATTTTACTTATAAATATATTAAAAAAAATTTTAAAAAAATTTATTTTGATATCATACATAAAAATAATTTAAAAATATAAAAAATAATTTTTATAAAATATTATTTGAACTATATTTTCAAACAAAATCTTAAAACTAAAGATACGTACAACCTCTAAAGCTTCAATAAACCGACACTAAATTTATATTTAAAGATATATTTTAATTGAAAATCTATAGTAACTATATATTTTTTATTTTTAACATAAACCCATTAAAATTATAAAAATATTTAAAAATATTAATTTAATATAAAAAAATTGAACCGCATCTCTACAATAATTAAGACTGGAAACGCATAGAAATGTCATAAACAGTTCAGCCATAGAGGGGACCATATATAACACCCTTAAAATTCTAACACCACCTTTTCGACACCATGGCTCCTTCTAAATATTTTGCAGCACAACTCAGTCCCTTCAGTCAAAATTAACTTCATAATGTACATAACGAGATGGCAAAAAACGCAGTCTAATTATTGCAGGTGAGCAAGAATATTCAAGAGCTCGATCGTGTAAATGAAAATGAGTGATAAAATATATATTAATAAAAAAGAAGAAGAAGAAGAAGAAATGAAGCATATATATCGCATGTCATTCTAGGAACGATCCTTTAGACTTAAACATTGATGCATGGTCCAGACACAGATAATGCATGTTTCGCAGCACATTTGAATCCCCCAACCCCCTCTCCTCGATATCGACGGTCGTCGTGTAGCCTCGTCACCGAGCTTAAATCGAGAACAAAACTAATTAGGATATACATGGCCGTAAAAAGAGCTTGGTTGGATGTATTAATTATAATTAATTAATGAGATTCAAGATTAAGAAATATGTTTATTGAATCATTAATTTTATAGCCACCTGAGCCAGCAGTACTTCACGGCGTACGTGAAAAGTAAAATACCAAAAAAGGTCATAATTGGATTTTGGTTACCAATTAATTTCCGCTTGGAGAATTGGGTCCATAGTAAGTCTTCTCCTTCACATAAACACAAGTTTGCCTCCTTTGCATATTACCACCTTCTTTATGTATATATATAAATTTTTGTTTTTTCATTGACTATTGATACTAAAGCATCTATCTAATCTTGAATTGTTCTGAGGCCAGCCAGCCAGCCAGCCAGCCTTTTCCACGCCAGCAAGCGATGGTTAAATGTATAAGCACATCCTAGCTTGTCCCCTCTTTCCTGCAACATATTTAAGCAAAAAGATCCATGAAAAAGAAAAAAAAAACACTCAATATTCTTCTATTGTTAATCCAATCACCATTATTCTATGCAAGGCTTATTTATAATGACAAGTCTTTGTATAGAGCATATAGTAAAAAAAGAAAAAAGAAAAAAACAGAGTAATTAATTCACGGGCTAAATTATCATTAAGACAATTAAGACATGTTCATGTAATCCATTAAGACAATAAGTACTTCAAGTCTCTGGTTCACCATACAAAAAGTAGAATTTGTTAACCCTGCTATTTTTTGGCGCTCCCAGGCTGAGTATTCATTCTTTATTTGTTTCAGTTTAGATTAATATTTGTTAATTTATTTGTTTGTTAATCCAATCCCTAATTTATTTTTGTTTACTATTCTAAATTAGATAAATATTAACCAATGAGGTTTTAGCTAGGTTGCTGCCTCATGCAAGAAATTGTTAAATCAACCTCTCATCTTGACAATGATCTCACAAATATATATATATATATTTTTTCCTACATTAGACCCCGTAAGAAAATTAAGATGATAATAATAATATAAAATGCAAAAACACGTTATGATGCCCGAGACTCCCTATGGGAGGTGAGCAGCATGATAAAAGTCTCTAACTTATCAAATCTTCTTTCATGGATAGCAAAGGAGACAAAATAATAAATTATTAAAAGAAAATTAATAAATCTTGGTTGTCACAAAAGAAAACAATATATAGTTCTTTAAACATTTTATCGGGATTGCCAAGAACATAATAATATAAAAAAACAAAGTAAATTATGGAGCTATGTGAACCCATTCTGCCATGGAGGATGGACGAGGAGTGCGAGGAGGGTAGTTATTATTTTTTAAAGTATTTATTATTTAAAAATATATTAAAATAATATTTATTTTTATATTTTAAATAAAAATTTTAAATTTTAACAAAAAAAAAAAAGAGAAAGATTTAATCTCGATGTCCCCAACAGGCAGCACGATGAGGTAAACAGAAAAATAAAATAAAATACTGCATCCTCTTAAATAACAAAACCAAAACGTTCTCCGTGACACTTAACACCGTCAACCCCGCCGCAACGACGTTAATAAAACGCCGTTTTCTTGAAATAACGGAAAAACAATGAAGCATGCTAGAGAATAAATTGTATAAAAGAACCCAAAGCAAACGAACACCAGAGAGAGACAGACGAATAAGAGAAATAAGAGAGGTTTCTCCGACTTGCAATCCTTTCTAGTTTCCTCTGCTGCACAGCTTTTTCTCTCTCTGTTTTTTTTGCAGCAGAAACCTATTTATTTATATCGAAACTCAAAGGAGATTCTTTGTGCATTTTCGTTCTCGTTGAAGCTTGCTTCGGTTTCGATCATTTCCGGCTTAGAATTTCGTGTTCGAATTTCTTGTTTTCTGAAACTGGATAGCTCGGTTTTTGGAGCTGAAATAGGGACGAAATCTCACTCAATTCAGATCAAAGGTACCTTTTAGCTTTAATTAGCTCTGAGATTATTTTTTTTGGCTTGAATTATGGATATTTTAATCTTAGAAGTTTTCTAAACATTGAATTCTGATTTAACATGAATTACTTTAACTGTAATTCTATTGCAGATTTCATTGATATTTGTGGTTTGGTGGCCCAAAGTTCGTTCTTCTTTTTCTGAAGTTGTGAGAGGATTTTGATCCCTGTTTTCAAAGCATAAAAAGAGTCAGTTTTATTAGAAAAAAAGTGAATGTCCTCTCCGATCTAAGGCGGAGGTGCCATACCTTTTTAAAGAATCTCAATTTCTACGGATCTGATAAGAGGCAATTGATTGGATATTTATTTCATTACAAAATATCTATCTCCGCTTTGGATGGAGCTTCCTCAACAACGTCCTTTCGGAACTGAAGGTATTTTAATTACTCATACATATTCCTTTTAGTTCTTAGTTTCGATTTAGCTTAGCATATGGATTATGAAATGATTAAAACAAATCGCAGTGTAGTGTGTTATTAACTGTGGTTATGAAGCATGTTCTTAACAGGAAGGAAACCAACACACGACTTTCTTTCACTGTACAGTCATTCTTCAACTGTGCAACAAGATCCAAGACCACCTTCTCAAGGTACTATCATTTTTCGTTTATAGATCTGGTAAAAAAAGAACAAAAAATTGTTTCTGGTTTTTCAAAATGGAAAGAGATTTTTTTCTGGTTTATGGGTGTGGGTTCGTGGATGCACGTGACACGAATTGAATGATGGGATATGGGCCAGGGAAGTAGGGTGGGGTAGGGTAAACAGGGGCTTGCCAAATCCGAAAAGGAAAGAGTTAGCAGTTAGCAATTAGCACCATCAGATTGGCCATATGTTGTTTTGTTTTCTATGGGACCCATCTTCTAGGAGTTAGACACGATGTGACATGTCACATGATTCGCATCCACTCCCTCTGTTATGCAGGTTGTAGTTGTAATTCTATTCACAAATCACGATCACAATCACAAACTATTTTCCTTGTGTGAAGAGAGGTGCCCCTTGTTTTCCGGTCAACAAATTTAAGACTTGTTTATTTTATAATTAATTATATTAAAAAATAAACAAAATAACACGGAGCAAGAAAGTTTTGGCAAAATATAAAAATGTTGTTGCTGGGAATAACAACGAGATGGATAAAGCACAAATTTCAATAAGAAAAGAGGAGAGAAAATAAAAAGAATGAAAGTAAAATGAGCTCTGGGAGGCCCATGAAGCTACAATGATAGCACCAAGTATAATTAAAAATATCATGATGAAATGAATTCAATAACATTAAAGGCAGTGAATTGTTTGTCGTTTTTAACTGTGTATTATCCACTAAAGTTATTAATGGTGACATTACTTTGGTGGTGTTGTGTTTAGCTCATCACTTTTTATTTTTATTTTGATGATATGTGATATCATTAGTTTTGATGTGTTTTATAATTTTGTTGTGTCTTGAAAATCTTTTTATTTTCTACTCTTTCTTCTTATAATTTGTGCTGGTTTCTTTTAACCATTTCTTTAAATGTCTCTATTCCTAACTTGACGTTTACCGATTTGTTTTCAAAATATTTTTTTAACAGTGTTTTGCTAATTTTTTTTCCAGGAAATTTACTCCAATTTTAACTAGGTTTATATATATATATATATATATATAAAACAGTTTAATTAATTAAGTAGTTAATGATTAATCAATTAAGAAAAGTAACTAGGATTACTTGATTAAAATTCCTCTACACTGTAAAAATGGTCCTTAATTACTTGATTAATATTTATAGTTTCTTAATTGAAATATTAGGTGTTGGGTCAGTGTGGGGATGGTGGCCGGTAATAATTTTTTTTTTAAATAGAGATAAGTTATTTTAAATTATTGAGAAAATCACCATCCAAGAGATCGCATCTTGATATAAGATTTAAAAAAAGAAAAAAAAATATATTTGGAAATTACTTTTTTTGACGTGTTGAATATACGGATTGTTAATCTAAATAAAAAATTGTCAAATTTTGATTCAATATCTTTTCATAAACGAGTAGGGTAATCTTTATGAATCTTCTTATGTTAATTGCTCTGCCATATTTTTGGACATAATTCCACATGTTTTTGTTTCCCTCCTGGTTGAAAAAGAAGACACCATGTTTTTGGATCTGTTTTGATTTTCCATTTGCTTAATTGCTAAATTATTAATTATAAATCATCACTCCACTTGCCAAAACTAGTTCAATTGTAAATTTCAAAGTATTACAGACTTTGAGAAATCTTAGTCAGAATAAATCCATTAATCAGGGTCAGATCTGAACTGGAAATCTTCCATCTTTCCATGCTTGAACAGGTGGCTTCCTCCAGACACATGATTTTCTACAACCACTAGAACAAGTAAGCAAAGCCACTGCCAGAGAAGAAACCAACGTTGAGATCTTGACAATTGAGAAGCCACCGCCTCCGGCACCACCACCCTCGGTGGAACACATCCTCCCTGGAGGCATCGGGACGTACAGTATAAGCCACGTATCGTATTTCAACCAACGAGTTCCAAAGCCAGAAAACACAATATTCTCAGTAGCTCAAGCTAGCAGTACCGATAAAAATGATGAGAATTCCAACTGCAGTTCTTATTCAGCTAGTGGATTCACACTTTGGGAAGAATCCGCATTGAAAAAGGGAAAGACAGGGAAGGAGAATGTGGGAGAAAGATCCAATATTATCAGAGGTACTTAATAATTATCTGTACTACTCATGTGTTCTGTCTGTTTACTTTCCATTGTTGTGCTTTGCATGTGCATGTGCATATGTGCAAGTCCATCTCCCTCTAGCAACATACAGCCAAGAGATGTGATATTAAATATATCGATGAGGTGTTATTGTAAATATTGCAATACAAGAGACTAAGTGGAATATAATAATACTACATGTCAATCTAGCTAGACTGAGCACTTAGTTACTACACTCGTTTATTATTGAGGATGAGATTCAAACTTGCTCGATAATCAAAAGCTAGTCGTGATGTCCATAAAAGTTCCATGTCTAAAATCTCATAAACTTTTAAAGCTTTTCTATCTTATTTTTTGGCTATATTATTTTCTATCTCACAAACTCTTTTTTTTTTTTTTTATCATCATCATCATCACCACCACTACTATAACCTAACCCAACCTCAAAATCTTTGCCCCAAATAGTTTTGGTTGATTTTAGCTTGATCGATGAGCAACCACAAACTGTAGTCGTCATGTTAGAAACATAGTCATGTTAGGACTTCACTATTCGGTTAGGTCCATGGTTCAAGTTGGTTCGGATCATCTCATGCTCATGTTATATTACGACAAGTTCAGTTTTGAAGACCAAAGGCATAGACCAGGTCCAAACTGCGAAATCAGCCAAGTCTTCATAATGTTTTATTTGAAACAAGATATGACGAATATGACGGTTATAAATAAAACAAGATGTAGTTTTCAATATGACGAATGAGATTTAAATGAGACTTCTAATATAACATTGCATGGTAAATCGGTCCAAGTCTTCATAATGTTTTATTTGAAATTCGAATAGGCAGACCACGGCATCATAAAAGTTCTCTTCTCTTTTTTCTTTTTTCTCCTCATATTGATATTATTATTATGGACCATAATAATAATATCAATATTTTTTTACAATATATAGATTTCCCATTTATTATACGTAACTATTTTTCAAATAAAATGTCTTTTTAGCAATAATAGAATAAATTATTTAGTATAAAAATAGCAGGGCTAGAGTTCTGGGCCGAACTTTTAAAAAGCTTTAAGTCCACTCGTATGGCCCAAAACAAATATCCAATGACAAGTATTGTTTTAAATGATATTTCGTACAATATTTTAGTGATAATTGAAAGTATGTTTGGCGCGTAACAGAAGCGGCAGCGAAGACGAGTCAGTGGACGACGTCAGAGAGGCCGTCACAGTCTTCATCAAGCAACCATCGCAATAGTTTCAGCTCTCTTTCTTCCTCACAGTCTGTCTCCTTCTCCTTCTTCTGCATGTTCTTCGGTTTTTTTGTTTTACTGTTAAAATATAATGATGAGATTTTGTTTTGTTGGTAATTGAGCAGACCACCAGGGCTGAAATGTACCCAGAGCTTCATAGAAATGATAAAGTCAGCCAAAGGTAGTACCTTGGACGATGATTTAGACGATGAAGAAACGTTCCTCCTTAAGAAAGAAACCCCTTCTCCAATCCATAAAGGTGTTTGTGTGTGTGTGTATAGAGAATAAATTTATAAAAATTCTCTTATTTGGAAAAAAAAGAAGAGTAGTATTATGTTTGCTCTGTTTGAGTTACATGTTTGTGGAATTGAGGACTGTTTTTGTTCTTTTTTCAGGGGAATTGAGGGTAAAGGTGGACGGAAAGAGCAATGACCAAAAACCTGACACGCCTCGGTCAAAGCATTCTGCAACAGAGCAACGTAGGAGGAGCAAGATAAATGACAGGCATGCATTAATTTCTTACATTTGGAAAACCTGAGGATCTTTTCCTTTAATCAGCTACTTTATAATGTTCTTGACGTCTTGTTACAAGTGAAGTTTCAGTAATCTAAGAATGTTCATTTGGTAAAGTAATAAAATTCCATACAATCTGTCCCTTTTGTTTCTACTGGTTTAAATTATGAAGGCTGATGGCTATAAACTAGAAAAGGCCCTGCATAAAGCTAATTAGTTCAAATTTTCTTGTTGAATAATTACGACTGCTTTTGTCAACTTTATGCTGTACTAAAATTTCGAAGTTTTCATGCAGATTTCAGATGTTGAGAGCGCTCATTCCTCATGGCGATCAAAAGAGAGACAAGGCATCTTTTCTTTTAGAGGTCCATACTCTTCTTATAAAATTATCATTCTTTCTGTCAGTGTACGGTGTAAATGATGGAGTCCGTGAATCATTTTACAGGTCATCGAGCACGTTCAGTTTCTACAGGAGAAAGTACAGAAATATGAAGGATCATACCAAGGATGGAACCACGAACATGCAAAACTGGGGCCATGGGTAAATTCTACATAACCTCCATATTTTCCAATGCTTTCGTGGCCACTATATCGTTTATTGAGTGTGATAGTCATTATTGTTGTAGTCTAATTGTTGGCTCTCCATTGTTTAAAACAGAGAAACAATAGCAGGCCCGTGGAAAGTACTGCTGATCAGTCTCGAGGCGTGAATAGTGGTGTTGGTCCTGCATTATTGTTTGCCGCGAATTTAGATGAGAAAAACATAACCATTTCTCCTTCCATTAATCCTGGAGGAGCACGGAATGCAGTCGAATCTAATGTGAGCTCTGCTAGTACCTTCAATGCAATGGATCACCATCCGAACCTCGGAATAACAAATAAAGCAATGCCATTTCCTATCTCGCTGCAGCCGAACCTCTTCCATCCTGGCAGGATCGCAGGTGCAGCGGGACAGTTTCCACCCCGACTGGCATTTGATGCGGAGAACACGGCAACTCAACCTCAACCTCAACCTCAACCGTGCCATGCAATATCATGTACCTCTGACGGGGCTGTTGCTAGTGATAAGCTGAAACAACAGAATCTGACTGTTGAAGGTGGTACAATCAGCATCTCTAGCGCGTACTCTCAAGGGTGAGTTTGCATATTACAATTTATAGTTCCGATGGCCTGATGATAGGTCAAAATCTTTCAAGGAGATCATTACTAACACAAAATTCGATCACTTCTATGGTGATCTTTGAAGCGCCAATTTCTTCTAGCACACGTCTACTAGCTGCTTTAGGAATTATAAATTACCTGTCTCTGTTGCATTCGACAATACATTCTTATTCATGTTATACATAGCCTGCTTGCTTCTGCTTGACTGTTTCTAGCAGTCTTGAAATTCATGCAAGGGGAGAAAAGGTACATGCATACTTGTTCGGAGATATTGAACTACCACCTTGATATCTTATGTTCAGCAGTGTTACTCTTGAAGATATCCTCTTCTGACCTCCTTGCACAATTATTACTAAATATTAGAAACGTAACTTGAAGGCTACTTCTAACAATACAGGTTTTGTTTCTACAATATGCTGAACTATATATGAATCTTTTCAATTCCATGAAACTCCTTTTTTCAGGTGTTTGCAAATTGGTTTCTTTAGATTCTTTCCAGTGACAAGAAATAACATTGTTTTGCGGTGTTGGCATCGTCTCAATTCTCTCATCATCTGGATGCTTAACTTTGCTTATAGCTTCATACAACGTAAATTTGTAAAAAAGATAAAGCCTAGCATTTTTTGTTGCTCACTTATTATGGGAAGTAGCCTTCTCTGTAGCCCTACAAGAAGAGAATTTGTTGAATTATGAGTTAAATAACGTACCCTGTATTGGCATTAAACAGGTTGCTAAATACTCTGACGCAAGCTTTACAGAGTTCTGGAGTAGACTTGTCTCAGGCCAGCATCTCAGTGCAGATAGAGCTCGGGAAAAAAGGGAATAGCAGACAAACTGCGCCAGCATCCATTGTTAAGGTTTGTTGGCATTAAGCTTTGGAGTAATTTCAACTACCGTTTCCATCAAATCACTCCTAACCTTTTTTCTTTTTCTTTTTCACTAACGTAGGATAATAACGTCCCCCCTAGCAATCAAGGCACAATACGTTCAAGAGTTTCTAGCGGTGAAGAATCTGATCAAGCCCTAAAGAAGCTCAAGACAAGTAAAGGATAGAGCAACAGTTGCATAATTTTGTTCTTTTATTTTTTACTTGATTTTTTCATTTTTTGTTACCCCGTCCTATCATGGGGTTAATTCATGTCTTCTCCTGGCTTATAAAAACTGCCCAGTTGAAACTGAGATGACTGTACATGTAGTTGCTTTCATATTGACGGAATGCACAGAAATCCTAGCACACATATATGTAATTTTTTCCTCCTTTTGTGCATCGTTATATTCATAGAGGTGTCCATTGTGATGTTTAGAAGCTGCCTTTTCATCTGAACCTTTCTGCTCATATGAAGTTTATAAAAAACTGTCAGAGTTTGTGATTACAGGTATATATATGGTGTATTCCACCGGTACAAGTGATATTTCTATGGAACCCACCCGTATAGAATCCAGTATTTAGATAGGGGTTGTTACGTAAGGAAAACAAGGAAGAAAACAGTGAAAAGGTGTGTGCTATGCAAATGGCCACTCATTATGCATTTATCATGTTTTTCTCTATATATCCCCTGTTACAGCTTGTGCCATATATGTATAGCATTCTTTATTCTAACATGAGAGCACACGCAAGTCGTTTGTGAATTATTGAAACGGGGTATTTTAACAACGGCTATAACAATTTGAATCAACCCCCTCTCCTTGGCTCAGTTTGTGCATGTAAAAGGTATTCCCCCTTCGAAATCGATCTTGTCCTCAAGGGAGAAATCTAGGAACCTATGTTGAAAATCTTCAGCATACTCTTAGGTTGCTTCAGACGGGGAAAGACCCTTCCAGTGGATCAAAATTTGGGTGGTTGCCTGGTTTCATCATTTGTCTGTCCAAGACTGCCTGTGGAGTTATCATGGGAGCTGAAGGAGTAGTAGGCAATGTTGACTGCACTACCCTATTCCCGATGTGCATCGTCAACTGGGACATGTGGAAAACCGGGTGGATGGAAGTAGCTGTGGGCAAGGTTCTCAAAAATATTTTTATGACATGATATAAAAAATATAATATAAACTCGAATTGTAAACTCGTAAAATCATAAATAATTTTTTTTAACTAATTATATATTGATAATTTTAGCCGAGAAATGAAATTACATTAAAATCTAATAAAATAAGTTAATAATATTATAATCAATGAGTGATCTAAATAAAATAAAAAAGATAAATAGTATGAATCAATAAAATAACGATATGAAGAAATAAAAAGTTTCAGAACAAAATTTCTCAATACAATATGTTCCAATAGACCCCTTTTGGATTGCAAGCTAATGAGTTTAAATTAGTAATTAACTAACATAAATTCAATAATGAAATAAACCCCTAAACAGTCTAATGCGTTAGAAAAAATTCAAGTTAAAAATAATTATTTAAAATTTAATAAATAAATAAAATAGAATAATAAAAAAAGTCTTTATGTTAAAATTTCTCCATGTAGTCTGAATCTTTAATTTTTGCATATTTTTGGCAGATTTGAGTCCTGATTTCAAACATGTTGTTCTTTTTTGTTTGGATGATTTATTGGGCCTACAATATATGGTTGGAAAGTTTCAGATGTCTAGTTTCTATCCCAACTTTAATCGAAGCAAAATTCCACTGGTAGCTCTAGATATGTCCCAAACATTACATGAAGGTCTTGTTTGGCATATTTGACAATATTAGTTTACTAACTTTAATGCTTTAAAGTCTGAAATATTATGTTCCCTAACTCCATTTGACATGAAAATTTACCACAATATATTTTCATATATATAATATTTTCCTGTAAAATTTCAGCTTTATCCCATATACAGTTTGAAAGTTACGCTCAATCTCGCAATACTAGCCCGCAAACATTTTAAGGTCAAATTTGGACCTGACTTGGTTCATGTCACAAATTTAGTAAAATCATAAAATTAGACCGAGTTTACCGATTTTGCATGAGTTAAGTTTGATTTTATTGATTTCGAGTTTTTAGTCCAATTTAGCATGTCAGATACATGTTTATGATTTTACGAGTTAACTTGTGATTTTAACAACAATAGTCGTGGTACAAAACCCACCTTTTTCAAAATCAAATACAATCTATAGAATTTTGAAGCTAGCTTTTGAGAAGTTTCATGTGCCATTGATTTCTGATGATAGGGCTGTAGTTTGAGATAAACTAAGTCCCCTGGATTGAACTGCCTCTCACTGCGTTTACGATTGGCTAGCTGTACCATTCTATCTGAGCCCGTATCAAGTTGTCTCTGATTTTCGCGAGCATTTCTTCTGTTTATACGAGCAACTTATCTACAGCCTCCACGGTGGAATCTTTAGGAAAACAGGGAATGTGTAGAGGAGGAGGAAAACCATACAATTTCTCATAAGGAGTAGATTTAGTGGCTGTGTGGTAATTGGTGTTGTACCACCATTCGGCAAGAGGCACCCACTTAGACCATTGGTTAGGGCTGCCACTAATCATGCATCTCAAGTAATTTTCTAGGCACCTGTTGACCACTTCAATTTGGTCGTCTAATTGTGGGTGGTATGTTGTCGAATAATGTAGGTTTACTCCCTGATGTTGAAATAATTGTTGTAAAAAATGACTTAGAAAAACTAGGTCTCTGTCACTTACGATAGTAACTAGAAGGCCATGCAATTTATAGATGTTATCCATAAAAATTCTAGCCATAAAAGAAATATAATATGGATGAATACGAGCCATAAAATATGCGTATTTGTTGAACCGGTCCATAACCACCAAGATGAGTTCCTTACCTTCCGATTTAGGAAGGCCCTTAATGAAGTCCATGCTGATATCAGTAAACGAGGCTAGAGGAATGGGTAGAGGTTGTATAATCCCGGGGTCAACACATTTTCATTTTTTTTTGCTGGTAGATACTGCACTCGCCTTATGTGTTTCTTCTGCTTATTCTAGTAGAAAAGACTACCTGCCTTCTGAGTTGTTACCACCACCCCTGAATGATCCCCTGTAGTTGTGTTTTGGTATAATGCTATCAACTTGTTATGTAGTTCAGAATTCTGTCCAACCATAATTTTGCCCTTTTATGTTCAAGTGATTGTTAACCCACTTATAGTTAGGGTGAGAGCTAGGGTCTCTCAACAAATCACGCATAATGATCTTTATACTAGCATCAATCTCCTAGGTCATCCTGATTTCATCCATAACAAGGGTGGAAATTGAAGTCATAATCATGATGTTTAATTGCCCACTAGAAATCCTTGATAGAGTGTTTGCAACCACATTCTCTTTCCCTTTTCTATACTCAATTTCATAGTCAAACCCAAGTAGTTTAGTGAGCCAGAGTTATTGAGAAGGACACGTTACCTTTTGGTCCAGCAAATACTTGAGACTAACATGATCATTTCTTATGCGAAAGTGTCTGCCCTAAAGGTAATTTTTCCACTTAGCCACTACCTGCAGAATTGCAAACATCTCCCTCTTATAAACATATAGAGCTTGCTGTCTGGGACCCAAAACCTTGTTGAGGAAGGATATAGGGTGTCCTTGCATCAGCATAGCCCTCACTCCAGTTTGTGATGCATTTTTCTCAATAACAAACATCTTTGCCATGTCAGGTAAGGCCAAAATTAGAGGATTTATCATGGATTGTTTAAGTGTTTCAAAGGCAACCATAGCCTCTTCATTCCACTTGTATGAATCCTTCTTTAAGATCCAAGTTAAAGGTTTGCACATGGCACCATATCCCTTGAAAAACCTCCTGTAATAACCCATTAGCCCCAGAAAACCCCTTAGTTGTTTGATGTTTCTAGGCAATGGCTAGTTCACTATTGCTTGGATCTTGTACGAATCGGTGGCTACCCCAACCTTAGTTATCACGTGGCCTAGATACTCCACTTAAGAGCTACCAAAGACACACTTACTTTTCTTAGCAAAGAGACTTTGACTTTTGAGTATATCAAACACTCTGCAATTAATCCACGTGCTTTTTGATTTAGGGCAATACACCATAATGTCATCAAAGAAGACAAGAATGAATTTTTGTAAATGCCTTCTGAAAATGTCATTCATTAATCTTTAGAAGGTGGTTGGTGTATTGGTTAGGCCAAATGGCATGACCAAAAACTCATAATGGCCATTAAAGGTTTTGAAAGCCGTCTTGCATATATCTCAAACAAGTATCCTTATTCGATGATAACCAACCATAGATCAACCTTTGAGAATATAGTAGCCCCCCCGGTTCTTCCAGCAGTTCTTATACTATAGGGATATGGAACTTTTCCTTGATCTTCATCTTGTTAAGGGCCCTGTAATCCACACACAACCTCCAAGTATCATTTTTCTTTTTCACCAAAACCATCGGTGAGCAAATGGACCGGTGTTGTGTTGTATAATGCTAGAATCCAACATCTTTGTTACTATTTTCTCTACTACATCTTTTTGTAAGCTCAAGTGTCAATAAGGCACGAGATTGATTGGTTGTGATCCTTTCTTGAGAGGAATAGCATGGTCGTGCCTCCTATGAAGAGGTAGCCTTGTAGATTCCTTGAAAATGTCCTGGTAAGATTTCAATAATTCATCTATAGTTGTATTTGTCCCAATACTGGGTTGTAGGTTAGTGGTCATCGAGCTTACAAGGTGATCACTCTCTTCCATTAATCTAAGGCTACATAAACTGACCTCCACTAGCTGAGTTGGATTGTTAAGCAAATTGCTGAATTATTCGAAGCCAATAATCTGAAGCTTAACTAGGGTGTCTCCTCGCAACAATACTTCTTTCCCTTGCCATACAAAGGACATCCATAATTCATTGTAATTTGATAAGATGTTACATAATGTAGCCAACCATTGTACTCCTAGCACCATGTCATAGTTTTTTAGTTCCACTACAAACACATCTGCAAAGAACTTGACTTCTTGCATTTTCCATAAAAAGTTCTTGCATATATGGGTACAAGCCATCTTACTGCCATTTATTGCTTTTACTGGCAAGGGCTTAATTGGAGTGAGAGTACAACTCAGTTTCTTGGCCACCTGAGTGTTGATAAAATTATTTGTACTACCTGAGTCGACCATGATAAAGAGTGGAGACTTATCAACCTTACCAGTCACTCTTAGTGTCTGAAAACATAAAGTATCCTTTAAGGCATTGATGGATATTTGAGGTGTGAAATTATCAAGGTCAATCTCAATGGCTTCATGGACCTCTTCTTTTACATCATCCTCATCTTTTAAAATACATAAGGAATACAACCTCTTGTTTCTGCATCAATGTCTAAGTATGAATTTTTCATCACACAAAAAAAAAAACAGTCCTTTCACCCTCCTCTCATCAAGTTCCTTGTTCCTAATGGTCTTTGTAGGTTTGTAAGGTGTTTTAACAGGGTAGTTATCAGAGGTTGGAGTCTTCTAGTTATAGGGAATGAGTTTTACATTGTTGTTATTGTGGAAAAGAGTTGTTTTAGTGGTGTTTTTAGCAAGAAAAGACATCTGTAGGTTGGCACTACTAGTAGTTTGGTAGGTGTTCCTTAAGTAGGAATGATGACGTTGCTTGTGACTGATGGTATTTTCTTGTAATCTAGCTAGGTTGTAAGCTTGGTATAAGGTTTTTGGTTCAAACATTTTGACCATGTTCTTAATCTCAACTTTTAATCCCCTAAGGAAAAACACTAGAGCCTGCCTCTCCGTCATCTCTACCCTATTCCAGAGTATGTCAAATTCTTGTATATAAGTTTCTAAGTTTATCATTTGCTTAAGATCCTTCAATTCTTCCAGATGATCCTTCTGGCCCCCAAAATGGCAGCACAAGGCCTTAATATTCATTTCATAGGACCTCATGATGGTTCCTAATAAAATTTTGATGCCAATATAAGGCTCTTCCATCCATGTAATAGGATGCTTGTTTGAGTTTTTCAGAATCATTCATTTCAACAATTTTAAAATACTTGTTACATCTAAATAATCATTGATAGACATCGTCCTCATTAAAACTAGGAAAGTCATGTTTAGGCTTGTATACCCATTGAAGATGTTGATCTTCTTTCCTGGTCCAGCAATTCTTGGTAACTCTGTTGGAGCAACCCGGCTGCTCATGGTTAACATTTGGTTCACCCCTTGCCGAACTTAGCTTATGCAAAAAGGAACTATGCTAGAACGTTAAGCCACTAATCAAGTCTTTAATCTCCCCAAACTAAGCCTCATGGCTATCCATTTTCTGACTATACACTTCCAATAACTTGGTTACTTGTTCGTATTTCGATGCATGCTCCTTGTTGGCAGACTTAAAAGAGTCTTCCAAGCGCCTTAGATCCTATGCTCTAATGTCTGGAGCCATGGCAAGTGTCCAAGGTTCACAAGCTCTGATACTAGTTGGTATAAGTGATATTTCTATGGAACCCACCTAGATAGAATCCAGTACTTATACAGGGGTCGTTACGTAAGGAGAACAAGGAAGGAAAAGTGAAAATATATGGGTAATGGAAATGGCCACCCACCATGCATTCATCATGTTTCTCTATATATCCCCTGTTACAATTGTGCCATATATATATAGCATTCCTTTCAGAGAGTTTACCCTAACTAACTAATCCTTTATTCTAGCATGAGAGCACACATAAGTCGTGTGTTTGCAAACAGTGTGAATTATTGAAACGGGGCATTTTAACAACGACTATAACAATTCGAATCTACCCCCTCTCATTGGCTCAATTTGTGCATGTAACATCCATAAACTAGAAATAGGAGAAGAGAAATGCTGAAATCTAAAAATGGGCTCATGACTCAGGGTGATGTTTAATAGTATGATAAGTCTTTTTTGCATTTAGACCACTCCCTGAATCGATTGGACTTAATTTCGCATGAAAGTTATGGTTTTGTTGAGTTCTGGTATATTGATCTAAAGCTTAATGTGAATGGCATTCGATATTGGTAAATCAAGAGTCCAATAATTTTTGTTATTGCATTGCCTCTTGACTACTTCGTGATATGTCTCTAGTAAACCAGAAACCATAAAGGCTGAGTGAGATTTTGATTAGTCCCTCCAAAGATCTCTTTACAAAAGCAATTCTATGGCAACTTGTATAATGATGTGTGCATGTGTACTTTCATTACTTACCCTTTTCTTTTTATATCCCTTTACCTTGGGTCGTCTTGTTTTTTACCCATCCTATAATTATACTTTTTTTTAATGGTTTTTTTTCCCTAAAAGAAAATGGATAATTACCCACAACTTGATGATAAAAAAAGTTATACTAATTACATTTAAAGTCTATAATTTAACCATATATTAAACCATAAATAAAATGACATGAAAATACACTTGCCAAACTCTAAAAATTTAATTGTCTAATAATATAAATAAAAGGAAATAATAATGAGAAACTTAATACATCAACTTAGAGAAAATTACTAAAAACCTCTCATTTTAAGTATTGGAACACTATGTATAACAATTTTTTATAATTACACTTTAGTTGCTAATCAGTTTAAAATAATTAATTATACATCACATATTGAATCATTAATCTATAAAATTAGTTAACAAAAAACATCTAAAACATTACAAAACCATTCATAGCCCATACCACCTCGTCACCAATTGAACTAACAACACCAACACAATAGCCTTTAATTCCA
Organism: Populus tremula; assembly: GCA_964019445.1. Lineage (NCBI taxonomy): Eukaryota > Viridiplantae > Streptophyta > Magnoliopsida > Malpighiales > Salicaceae > Populus > Populus tremula. The sequence continues at coordinate 8,351,914 of CAXHTJ010000007.1, read as the reverse complement.
CCCACCCAAACCTTCACCATCATCCACCACTAACAACGCTAACACCACCACATCACTTGATAACAACCAACCATTTTCATCTTTTTCACCATCATTAAACAACAACTTATACCTTCAACAAATCACAAAAATCTCAAATCCCCACCAACCCACCTATATACCTCCTTTTAAAAAAGCCTGAATCATGTCAATTTTCATTATTCTCTCAACAAACAAAAACAATTTCTCTCTCTCTCTCTCTCTCTCTCTCTTAATTTCAAAATCTCTTTTGATTCATTCAGTAATGGCCTATACCACACTTCCTTCTTTATGGTCTAAAAATTATAGTTATGCAATGACTTGTGGTTGTTGATGTGTTTGATATTTATATGATTTTTACTGCATTTTTACTTTTACTTTTATGCTAGTTTATTTTCAAAATCTTTATTTTATATATTTTGAATTTATTTTTATTTATATATAAAAAGAAATAAATTTATAAAATCATAGGCGTTACAATGAAAAATCAGTATTCAATCCTTGAATTCTAACTAAGCATTATCCTAATTGGATTTAGGGTCATGGTATTGAAGAATCCTATTGAGAAGCCAATTAAAAGAGAAAATTAATCTTGAAGAGGAATGACTGACTTATTTATATATTTTGGGAAAGAAGAGCAGGATGAGAGTGAAAATTTTTATTATAAGAATAGAAATTTCTTTACTAGAAATTTTAGAAACATATCTTAGTATAACTAGGGATAAATTTCTCTATAAATATCTAAACTAAGTGATGTTGTTAGTAGGAGAATTCTAAGAAGAACTAAAACTTTGATGTTATAACCTTTTCAAAATAAGTCAATTTGATTGAGAATATAAAACTAGAATTAGGAAGTGAAATCTACTAATTTTCAAAAGAAAATTGAGAAAACAAATAAGAAGAGATTTTGAATGAAAGAAAAGAAAAGAGAAGTAGACCAGAAAAGAGAACATGAATAAAGCTATAACAAAAGGGTTTTTCACCATTGACAACTTTGGGAGCAAGAGGTGGAAGAAGAAGATTGAAGTAGAGTTTGTCAACATTTAAGAAATTCAACATAAACAAAGTATCTTCCTATTCTTTTCTTATTTATTCTTATCTTTCACAATGAATTCTATAGAGATTTTGATTTGTAATGATATGATTATGAGCAAAATATTATAGTTAAGGATCCGATGTAGCCTCTCTATGACATTCTTGAATTCTTGATTTATATTATTAAAGTATTTATCAATCCTTTTTGAGTGTGTGTTTTTGTATCAAATACATCTGAATAATTGATCACCATTTGAATGAATTATTATGCATGTTATGTTTTTTGGATCAAATGTAAGAAATTTTATAGATAAAATGAAATAAGTTGCACAACACCAAGTCAAAATATACAAGCATATATATATATATATATATATAAGGGAACATGCTCCCTTAAACAAAAAGAATAACCATACAAAAAAACTAGCAACTAACATTGGCACCAAACCACAAAGCCATAACAAGCACAAAACACCAACCTGCAGCCAACCACATGACTATCAGCCAAAATCAAACATAGGCCACCAATAGCAACAACCATAGCAAGCCAGCTATGCCAATAGAACCAGCCACAACAATTACATTAGCAACTGGAGTCGAAAAGAGCAGACCAGAAAAAACATCTTCACATTAAACAATCACAAACAAATCAGAACTAGCAAAAAGAGCCAGCCCAACAAAACCTCTAAAGGCAATGAGCCCACAACCAGTAACCAAGCAACCACACTGGCAGCAAGCATAACAAGAGCCTGCACTAGAGCCCAAAAGCAAAACCAAACCAGAAGCCTACAACCACCAACCAAACAACCCCACCAACAGCTAGCACAACAACAAGAATCAGCATTAGAGCCTAAAAGCAACCCTAAAACTCAAATAGAACCAACTACTAACGAAATAAATGATAAATAGCCATCCCAACCAACTTCTACCAAAGACAATCAACCATCTAAAACAAAACCAAGCCCATAACTAATAATCCTCTAGCAGTAAGCAAGCATTCCTGAGGGCACACTAGAGATGACAAAGACCCAGGAGTTCTATCCCTCACAGAAATATCATGACTAACATCCAATCTAGAAGACTGCCATCCCACATTAGCATCATCCACTTGAACCTGTCCTTTCCGATCTTCAGGCAAATCTAGGGAAGTACCAAGTGCATACATGCTTCTACTCCTCGTCATGTACTGCCTCCGACATATAATAATGTTTTTTCCTTGTGGTGGAGCAGAATACTCATATTGCCCATCAATGATGGGTATAACATTAACGGAGGATTTTGAAGGATATAAGGCTGATAATATAGGGTCTGGTGAAAGCTTAGGCTTTTCCCTTTACTAATATCAACTTTATCTCTAGCTACAACAACAGTTGTCAGAGCATTATTATAGGAGTCACCAGGAGGAACATTTGGCAGCCTTGAGTTATCATCCATAGCAACCATCTACACAGGGGGTCAAGACGAGAGGAATGTTTTGCTTCTTATGATATATGCCATGAATTCAACAAAAGATAGAGATGTTCTAACATGATTTGTTTTAGTTGTTATCTTGAAATATTATATAACTATGTTTACAAGCTTTTAAATCATATAAAAATATCACAAGTTATCATATACATGTAATTTTAATTCCACTCGTGAGAGGGTATTCAATAAATTATAATATTTCACCATTAATTTAGATGATAAATATTTAGTAACATATTTTAGAAATTAGTTTAGCTTAGTTAGGTAAATCGAAAGCTTTAGTATTTATCAGTTAGTGACTTTGTTTATTTTGTGCTTTTGTTTGATTTCTATTTGCTAATTTGTTAATTTTCTTACACATATTCATCTATTTTAGGCTTTCAAATAATTTAGAACTAGAATAATTGTAATAGCTAATAGATAGATAGTCCTAATGAAAACAATAATCTTTCTTACATTATATTAGTAGAAGCGTATACTTGTTATCTAAATTTTGCATCAAGTTTTTGGCATCGTTGTTAGGGACTATTTTAACCATATTAATTTTGATACCATATGGTTCTAGGTTAATTTGATTTTTATTTAATTTTTAGTTTGTTTGTTGATTTTGCTACTTCTTTTCTAAAATTTCTTATGTTCTGCATGAGACATTCTTAAAGCTTGGAGTTAGTATCATTTGATTTTGAATTTAAAATGAACATGTCATCATTTTAACAAGGAAAGGAAGGAGAAGTATATAAATATTCAAATAGCCATGAATAATCAACTTGGTGAGATCGAGGACCAAAAGGCTTTGAGAAACTTCGCTGGACCTTTGATGGCTGAAACAACTTCTTGTATATGATGATTGTCCATTTAAGTTGAAAATTTTAAATTTAAACCAACTATTATACAAATGATCCAACATTCAGTGTAGGTTGATGGAATGCCCAGTGATGATCCTAACACTCATATAATAAATTTCTTGGAAATTTATTATACATTTAAGCCTAATAATGTATCAAATGATGCTAAAGTTTAAGGCTAGTTCGTTTTCACTTTAAGACAAGGAAAAAGGATGGTTTAATTCTTTTTCAGGAGGAATGATCACTACATTTTAATAGAAGTTCTCCCTTACAACTAAACAAAAAAAAAAAGATGACAAACATCACCTCTTTTATTCAACTTAGAACTATTATATCAAGCATGTGAACGATACAAGGATTGACTTTGAAAGTTCCCAAATCATGGGCTTTCTCTTTATCTGGTGGTTTAAACTTTTTACAATGGAATAGTGACTTCAAATTGATCAATGTTTGATTTTTTCACTAGAGGAAATCTTACAGGAAAAAGTCTTGAAGATGCTTACAAACTGCTTGATAAGATGGCAACCAACAACTACCAATGGCTATAAAAAAGAGTAACTTTGAAAAAAGGAGTTGGAACTTTTAAATTAGATGTTATTTCTACTCAAGTTAATCAAGTTTTAGATTTAACTAAAAGATTAGAAAATATGAGTGTGTTTTTGAATTAGATGTCTTTTCTATTCTAGTTAATGAACTTTCAAATTTAAATAAGAGATTAGAAAATATGAGTGTGAATTCATTTCATGCATCTAATAGTGTATGTGAAATTCATGTTGGAAATCAGAAGAGTGTTGAATGTCATATAGACAAGTCAATTTTATATCTAATTTTCGGTGCTCAAATAATCCATATTTATATACATATAATCTAAATTAGCATAATCTCTCAATTTTTCTTGGAATAATTCTCAAAATATTATAAGCCACCAGGATTTTAGTGGCGAGAAAAAAATTCCAACCTTGATGAAGTACTTATTCAATACGTCAACAAATAGGAAATTAAGCTTTAAAATCAAGAAGATTTTATATGCAATCTTGAAACACAAGTAGAGAAAATTGTCAACATGATGTTTGGAAGACCTTAAGGATCACTTCCAAGCACTATAAAGAATAATCCAAAATAGCAAGTGAAGATAATCATGTTAATGAGTAGAAAGAAAATAAAGCACCCGTAAGACTCCATAGATGATGACTATCAAGCCAATGAGAAAAAAAAAAACATCCATGAAAAGGAAAGAAAAACATATTGGTTCAATGGAGAAGGCTAAATCTCAACATGAAATTACTACCCCCTCCCCATCATATGTTCCACCAATTGCCTTCTTATAATGTTTGCGAAAGAATGAGCTCGATAAAAAATTCTTCAGGTTCCTTATGTTTTTTTTTTTAAGAAATTACATATTAACATCCTTTTTACATATGACTTGGAACAAATCCAAGTTATATGAAGTTCATGTAGGAGATATTATCTAACAAAAGAAAATTAGCTGAGTATGAGATTGCAATGCTAATTGAGTAAGGCATTGTAACCACTAAAGATTAAGGATCTAGAGATTTTTATTATTCATTGCACACTTGAAAATTATTATTATAAAAAATCTTTGTGTAACTTAGGTGCAAGTTTAAATTTAATGTCTTTTTTATTGTTTACAAAAATTGATCTTGGTGAGCCAAAGGCCACCATGGTATTGTTATAGGTTACAGATATGTCGATCAAACATCTACAAGGAATTATAAAAGATGTACCACAAAGGTTAACAAGTTCAAATTCTCAAACAACTTTATTATTCTTGATATAAAGGATGACCATGAAATCTTTTTTATTCTTTGCCAAATATTTTATGCAACGGGAAGAGAATTGGTTGATGTTCAACAAGGACAATTAATTTTACAAGTGCTAGATGAACAAGTAACCTCTAATGTGTTTAAAGCTATGAAATATCTATCTAGTTATGATTTATATTTTCAAGTGGATATCATTTACAAGTTGGTAGACAACACTTTTAAAGAGAAGAATCCAAAGTTCCCTCTTGAATCATGTCTCATCACCTCTAAAGTTATTGATGCCAAAAAAAACTTTAATTAAATAATGCAATTAATACTATGAAGCCCTTCCACCATTCCTTTAAGCAAATAAGCCAAACTTTGAAGAGATTGGAGATAATATTGAAAATATACAACCAACCATTTAAGAGAAACCCCAGAAGAAACTTAAGCCACCACCAACCAATATAAGGTATGCTTACTTAGGCAAATCTTCATCTCTTCTAGTTATTATCTCATCAACTTAAAGTATTTTGAAAAAATAATGTTTTTTAGGATCGTGATAGAGGACAATATGACATTAGAATGGGTCTTAACAAATATCAAAGGTGTCAATTTATCTCTTTATATGCATCAATTTTGATGGAAAAAAATTCCAAACCAACTTTCAAAAAACAATGATGATTAAACCTAACTATATAAGAAGGGGTGCGGGCTCAAATGCTGAAATTATTGGATGTCGGATCATGAGAAGAAAAGGAAATCTAGCTAAAGACTATAAACCAATGCTTTATTAGAGGCAACCCAAGTTTTTTAAATTTATTTGATTTGTTTTATTTTTTATTTTTGTTTTGCTTATTACTTGCATTTTCTTCTTGTTTTAGGTTTGTTAAAGTTTAAAGGATTCTCATAAACACTTTCACATACATTTCAAAAAATACTCTTAAGGAGTTTCTCTTATATTCTTCTCTTTTTCTTACATTAAAGACAGTGTTTAGTTTATGTAATGACTTGAAATTTCCATGTAACTTGCTAAAGAAGGTTTTGTATGGATTTAAACAGGCTCCAAGAGTCTGGTACAATAGATTGTATAGTCATCTCTTAAGCTTAGGCTTTGAAAGGAGTATGAATGAAGTAATTTTGTATGTGAAGTATGTTGATAAACATAAACTGATTGTGTCAACATATGAAGATGATTTATTGGTTACAGGAGACAATGATCAACTTGTAGAGGAGTTTAAAGCTAATATGAAGGATAACTTTGAGATGAATGAACTTGGTTTGTTGACATATTTCTTAGGCATAGAGGTAACTTAGTCTATGCAAGTTTACCTTTTATGTTAGAAAAGGTTTACTTTGAAGCTACTAAATAAATTTGCAATGGAAAATTGGAAACCAGTTAGTACACCTATGGTACTAGGACATAAGCTAATTAAGGAGGATGGAGCACCCAAAACATATGGTAAAGCCTATATAAGTTTACTTGGGAGCTTGTTATATTTAACTGTTACACGTCCAAACTTTATGTTTGTTGTCAATTACCTCTCTAGCTTCATGCAAGGTCTAAGTCAAATCCATTTTGTGGCAGCCAAGAGAGTTCTAAGATTCTGAAAAGGACTATGGAGTTTGGCATGTATTTTGTGAAATCTAGTTCTGTTAAACTTATTGGTTTTTCTGAGAGTGACTGGGTTGGAAGTAATGAAGAAATGATGAGCACCTCAGGCTATTATTTTGCAATGAGAGAAAGCATTTTGTATTGGAACTCAAAAAAACAATCAGTGGTTGCACATTTCACTGTAGAAGTAGAGTACATAGCAGCATATGTGGTAGCAAAACAATTGATATGGCTAAGAAAAATACTAACTGATCTGGACTTTGATCAACGAAGTCCCATAGAATTGTTCTATGATAACACGTCAACAATAACTATTTTAAAAAATTTTATTTTTCATGACAGGACCAAGCATATGAAGATCAAGTTCCATGCTATTAAACAATTTCAACAAGAAAGGGAACTAGAGTTACTCTATTGCACTTCAAAAGAACAATTAGTAGACTTATTTACCAAGCCTTTAGCTAAAGACATATTTAAAGCTCTAAGATAGAGGATTGGAATGTGCAGCTTTGGAACCAAGAAGGAGTGTAGAAGTGATGGCACCAAAGCTGAAAGTTTGTTATTCAATAAATTTTTTTTTCTTTCATTATTATTTATCTGTTAATGGCATCATTATCTTGATGTTGTTTGAATATTTAGATTTAAGTTTATCTAGGATAAGTGTTAGTTATAAAGTTCCTTAGATAAAGGAGATGATGGTTGTTATGATTCTTATCTTTTGTAGTGTTTGATTTCATCTATAAATAAAATTAGAGGGATAACAATAACCTCATGTTATTCATTTCTACTACTTGTTCTTTATTTCCTTGTTCTTTTGTTCCCTGTTCTTTGTGTGTGTGTGTGTGTATCATTTACCAACAGGCTTTTTCTTCTCGTCTATTTTTCTCTCTCATTATGGTATAATTGAAATGGAAATATTACCAATAATTAAATAATCCAATGAGAAACTAGTTCTTCAACAATGGTTGATGAAATCAGGTAACAAGGATAGAAGAAGAAGAAGTGGATAGAAATTGAGTAATTCACCTAAATTTCTCTCTCTCTCTTCATGCATTCATTATTTTTCTCTCTACTTTTCATATTCTATTAGAACCAATATATATCACACAATAATTGATTTGCCCATAATTGTAGGAATAACAAGCCTTATTACACATGTTATTTAACAACACTAAGAACAGGAAAGTTAAACGATGTGTTTGGTGCCTCAGTCGATCCCGGCAATGGTCATAATTTTAATTTATCATAGCCTCTATCATCTCTTGTTCTTTGTCTCCTGCCACACTTATAATTGCAATATGTGACACATTATGTCTCTTTATCTTTCTTTTTTTTTTTTTTTGCTCTTTCCTCTCCTCTTCTTTGTGCCTAAAACTTTAACTCATCTACTTCTTTATATGGAAAGGGGAAAAGTTTAGACTCATAACACTTTGCAACCTACAAACCCTAGAATCAAATTAGAAAAATCTCAATTGTCAAAAAGGTGAAGATAATGAAAGATAACTAGACAAAGCAATGCTAGAGTACAATGTAAACTTTTACATGTGCACAACGAGTAAATTGCTGGAAGGGTGAGGAGGGTACAGTAAAGCTGTGAAGTTTGTCTAGTGTAAGGAAAACTAAACGACCCTAAAATTAACAAAAATGACACCAAAAACCAAGGGAACAATAGAGTTGATGGACTAGGGAAACAAAATGACAGATTGCTAGGGTTATGTTTTTGCAGAGAGTTAAGAAAATGATAGAAACTAAGGGTTCAGGTTTTTGGTAGAAAATGGGGACGATGACATTGAATTTAGGTGTGAAAATGAGAGGATCAAAATTGCATCATAGAAAATTGGAATGCTCTTTTTAAAATAATAATAATAATAATTTGTGTTAGCATCTTTTCCATAAATTTTGTTTTTGGGTTTTGTCAAAAATTTTCATTTTTGGATCCCTTTAGTTTGAAATTAAACAATTTAATTAATCCAAAACTTTATTTTTTTAGCATTTTAGTTCCAAAGTTTGAGATAAGAGAAAGAGAGTTATCAAAAAATAACAAATGAGAGAGAAAATTGGTGAATTGCTACTTTTCAATGATAAAACTCATTATTTTTGGTGTTAATAGGTTCCTTTTGATAAGAAAAAAATCCATTTAGACCTTTTTCCCTTTATCTTGCTGACAATTGTATATAAAAACTCAAAAAAAAAATTATTTGGGTTGATTTTTTGTTTTTAAATCGATTAAATTCTAATTTAAGATCATAAATTGGTTTATTGAAGTTCTTAGGGTGTTTCTTAGATGTTTTCATATAAAAAATAATGGGTGAGTTTTTTTAGCCCTTGAAATCAGCTACTTGACTTTCCAACCAAATATGACGGTCAAAATCTAGAAAAGTAGGTGATGCATCACCTACTCTATTTTTTTCCAAGAAAAAAAGGTAAACGACATGTCGTTCACCCCTCAAAAATTAAAAATAAAATAATTTTAGAAAGTATAGTTATTAAACTCAATTGATTAGAAAATAAACTTTATAATTTGTTTTGATTTGTTTTCTATGAAGTTATCATATTCTCAAACAAACAGCCTAAAATTATATGGGTGCTCAATTTTACGAGCTTTTTTTTTGTTATCATATAACTAAATTAAAAATGTTAAAAAAAATTATTGAACCTAGTGGAGTTCTTGACCTAAATTACAAGTTTGGTAAGTTAACATAGTTGATTAAAAATTAAACTTCATAATTTGTTTTAAATTATTTTTTACGAGGTTATTGCAGACTTAAACAAATATCTCAGCATTAAGTTGACACTCAATTTTATGAGTAACTATTTTTGTTATCATATAGTAAAATAAAAAATAAATTCAAGAAATTATTAAATCATCTTAATATTTTTTTTAAAAAATGATATATTCTTCAAATCTTTATTTAAAATTAAATTGTAATTTCGCCAATAATCTAAGTTGTTTTTGAACCTATCGAGTCATATATGTCATATCAAGACAACTTTCTAATAATTTAATTTGAAACTCAAACTAGATAAAAAAAAATCAAATTAAAAGATTTCAAGAATACATAATAGCTACCGAAAAGCTCCCCATAATTTTCAATTTTATTTTATTTTATTTTATTTTTTGGATGAATTCCCGTAATATAGCATAATTTTATTTTATTTTTTTTATGCAACCCATACCTATCTGGTTAACCTTTACAACGACTAAATGGCAATGCAATCTCCTCACCTACCAATGCTTAAGATTCAAGTACCCTGAAACATCTCACCAATACTTGGGATTCAAGTAGCCTGAAACACGTAATTAAATACTCTAATTAATTAAACCAAAGTGTCAAGATATCAATAATGCTTATTTTAGCATCGCACCACTTTTTAAAAAATAATTTTTTATATTTTTAGATATTTTAATAAATTAATATCAAAAAAATTTTAAAAAAAAAAACATAAAAAATATTTTTTAATAAAAAACAGCCACACACGGTTTATAAAATAACAATAAGGTTAGCTGGGCCGTCCTTATCTGACGTTGGAATTTGAAGAGACTGGAGAAAACTTTGCATTTGGTCTACGAAATCTTTTTAAGTTTAACCTAAGCAACATGTAGCAACCACCATCAAATCAGCTCAAATAGTCGGCTGTTGCTCCAGATGAGCGCGGCCTTTGTGGCTCAGACTCAAACCCCGTGAACAAAGGGTAATCCAGGGCATTCCAGACAGTCGTCTCCGTTAACAAGTCACAAAGTGCATAATTCACATTAACGGTTTGAGGACATTTGCTGCAAAATCTTTGAGCTATAATAAAAGAGGAGCAGCAGTGATCTTTTATAGCAAGGAAATTTAAGAAAGTGATATTTGTTAGGAACTCACAAGATGGCGAAAGATCCAAAAGAAAAAAAAAATACAAAATGGAAATGGAAGGACGACGGATTAACCTTCCATGAAATGACTGGGGGAGCTTTTATACTTGGACAACCCAATCTAGTCAATCTGGCATCACCCTGTAATGGCAGAGGAGCTTCTATACATGAATTGGAGTCTTCGAGTATATTTTATAATACTAACCTAGGTTTGCTTCCACACATCATCTCAGGCTTTCTTGAAGTTCACCAAACACTATAGTGCCTATTGAAAAAGCAAACTCCTTCATTAACACTGTACCTCTTGTAGAGAACAACATGTTGATCTGTGGTAGAATGGCTAGCACTGTGAGACTGATTTATGTAATAATTCGTCAAATAATGATCATGTGCTGCTGCTCAATGGATCCTCTGATGACTGCAAACACTCTTCTGGGTTTGAATAGAAGTAATCCTCTTCTTTAGGCCTGTCAGGGATCACCAGCCTTTTTGTTGGGCCGCCCATCCGATCTGCATGGGATTCTTTTACATAATACGAAAATTCATCCCAGGTCAGTGATCCATTAGTGTATCGATCTATCAGATCAACCAAAAGCCTTCTGTCCAGTAAAATTGTTTTCTTAAAGCCAAGGAATCTGAGGAGGCATTAGATAAAGGATTAGACAGTGTTAAGATAGATGAGTTTTGATTTCACACACAAGAAAAGAAACTACATGGAGACCATAAGAACAGAAACATCAAAAACCTTCCTCGGTCAATGTAACCCACCTTCGCAAAAATCATCAATAACAAGATCATGAATTTTAAATAAATATCAATATATCAACTCAAAAATCAACAATAACAAGTTCATGAAGTATAAATAAAAACCAAGCTTCAAAGTTCATTCAATATTTCACAACCAGAGTAAAAAAATGTCTGGATGTAGAAGGCACACACAAATGTTTGTCCTCCGATAGAGAAAAATTGGAATGTTAAAACTTGAGGGTGTTTGAATTCCAAAATCATTTATCTGAGGCCAAAGAAACCACTACATTAGTTTAAAAACATTAAAGGACCTTCAATATAATATATGAATAAAAAAGAAGCAGCTGTTTGGAAGAAAAATACCTGCGATGGCCTTCAACAACTTTAGCCATGTTTCCATCATAGGTAGGGACAAAAATATCACTCTCCAATGCAACAAGATAATCCAAAGCTGCCATTTGAGATGAGTGATTCTGGAAGAACCTAAGGTCTGATGGTTCCAACAGTGTTTCCTTTCTGACCTGTTTCAAAAACCAAAAGGAACCTGTTAACAGAAGAGGAGGGAGCAACTATCTTATGTGTAAACAATTAATTTCAGCTTTGATCTACATACCAGTTTTGGATAAGATGCAGCAAGACTTGCCATTCTCCTATCACCCCCATATATTTCACCAGCTGCAACATATATTTGCATATTCGGATCAATGTCCAGTGCCCTCAACGTGAGAGCTGTTTCCTCAGGTGTCAAAGGACACAACCCATCTTTCCTCTTCAAGTCCGAATTTATTATTTTTTCTTTCCACCAAGGATAAGCATATCTGTTCACAGGGGCGGAGCAAGAAAAGAAAGTTTGAAGGGGCCAAGAAATATAAATTAAAGGGTCAACAACTATTATAAATATTTATAATTATAAATATATAAGGGAGGGGTATTTTCTTGCAGGGGCCGGGGCCCCTGCCAGCCCCCCCCTCCCTCCGCCACTGTCTGTTCAGATGACAATGTGGACTGAGGATCAAATAAATACTTCAAGCAGCTAAATAGCTGATAAAGAATTATGCACAGCTTACCTCATTCTAGTCAATTCTTCCACCTCTTCATCATTGCAACCTTGAGTACAGCCAGAAAACGCCAGCATGTCCATTTCATATCGAAGGTGGAGTACCAAGAAGGGACCATTTTGCCTTAGAAGCCTTATAACTCTCTTACCCAACTCCTCTATTTGAGTGGTGAATCTCAGAGCAATAAAATTCACACGGCAGCGCAACTTCTGCAGCTCTAGAGGTTGGTGATTATTGGCAAGTCGAGCATCAGTTTTATTTAGATGTACAACTTTGTACTTCCGTATCAAAGGAAGAACCTGCATACAACATATAAAAAAGATACCAATGAGCAAAATAAATAGATAAAAATTAACAACAATACCAGGTAATTAGGAGACCTTGCATGAGCCTACAATTTGAGCTAGCTGATGGAAATTAGCAATAAGAACTTCCAAGAGTAACACATGGCAACTTTTACAACAATTCCAGAAGCAAAAAGGACAACAATGAGCTAACCTGGTTATAATAGTAAGAAATATCCGACCAACTAACTGGTGCCATGGTATAAGTCATCCCCAGTTCCACTCTCTGCTTCAGCCTGGAAGGCAATTCTTTCAGTACCCGAACCTCATCCCTTAACGATGTGATAAAATGCTCCACATCAAATATGTCTTGGAACTCACTGTGAGATCACAGATATTCATTAAAAAGTACGAGGTGCGTCTCCAATCCAAAAATAAGGGGGGGATTAAATGGTACAGATTCCTATGTAGTTGAAACCATTTGGTAACTTCAAATACGAAAATGAGGTTAACACACCTGGGATCAGCCCAAAAGGAGGTTTTATCCAGTTCTGGTACTATAAGTGTAACATTCAAATATCTAGCAATAGCAACCATATCGCATATCTGTAATGCAGAGAAGAAAAGCGACAAAATTAATGACAGATAAACCACATCGCCACTGTAAGATCATCCACAGATATGCACATGCCCAGCACAGTTGTAGCCACTCACCGCAGCTCTCATTTGATTAAGACCTCCATTGCACGAGACCATTAAGTATCCATTGTTCTTATAAACCCCTAATGCCAACCAACAAATGAGATATATCAGTCTACAGGTGACATGTTAGTTAAGCAGAACCAGCCAAAAACACAAATATATAATTTAAGTAGAAGAAAAACACCAGATGCAAACAAGTTTTTCCAACAACAGAATAATTTTATTTGACAAATATTCTTCTCTTGGGATAACTTGCAGCAGCATCACTTTTGCAGACAAACACCCATCAATTTTATTTTTTATTTTTTATTTTATTTTTATCAAATGCAAGCAAACAATCAATCAGACTGATTTGATCAGGAAAAATAAATAAAACATGCATCTTTCCACGAAATCACACAATTAATAGCTAAAAAGGACTGACTCTTTGGAGGCAAAACGCGCGCAGGGAGAGAAGGAACATTCTCTTGCAAGGCGGCAGAGACAGATTGAGAAGGCCAACCTTTCAAAACCCTAGGACCCCACATCTCACCGATTGTCGTCAACTGAACCACACATGTCCACAACAAAACCGACGTCGTTGCCCTTATCATCCACACCTTCATTTTCGACGACGGCCTTGATATACTAATCCTTATCTTTTCTACTCCTTTAACTACCCCCATACTCTCCTCCTCCACACTTTCTCTCTATCCTGCACATTTACCCCCCATTCAAAACGACCTGTCGTTCCTCTTCAACAATGCAGGATCGGTAACTTTAACAAAGAAACTTCGACATCCAAAACTGAATCCAAGAAAAACAAATAAATATCAATTTCTACCCACCTCTTCAAAATCAATCAATCAAAAAAAGAATGAAGAAATTTCTCCACGATCTCATCAATTTTTCCGGCGAGAGAGACGACAATACTCGCCGACGATTATAAAAAGGAGAGAGAGAGTGGTGGAGAGTACTCGAGAAAAAAAGAAGAGCTGTTTTGGTGTGAACCGGCAACACAACATAGACACCGCTTCATCACTTTCCACCGGTTTTTTTTTTTTTTTTTTCCTATTCAGAGTTTCTTTTTCTCTCTCTTCTTGCCATATTTATTTAACTATGGTTATGGCTGACTATGGTTTACGTCTTGACTCTACTTAACTCTACCCTTACATTTCAGCCAGTAAATGCTCGCCAGCTGACGCCAGTACGGGTAGCCCCACTAGAATTAAGAATGCTTGACGTGGCAGCTGATCCGGCCGTGGCGAAATAAGACGGGGTGATCTTTGATTGTCGTTCCGCCGACAAAGTATCGCGATAAACTACGGGTACAATGGAAACAAAGTTTCTTTTTTAAAATATTTGTTTAAGAAAAATAAACTTTCTTATTAAAGAGACTTAAGAGAAAGGAAAATAGTAGAAATGTTTTCCAGTGTTTTTTTTTTTTTTTAAGGATCACATGTTGTTTTATTTATAAATGTTATTGGATAAGACCAATTCTATTACAAGATATATTTGAAAGTATTTGAATTTACAAAGAGTTTATTATCTTTTAATTTTGCTTCCTTAAACGTGATCTTCTTATTCGCGTTTGTTTTGAATTCGAGCTTTGTTTGTTTGTTGAGATTCGGTTATGTCATTATCTTGAGCTTTATTTAGTGGTTGAGGTTTATCCGTTTATTGAGAATTAGTTATGTCATTACACCCCCTCAATTGGAATGGGAGCTCGTGAATATTGAGATTATCATAAAGATTGCAGAACTATGTAGTTGGGAGTGCCTTTGTGAATGAATCAGCTATTTGATATGTGTTGGAGATGAACCGAACTTGGAGATGATGTTGGGCAACTTGATCACACACAAAGTGAATGTCCAGTTCAATGTGCTTCGTACGTGAGTGATAAAGAGGATTGGCAGTTAGGTATGTGGCCCCCTTATATTGTCGCGCTAGAGTGTAGGTGGAGTTAGACTCAAGATGCCTAGTTCAGTTAGGAGAGATCGGAGCCACGTAACTTTAGCGGTGGTATTGGCAACCGTGCGATATTATGCTTCCATGCTTGAATATGATAACATTGGTTGTTTGCGTGAGCTCCATGAGATTAAATTAGAACCAAGGTATACACAGTAGCCACTGACAGATCATCTGTCAGCGTTGGAGAAGGCATATATGTCAGTGGATGAGGTGTGACGGGTGAGAATGTTGTAATGGATGGTTTGTTGAAGATAATGAAGAATCTGTTTGACAGCGGTCCAATGGTCTCTCATGGGACGCTGCATGAACTGGCACACTTTACTGACAACAAATGCGAGGTCAAGTCTAGTAAAAGAGAGATACTGGAGAGAGCCAACGATGCTGCGATAAAGGGTTGGACCACTAAAAGGATCACATTTAAAAAGTGATAAGTTGTTTGTTGTGGACATGAGGGAGTTCACCAGCTTGGCATGTAGCATATTAGTCTTCTTAAGCAAGTCGAAAATATACTTTTGTTGTGAGAGAAAAAGGCCACGGTCATTTTGTAGAGCTTCAGTACCTAGAAAATAGTGAAGGTCCCCAAGATCTTCGAGAGGGAAATCTTGTTGCATTTGTGTAATGATGGAGTGTAAAAGAGATTTGTGAGGCCTAGTGATGATTATATCATCATTATATACGAGGAAATAGATGGCAGCCTGTTGTGATATGAAAATGAATAAAAAAAAGTATCAGCTTTAGAAGCAGTAAAGCTTATTTGTACTAGTTTATTGCTAAGTTTGGAGAACCAGGCTTAGGGTGCTTGTTTAAGCCCATAAAGAGATTTTTAAAGGTGAAAAACATACTTAAAACATGATGGATCAGAGAATCTAGAAGGTTGGTCATGTAAACTATTTCTTGTAGGGTTCCATGTAAAAAAGCATTTTTGATATCTAGTTGTCAAATGGGCCAATTTTGTGATACAGCAAAAGAGATAACAGTTCGAATGGTAGTGGGTTTTACCACTAGACTGAAGGTATCATCATAATCAATACCTAGTAATTAGTGAAAGCCTTTTACAACTAGACAGTCTTTGTAACGTTTTATGGACTCATAAGCCCGTTTCTTGATTCGATGGACCCAGTTATAGCCCATAAGATTTGTGTTTGGCTTTAGAGGGACTATGACCCATATGTCGTTGTCAAGTAAGGCTTGAAATTCCTCATTCATGGCTTGTCTCCAATGTGGGCCTTTTGAGGCAATAGTGAAAGAAATGGACTTAATTTCTTTGACCTCGATGAGTAAGGGCCGTGAAGTGGGAGTCATATCATGTGGTATACTCTTGGGCTTGTGTATGTTGTTTTTGGATTGTGTGATCATGGGGTATGAGTTTTGTTGTTCAAAATTAGGCTCGAGTAGGGAGTTTGGGTTTGAGGGAAGGCACGAGTCAAGTTCTGGTTAGTTTGGTGGAAAAGAGAGGTCATTTGGCAAAGGATTAGGCTACAAGATGTAGAGGGATGAGGGTAGTGTTGGGAGAGGGGTTCGGTGACCAGGGGAGGGAGGATTTATTTCTTGGAATGGAAAATGGGTTTCATTGAAGATTACATACCTAGAGATAAAGATTTGGCATGTGGATTGTTGCAAGCATTAATATCCTCGATGATTAGGGTTGTAGCCAAGAAAAACACAAAGATCTGAGTGGTAATTCATTTTGTGGGAGTTATATAGGCGAAGGTAGGGCCAACAGGCGCACTCGAATGTGCGGAGGAAAGTATAGTCTGGAGGTTGTTTGAACGTGAGTTCAAGTGGGGTTTTCTGTTGAATGACGGGAGACGGAAGATGATTTATGAGATATGTGGTAGTGATAAAAGAATCATCCCAATATTGTTGTAGGATAGACATATTTGTCATTAGTGTGAGACCAGTCTCAATGATGTGGTAATGACAACACTCGATTAACCTATTTTGTTCGTGAGTGTGTGAGCAGGACAAATGATGGATGATGCTAGAGTTAAGAAGATGTGATTTTAAGGCCTGAAATTCGCTTTTAGAATCAGTATAGACGCTTTTGATTTTACAATCAAAGTAGCGTTCGATTTGAAGTTGGAAATTGATGAAGGTATGGGCAACTTGTAATTTGGCGTCAATAGGAAATAGCCATATGAATTTAGAAAAATCATCAATGATGCTTAAGTAATATTTATTTCCATGAACAGATTCAGTGTGCAATAGCCCCCATACATCCATAAATATTAGCTCAAAAGGAGAAGATGAAATAGAATTTGACAAATGAAAAGGTAATTTATGACTTTTCCCTAATTGACAAGCATGACTAATTGGAAAATATTTATTGTTACTGACTACTACATGAAACTTAGAGAGAATTGCTTTGAATGTGAGTAAACAAGGTGTCTGAGGTATGTATGCCACTATAGAACCAAAGCTCTTTCACTAAGGTAAAAAGCTAGACTAGTGGAGGGAAAGGTGAGAGTATGCAAAGGATAAAGGTCATTTTTACTCGGTCCTTGGAGAAGGATAGTGCTCGAGGATGGATCCTTGACACACAAAAATAAAGGGTGAAATTCCAAATAAATGTTATTATTGTTTGTGAACTGATGAACTGATAATAAATTATTTTTTTATTCCAAGAGCATGTAGAAGAAAGAAAGATGTGGAAGTAGAATAAGGAAAAGAAGAATCAGTGTGAAGAATTTTTAACCTTGTCCATTGCCCACCTGAATTTATTCAAGTCTAGTAAAGGGATTGGCATTGAGTGAAAGGTTGTTGAGATTTGAGGTAATGTGATTAGTGACACCAGTGCTAGGGTACCAGTTTTGATCATAGTGGGGTGCAGGAGAATAGACTATGTTTGCTTGAGGATTAGATGAAGAAGGAGATTGGTGTAATTGGTTGAATCAATACCAACAAGTTGCTACTATATGGCTTATTTTAGAGCAAATTTGACATTGAGGTCTGTTGGAATGTGATTGTTATTGAGGGAAGAAATTCTGGAATCCATGCCCTCTGCCTCTAGACAAATTGCCATGGTGAGAACCATATTTATGTGAAGGTGGACCATGATGACCCCGATCGGGGTGGGAGGTGACAATGTTGGGCAAAGGTAGGTTAAATTCATTAAAGGTGTTTTGTTGGTTAAGGTGATTTTCATGAGTGAGGAGGTATTCATATAAGTCATCAAAGGAGATAGAATCTAGTTTGGTGGTAATAGAGGTGACAAGTGAGTCATAGGAGGAAGGGAGACCAATAAGAAGATATGAGATGATTTCTAAAGAGCAAAGAGGATAACTAATAGCAAAGAGAGTATCTAACAATTGTTTGACTTTGGTGAAGTAATTAGTGATTGTAAGGGATGCCTTTTTAAGGGTGGAGAGTTGGAAATGCATGCTGAGAATGTGGGTAGAGGAGGTAGAGGAGAATGTTTTCTCTAATATGATCCAGACATCTCAGGAATATATAAAGACCTACAACTTGTGTGAGAAGGGATTTAGTGAGGGAAGAAATGAGGGCACTTAGAATGATTTGATCTTGTTAGGACTAGTGAATATATTCAAGATTAGGAACATGAGTGAAGGATGAAGGAATTGTGATAGGTGGGCAGGGGATAGAGCCATCTAGGTAACCAAAAAGATTTTGACAACGAAGGTATGGGATTAATTGAGCTCACCAAAGAAGATAGTTATCTTGGGTGAGTTTGATTATGATGAAATGATGGAGTTTGGTAGGGAAAATATAATTGACAACAACAAAAGAAATAGAATTGTTGAAGGCCTTGAGAGAAGTATGTCTTTGTAGGCTCTGATACCATAACAAGATTAAAGAGAAAGGTAAATAGTAGAAATGTTTTCCTTAGTGTTTTTAGAGAATCACATGTTGTTTTATTTTATAGATGTTTTTGGATAAGACCAACTTTGTTACAAGATACATTTAAAAGTATTTGAATTTACAGAGAGTTTGTTATCTCCTAGTTTTGCTTCCTTGAACGTGATCTTCTTCTTCTCGTTTGTTTTGAATTTAAGCTTTATCCATTTGTTGAGATTTGATTGTGCAATTATCTTGAGCTTTATCTGGTGGTTGATGTTTATCTGTTTGTTGAGATTCAATTGTGCCATTACTTATATCCGAGTAATTTGATTTCATGTATCAAGGAGTGAAAGATTTTATGACAAAAAAAAAAAAAAGAATTGTTACAAGCTAAACAATGCTTAGGCTAACTAATCAATAATCATCCAAATCTTAATCCTTGAAATAGAAATTCAAAAACAGGCATTGAAAGGATCATGTCTTGTAATAACATGAAAACAAATGCTTTCTTTTTAAATTTTGACAAATAATTGCCATAACAAAGGTGACCATAAATAAAAATATAAATAAATCTCCTTGTTTATTATTAATACTAAAAGAATCATTGATTCCGTAAGCAATTAATATTTTACTATAAATTCCTATTTAATTTAGCAAAAATGGTGATTTCATTTTTAAAATATATCACAATAAATTAAAAATTTTAACTAAAAAACATAGTTTTAAAAACGAGTGGTGAAATACCACAGTTTCAACCTATCACGATTCTAAAATACGATATCTTATGGATATCATGATTTTGAAGCATGACAATTTGCCTTGTCAAGATTCAAAATCGTGACATGTCACACAATTAGAAACTATATGCTCCGTGCTCTCTTTCTCTTGAAAAATCCAATAGCCAGCCTTTTTCTCTCTTTTTTTTTTAAAAAAAAACACTTGTTGAAAATGACTAGTTTTCGCCATTGAAAAAACTAGAATTCATATCCCCTTTGTCTCCAAGCCTCGAAGCATGTTTTTCTCATAAAAAATCATCGCTACCACCACTTCCCAGCCACGACCATCATGCTTCCACTACTTCTTAATCGAAAACGTAAGTATCCTACATTGATATTAATTTTGTTGATTTTATATTTAATTTGTGATTGGTATAGTTGTGATTAAATTAATGTTTGGAGTTAGTTTAAAATTAGAGTTTGTATGAGCTTTTTTTTATAAATTAGCTATGTACTAAGTCAATTAGGGTTGATTTTATGCAATTTTTTATTTTATAAATTAGCTCACACATTTACCACCATTTTTGTTTTAAAAAACCACTATCAGCTCTTTTCAAATTTTTTTTACTAATGTTATTTCAACCTTTATGATGAATAACATTTCTATAACAATTGCAAGCATAAAATTTTCTATGATAAGACATGGTTTGTAAAATAAAAGGTGTATGAGCATCATTTTGGTTCATATGATGAGTCGTTTGAAATGTTACCAAGATTGTTGTTAGAAATTAAAAAAAAAAAAAATTAAAATCCTGGAACAATTATTGACTAGAATCATAAAGAAAAAAATTGTATGAGCATAATGATTTTTTAGAGGTTTTTTTTTTTTATCATTTAGACCTTGCATTGAATGTTTCAAGTGTTGTAAGGCACTAATCAGTGTTGGCAACACACATTTATATAGGCGGTATGATGGAAAATTATTGATTCCAATTGCTTTTGATGCAAATAATAGGATATACCTTTTGGGTTTGATATTTGTTAAAGAAGAAAATGTTTATAAATATAAATGCTTCTTACTTTTCTTACAATGATACATTACTAGTGAATAAATTGGTATTTGTATAATATCAAACAAATATGCAAGCATTAAGAATGGAGTAGTAGAAATTTGGCACAAAACTTTGGGATACAATTAATATTGTGCCTGATATTTTGTCATCAACTTCAATCGCAAATTCAAATACTCGTCAATAAAAAAAGGCACTTTCTTATTATAGATCACTAGTGTAGAAATATAACAACCAATATATCTTAATTTTATTCAAGAAAATAATTTTATTAAACATGGGATAATATGGCCCCTAGAGATATAGGTTGAATTGTCAATTAGTGAGGATAGATCGAGAAATCACTCTATAATGTTGCTTATTAATTATTTAAGATGGGTAAGATGGTAATAAACTTGATCAAATTTTAAGGAAAGATCTGAATTATTTGTGTGATTACTTGGTTTATATTAAAATGAGAACTAAGATGGCAAGAGAAGTAAACTTTACCAGTAATCTATGAAGCATGGTAATAAAATATTCATTTAAGAATAGTTAAAGTTGTTTGATATGTCTAGAGGTAATTTGATAGAATTTATAATGATATGATGGAAAATTATGTGATGATGATGATAAAAATTTATGATAGTATCATTTACACTACTAATAATTTTTAGTTGAACTCTTTATTGAAAAAATTATAAAATATTATAATACAACTTTATATAATATTTCTTTAAATTAAATATGGATTGAGAATGCATAATATATTATATGAACATACTCTAAAACTATCTTTGTTTTCTTATTCGTATTGCTTTTTTTTTCTTAATTCATTTCAATCAATGTCAATTAATGAATAAGTGATGTTTTTTTTTTAGCTAATGAGAAAATAATTTAAAGCACTAATACATTGGTATACAAACTTTAGAAATTGGGTCAATAAAAATCTTTCATGGGTATGAGAATCGTTACCATTTCTGTTTAAATACAATGAGAATAATATGAATAAAAATAATTATATCAATTAGCATAATGTTTTGGCAGGATCGCCGTGTAAAAGACAATAGCAATTCACAAGGAATGCTACGGTGAAAGTTTTGATTGTGATACATGGATATGTCCACGTGTGTAAAGAACTACTAGGTCATTAGCTAATAATACCATGCCATTTGTGAAAATCATCAATATAGAATGATAAAAATATTACACTCAAGAAAAGATATGGTTATGGCATGTTAAAATATAGCCATGATAAAAAAAAAAATCAAAATACTAGCAAATCATATATGTTAGATATAAAAAATTCAAAATAAAATGGGTACTTTATGACATTTTTATATAAAAAATTTAAAACATTAATGGATTTTTTTAAGGATTTTTATGCAATTTTTTAATGTCTATATGATAAAACTTGAGAAAAAGAAAGAAAAGTTAAGCCGAAAAAAATTTGAAACATAGATGAAGTTTTCGAGGATTTATATGTGCAAGTTTTAAAGTCCAATAAATAAATAAATAAAAAGAGTACAAAACTTAAAGAAAAAGGAAAAAAAAGTCAAGAAGAAAAAATATAGAAACATTGTTGATGATTTTTGTGAAAGTTTTAATGTTTAGAGAAAAAAAAATGCATATGATACTTCAAGAAAATAAAAGAAAAGTTAAACGTATTTATAGAGAATTGTTTTCTTGATATAAAATTTAATAATAATAAAAAAGGAATACGAAGGAGAACAAAATAAGATTATGATACCATTAGATAATAGATAAAAGACCACAAATATAAAACAACATACATTTTTACTTCAATCCTACATTGAAACCATCTCAATTTTATAAAATAAGTTAACATGCATACATATATATATATGCCTAAAATAATAATTTTTTATTCTATGATTTGCATTTTTTTTTTCTGTCTAATAGACAATCATATAAAAATAAAAGGCATAACTTATTATTTATATAAAAATTTAAAACACTCTATAAATTGGTAAAATATCAATTTGACAATTGAACAATATCCATATATTAATTCAGGATAATTTTAAAAATTAACTCAATGTAGTCCTTACTTGATTTTTCAAAGTCTAGAAATATAATTCTTTTATTAATTATATTTTAGTCCTTAATTTCTAAAATATATTTTAATCAAGTCATGCTTAATTAAATCATCTCAATTTAATTTTTGACTAATGATTCTTAATATGTGTAACTTTTTAGATTCTTAATATGTTGGTCCAAATTATAATTATAATTATAATTAAATAGAACTAAATAATTTAATTTATTATCTATTCAACAACTACTTAATTTATATTTGAAGATCAAGTGCATCGGTCAACAACATATTATGATCCTTTAAATATTAGAAAAGTTATTAGTAGTTTGACTTAACCTTTTAGTGACTGGTTTCTCAATATAATTAATATCATTTCATCAATAATGTTTTGATTTAACATTAAAGCATAAAGTATATTTGTCATGTTAAATCATGTTTGTTCTATACATAATAATAATAAATGATTGTTTGAATATGATTTGGAACTCTTTTCAAATCTTATTCTATATTATCCAAGGATTTCTCAGTCAATGCTATTTGAGAACAGATGAAACACTTTCTCTAATTCACACATAGGATGATAAATCATCTCTTGATTACTTAAGTACCTTTATATAGTTTATGTTATGCCTTCGTTACCTTGATTAAGATAACATGTAACAAAATGAAAGCATAACATTCTCTATATAAGATAACTTAGTGATATCAAGTCTAAGGATCACTTTTACATAAGTCTTTTCATAAACATAGATGATCTTTCCATATAAGATTTTTCATGCGGGTCAGTTTAGTGTAAATAAAAAACATAATATGTACTAGTCTAAATAGTCCTAATAAATATCCAGTATTTAAAAGAACATCAATCATGAACTTTTTAGGAATAATGCTTTGATGTAACATGAATCCCATAATTTTAATAACTTTATAATATTTTTTTACAAAATATTTTTATCTCATGAACTTTATTTTTAGTCTAGATTCACAAATCAAATATTAGATGTATTAATCTAATATTATATAAAAAACATCTACATATTAGTTCTATATATCTTTTATAACTCAACTTATAAAAACAACTATTTCATTTCATAAAATAAAGAACATAATATGTACTAGTTTTTATAGTCCTAATAAATATCCAGTATTTAAAAGAATATTAACCATGAATTTTTTAGGAATAATGCTTTGATGTAACATGAATTTTATAATTTTAATAACTTTATAATTTTTTTTACAAAATATTTTTATCTCATGAATTTTATTTTTAATCTAGATTCGCAAATCAAATATTATATGTATTAATCTAATACTATATAAATATTAAATATAAATTAAATCTTTATTAATAATAAATATATATTTATATAAATATAATATTGTTGCGTATAACTAACTGGTTTTATATATATATATATATATATATATATATATATATATTAAACTAACATCGGATGCCATCAAATAAGCATTAGTGCATAAATTTCTTAAATATATATTCAACCAGTTGCCCCTTTTTATGAAAAAACAAAATCGCACCAAATTATATATATAAAAAACAACAACTGCAAAGTGAAGAGTTATAGCAAACCAAACTGAAGGACACGCAAAAGGAAAAACACAAAAGGACAATATGTTGACTGGAGGACGTCATCGGCATCAAACACCGTACACCCATTGGATGCAATCCAAGGAGGCTTTCCAATAACCAGAGAACTACAACAATATAAAAATGAGGTAAAATAACCTAATTTTATTCGAGTATTTACTTTCATTTTGAACAATTTCAGGAAAATATAAATGGGGTTAATGCCTTAATTTATCTTTATATAATAAGATAATTCTTCAAAATGTCCAAAAGGTCAATCCAATGTCCCGCGTGGCTTACCAAAACAATATTATATTTATATTTAGAGAGTGTTTTCTAAATTTTTTTATGTTTATTTGCTATTAAAAAAAGTTCATCAACAAAAAACATTTTAGTTAAAGAAAATTTGGTTTGATTTTCAGAAAAATATTTTCCTTTTATTTTGGACTGAAGACACTTTTCAAAAATTGTGAAAAATTTAAAAATATCATATTATTTGCTGATTATATCAAATTTGATTCTTAAACTTTTGATTGATATATATTTTGTTTGAATATTTTTTTTTTAATTTCATCTCTTAAAATTTGATTCTCATTTTTATGATTGTTATTTGCTTTTCTCTTATTATTTTTTTTAGTTGAAATTCTTTATCTATTAAATCTGGTCTTTATTATTTTAATTTCATTATCTTTTAATTTTTTTATTTGTTAGATTTCATCTCTATTATTTTAATTATTATTATTTTTTTAAGATAATTTATGAAATTAAATTTTTTTCAATTTCATTATCATTTCACTTTTTAATTTATAAGATTTGTTCCTTATTATTTTAATAAACTTGAAAAAAAATAAAATATTAATAAAATATTTTTCAGCTTATCTTCCATAAAATAATCAAATACTACAAAATATTTTCCAATTTATTTTTCATAACATTATTAAATATAAAAAAATAATTTATTTTTCATACTTGCTTTTTAAAAATACTATATTTTTTTAAAAATTTACCTTCCAGCGTACAAACGGCGAGAGTGAAAGCCAGGTCGGCTCCCCTCATTCTCTAGCCAAACCAACACGATATTATATTATTAATTTAATGGTCGAGTTAAACTACCCACAACAGGTATCGTTAATCCAAATGCCAAGCAATGCAAGCCCAAAACCCCTGTTGGCGGTGTGGCAACGGATAAGAAGGGAAACGGATATAAAGTGATAAATATGCCCCGCCGTGTCTGTGCCTGATCTCTCAATCCCCTTTACTCCTATTTCTCTCTTTTCCGGGGTTTCATACACTCGGTTGCTGAATTCTTTGTTTGTGAGTTTTAGACTAGGGTTAGGGTTTGCTTTGCATAATGGCAACCGCGTCAGGTTTGTATTTTTATGTGATTTTGATTGGGATGCTGATTTCTTGACATTAGCTTTGGAATATTGGGATTTCTTACACAAAATATTGATATTTATAAATTTAGCTATTATTTGGATTTTTTTTTTTTTTTGCGTTAATTGATGTCGAAATAGGGGCGTAACAGATTCTGATTATATACAAAATAAAATAAATATGAAAGAATTTGCAGCATGGTTGAGATTTAAGTCTCGTTTCGGTCGGTCTTTGTCTTGCAGTTGCATTTAAGTCTAGAGAGGACCATAGGAAGCAGATTGAATTGGAAGAGGCTCGTAAAGCTGGGCTTGCCCCTGCTGAGGTTGATGAGGATGGAAAGGAGATTAATCCTCACATTCCTCAGTATATGTCATCTGCACCTTGGTATCTCAATGCCGAGAAACCTGTAAGTTGCTTGCACCTTGCTTTTTTTGCTGTAATGCTTCTTTTTGTGGAAAGGATAAATCTTGATTTTGATTATCTTTTTGTTGATAAGTAGAGCTTGAAACATCAAAGGAAGTGGAAATCAGATCCTAATTATACAAAATCATGGTATGATAGAGGTGCAAAAGTTTTCCAGGCTGAAAAATATAGAAAGGGTGCATGCCACAAGTAAGTGATCTCTGTGTGTATATGTGCAGTCTTTGCCTGACATTTGAGCTTGCATGTCATTCAATTTCATTTTTGTCTTAAGATGATCATTTATCCTCTTGTATGTGCTACAGCTGTGGAGCCATGACACATGCTGCAAAGTCATGCGTGGAAAGGCCCAGGAAAGTTGGTGCAAAATGGACTAACATACACATAGCCCCTGATGAAAAAATAGAGACTATTGAACTTGATTATGATGGCAAGCGAGACCGGTGGAATGGTTATGACCCATCAAGCTATGCCCATGTTGTTGAAAGATATGAAGCTCGAGATGCGGCTCGAAGGAAGCATGTGAAGGAACAACAACTTAAAAAATTGGAGGAGAAAAACGGGAACCAAAATGCTGAGGATGGGGTTAATGATGTTGACAATGATGAGGATGATTTAAGGGTAGATGAAGCCAAGGTTGACGAGAGCAAACAAATGGACTTTGCAAAGGTTGAGAAGCGTGTGCGAACAACAGGTGGTGGGAGCACAGGAACTGTTAGGAATTTGCGTATTCGTGAGGACACAGCAAAATATCTTTTAAATCTTGATGTTAACTCTGCGCACTATGATCCCAAAACCCGGTCCATGCGTGAGGATCCTCTTCCAGATGCAGATCCAAACGAAAAATTCTACGAGGTAAGTGCTCTTGAGAGTAGGAAATTTGTAAATAGCTCTGCAACTTCATTGATATGCTGTGAGCCATAAACGGTATTTTTATTAAACATCTCTTTTTAAATGTTACAGGGAGATAACCAATATAGGAATAGTGGTCAAGCATTGGAGTTCAAGCATCTCAACATCCATGCTTGGGAGGCATTTGATAAGGGACAAGATATTCACATGCAAGCAGCTCCATCGCAAGCCGAGTTGCTATATAAGAATCATAAGGTGATAAAAGAGAAGTTGAAGACCCGTACGAAGGACACTATTATGGAGAAGTATGGCAATGCGGCTAGTGAAGAGGAAATTCCAAGAGAACTTCTACTGGGACAGAGTGAAAGACAAGTTGAATATGATCGGGCAGGGCGGATTATCAAGGGGCAGGTAAATATTGAAACAACAATTAGTTTTTTTTTTTTTGTTACAGATAACTGATAGTATTTCTGTTTTCATGGAGAAGCTGTGATGAACCTTGTTTTCTATCATCAAATACTCGTATGGTTCACGAGAACCATGGGTTTATTTTGGTCCTTGGTTAATATGGGGCAATTTTTATCTGCAAGACTCTTCAAAAAAAAAATTGTCGTTGGTCCTGTTATCTCTGTTATTTGAACTTCTATTCTGAGCCACATTACCTGTGTAGACTCAAACATGATGCAGAATGGGTAGTGGTACAAAATTAAGGTCAGACCTGGCAATTTAACTTTGATGCATCAAAGAAAGAGGAACAGGGGCTCACTATTGTTACTGATATTCTCATCAACTTTAGATGGTGGAGAGGTAGAGAAAGCATTAAGAAAGGACAACAAAAGCTGATGATTGTAAGAGAAATAAAAAGAGAATCTGGTCACTATGAGTGTTTCTTGAGATGTGCAGCGGCAATTGTTGCTTCAAGTTATGCTGTCTCGCAATAGATATAAATTCTCTTTTAATATCGCTAATATAATACTTAGGATAAAAAAGAGGCCATCTTCAGCCTCATTTGAAGCTCCACCCAGCACTTCAAACGCCTCTAGTGGGATTTGCAAGAGGCTTGTGCCTGCTCAATCAAGTGCCCAAAGCCCCCCAATGTTTAAAGAAAATACTCAGCCTCGTACTATTTGCCACCCATGACTACATACCCTATACCAGTCCAAACAAAATAGCTTCCAGTTCTTATTCTATTTACAAAGATGGTGAAAGGCTCAAGCTGAAAAAGAGCCATGACATATTGAACTTTTTTTTTTCATCTGCATAAATAAGTGTTGTAATTGCTCTGTCCAATGCTATTTACAGGAGACTGTACTTCCTAGAAGCAAGTACGAAGAAGATGTTTTCATTAATAATCACACAACCGTGTGGGGGTCATGGTGGAAGGATCATCAATGGGGCTACAAGTGCTGCAAGCAGATGATTCGGAACAGTTATTGCACAGGTGCTGCTGGAATAAAGGCTGCTGAGGCTGCAACTGATCTTATGAAGGCTAATATTGATCGTAAAGAGGCCACTAAAGGTTTGTCTCAGTTCTGTCCGTTGCTATTATACCTTGCCTGGACCCAGCTGAGTTCCTGGGTCATTGGTTGTCAGTTCAACCTCTATATTAATAATTAAACTGCTGGTTCCATAACATAATTAAAAATATAGAGCTTTTCAAGTAATATTTAATATGTCATGACATGAAACAGTTTTTCTAACCTATAATTAACATACAAAGCATTGCAAGCTTTTTTTTCTCCTCACCAGTTTTTTTATTTTATTATTATTGTTAATACATACAATATCATGTGATTCGAGGGTTCATTGTAAAAGTTTGCTTTTTTAAAACTTAATTTTGACTTTGTTATTTGTAATTTTGGATGGTGTGCGGATCATATTTTCTGGTGGAAAATTGTTGATTTAGATTCCATGAACATTATAAGCCTGTAGTCTTAAAAGTATTGATCAAGTGATTGTCAAGGGTCTTGGGCAAAATAAAATTTTTAAGTCTTCATAAGCTAAATGTAATTGTGGCTAGATTTCCATGTCTAATTCTGCATTCCACATGTGAAACAGAGGCACCTGCACCAGTGGAGGAGAAACAGCTTGCTACTTGGGGAACTGAGGTTCCAGAAGATTTAATTTTGGATGAGAAGTTACTTGCTGAAGCGCTTAGAAAGGTGAATAAGAACAAGCCCTTTTAAATCATTTGGGAAATTATTAGGTGCTCCTAATGTATCGTTCATCCCACTCACATAAATCTGGGACTCTTGATATGGTTGCCCCACCTTTATGCGAGCGGGGGGCAATAAGAAGGAGTACCTGATAATCTCTAATCATTTTTTTTTTCTTTCTTGCTCATTTTGTTTGCTCAGTTCGTTGGTGAAGTGGGCGAGTGGTGCTGCTCATAAGTCTGTTAATTTTCTTGATTTGGCTACAACTATAGAATTTGTTCTGCTTTTTTGTGAACGGTATTTAGTTCTATCGAGAACCTGAAAGGTTGGGATATGTTACAGGTCAACATTTCCCTTAGTACGGATGCTATTGTTTGTTCATGGCGTGGTATTTTTAAGTGCTGGCTGAAGTTCTTCCATGAACTTTGCTCTTTGAGGTGTGCTATGGTTGCTAATGTTTATTGCACATGATTTGCTTGGACAGGAAGATGAAAGAAAGAGAGAGGAGAAAGATGATAGAAAGCGGAAATACAATGTCAGGTGGAATGATGAGGTAACATTTGGATGGTCGGCCCTCGTGATTTGAATGTTGGACCATGTGTTGTGCTGTTATAGGGTTTGACCAGTCAATGTCTTAATCCTTACAGGTTACTGCTGAAGATATGGAGGCATATAGGATGAAGAAAGTCCATCATGACGACCCAATGAAGGATTTCCTCCATTAAACTTTTTCTGTATTTGTTGTAGCATGCAAATTTTCTTCTCTCCCCTTTGTTCAGCTTGGTATGCATTTGTACTTCATTAATGAACACTGATTAATAATATAAGATGAGATGGCTGATTGATTGTTATTGTGATGAATCGGATAATACAAGGACACCTAAGATAAGCAATAGACTTGCTCTATTATAGGGTACTTGATAGATCTGTTTGCTGATTGTAAAGAGACTGGTGGACTTTACTTCTCCAGGATCTAATTTCCAAAAATAAATAAGGTACAAGATTAATACCTGCTTCTAAATCCCGTGATGCTTTCTCAAAATAAGAATTCCCTATAATGCAAGGAATTTGAAAACTCCGTGAATCTTTCAATCTAGGAGGCAACTTCTTTTGTGGAATTGCATTACTCTCCTTAGTTAACATTATCATCTCATGCTCTTTTAACTTCTTTGATAAAATATTTTTAAAAAACTTAGCATATTTGGGCATTTGCTCAATAGCTTCAATAATAAGAATGTTAATATGTAATTGCTTAAAGATACTAAAAAATTGAGAGAATTGATTATAAAGCTTATTATTTTTTAGTCTATGATGAAAAGGAACAAGTGAATCAAAGATTAAAGGAGAATTAGTATTAGATATAAACTCCCTGGAATTCCTGAGCTTGGAAGCTTTATTTTTCTTTGAAATCTTAGCTTACTGATTGATTATTTGCTCTTCCAATTCCTCCATCTTCTACTAGTCTTCTCATGATCGTCAACTTTATCTTGCTTAAAACTTATTGTTTGTGGCTGCTCTATTATCCTCCCACTTCTTAATGATATTACTTTGACATGTTTCTTAGTATTGATAATAGTGTTACTTTGGCAAAGTTCCTTGTGTTCTCTTGTAAGAATGTGTAAGTGATGAATAATATGAGCTTCAACGTTATGAATCAAAGCTAAATTGTTTTGGATTGCCAAATTTATATTTTGCATGTATTACATGAACATTTCTTGACGTGTTAGCTCGTTTTGTTATTATAGAAAATTTTGAGGTGGTTTAGTTACCTCTTGATTGTTGCTTTATGAAAAATTAGGGTGATTGAATAAGGATTTTTCTAATGTTGGAAATTGGATATGTAATTAACTTTCTTGGAATTTGTAGAGCAGAAGGCTTCTCCATATGACAATTGATACTTGAGTGATTTCCTGCACAATAATCATATAATATTAGTTTAAATAATATTAACATTTACCTTACCTAGTTATTTAAATCGAGTTGTTATTTGTGCTGCCAATGTGGTAATTGCCAATGTGGTAATAGAATCAAGTTCAAAAACTTCAGCCACCTTTCTTCACATTTCTCTCACAAAAGGCCATTGATAGTTATTGATAGTTGCAGGATGTCAATTCTTCTAAAAATTCATTAATTGCTTCATGAGTTTTACTCATTAAAGCTCACCTAGTGTTATATCAACCATGAACATGTTTTTTAGCTCTTAAGCCAATGTAGAATATTTGGACTTGAAGCAATGCTAAAAGTTCATGATATGAACACTTTCTTAAAAAAAACTTTATATCTCTCTAATGCTTTGTACAAAGATTCATTCTCAAATTAAGTAAATATGGTAATATCATTCCTTAGCTTTGCTGTCTTGGCTGAAAGAAAATACTTTTCTAAAAAGTTTTCTCTCCTCCCTAATAGTAATGACACCAAGTTGTAGAGAATTTAGCCATACCTTCTCTTTTTCTTAAAGTAAAAAGGGAGAAGTCTCAAATGAATAACATTATCTACCATTTTGTTTTGCTTATGCTATAAACATTATGATCCTCTTGTGAAAACCTCTCAAATTGTTATTGTATCAATTGAATTATCAACGGTTTAATCTCAAAATTATTGGCTTGTATAGCTGGCCTATTTAAGCTAGATGCAAACCCATTAATTGAAGGTATAAAATAGTTCCTGCAAGCTCGCCTTTTCATTATGCAACTTTGCCATGGTAATGGCTAATATGGTTATTTCTTACTTCTTCTTTTTATTTATCTCACCCAAAGTTATCTTAATATCAAAATAAAAAAAGTGCAGGATCTAATGGTTTATAATAAGGTATACACTTTTAATCTTGAAATAAAAAGAAAAGAAAAATTAAGATATAATCAAAGAAACAACAGCAGCAACGACGACGACAACAACAACAACAACAACAACAATAACAACAAATCTAAATTAGAAACAATCTAACTAGTATCAATATCAATAACAAAAAATTAATCCCTAACAGCGGTGCCTCTTTCAGTGGTTCTTGCTTTCTCTTGAAAGCTGATCTGGTGCTGTCTCCTTCCTTCAGTTTGTTCTTGTGCCTCCCGTTCTTAGCAAATCATTGATTCTATATCTGATAACAACTGAAAAAATAATGAGATCTGTACTCGGGCAGCATGATGAGTCTAATAGAAAAGAGAGAGCAATCTATTATCTGAGTAAGAAATTCATAGATTGTGAGTTCTGATACATAATGGTAGAGAAGCTTTATTATGCACTTATATGGGCTATAAAAAACTTTGATAATGCATGTTATATTAAACTATATAGTTGATTTCAAAACTAGATCCTCTATATATATATATATATATATATATATATATATATATATCTTCAGAAAGCCTTATTTATCAAGCAGAATAACAAGATGGCAAGTGTCGTTGGCTGAGTATGATGTAGTGTATATGAAAGGAAAAGTCATGAAAGGAAGTGCTATCGTTGATCATTTGGCAAACAATACAATCAAATATTATAAGCCTTTTGAATTTTGATTTCCTAGATGAAGATCTGGTGGTGGTAGCAAAAAAAAAAAAAAAAAAACCAAACTGGTGGACAATATATTTCGATGGAGTAGTAAATGTATATGGCAATAAGGCAGGAGCTGTGATGATTTCTCCTAACAGAAAACAATACCCTATTTCGATCAAGCTGCAGTTTGAGTGCACCAATAATACGGCTGAGTATGAAGCTTGTATCCTTGGATTAGAAGCTGCATTAGAATTGAAGATAAAGAAACTTGATGTCTATGGTGACTCAATGCTGATAATTTTCCATGTGAAAGGATAATGACAAACAAAAGATGAGAAGTTGATGCCAAATCAATAATATCTATCCAAACTAGTAAAAGAATTTGATGAGATAAAATTCACTCATATGGGAAGAGACAAAAACCAATTTGCTGATGCTTTGGCCACTTTAGCTTTCATGAACAAAATTGATTATGGAAACAAAGTGCAACCCATATTTATTGAAGTCGGAAAATCTCTAGCTCACTGCCTGCTCAATCGAATGAGAAAAAGGATAGGAATCCGTGGTATTATGATATCAAATAGTTTATCCAACACCGAAAGTATCCCTCGAGATCATCCAATACATATATGAATACCTTGCGAAGGTTAGTCATGAACTACTACCTCGATGCAAAAGTGTTATATAAGAGGTCATCCGATGAAACATAGTTGAGATGTTTGAGATGAGATATAAGCAAAAAAAGCACTCTAAAACGTTTACGAAGGGATTTGTACAACTCATGCTAGTGGACATATGACGGCTAGAAAAATACAGAGGTTAGGGTATTTCTAAATGACCATGGAAAGAGATTGCATAGAATATGTCAGAAAATGCCACAAATATCAGGTGTACAATGATAAGATAAATGTGCCTCCAACTCTTCTATTCAATTTGACATCTTCATGGCCATTTGTAATTTGGGGAATTCATGTAATTGGACTTGTCAATCCAAAAGCTAGCAACAAACATCAGTTTATTTTAATAGCAATTGACTATATCACAAAACAGGTGGAAGCCAATTCATATGCTCATGTAACCTAGAATGTAATGAATAGATTCATTGAATGAGATTTATTTTGTTGATATGAAGCATGTAAGATCCCACATCGGAAGCGAGCCTTCAGAGCCAGGGCCTTATAAGTGCATGCTCACCTTGACTAGTAAGACGCGTTTTGGAAAGTCAGGCCCCACGGTGGGCTCGCTTCTGCAAGAACAAACCCGTGCGGGCCTGTAAGACCCAAAGCGGACAATATCTTGCTAGTGAGGTGGGGTGTTACATTTGGTATCAGAGCCGAGGACGACTCGTCTTAAGGTGGGGGGATTGTAAGATCCCACATCGGAAGCGAGCGTCCAAAGCTAGGGCCTTATAAGTGCATGCTCACCTTGACTAGTAAGACGCGTTTTGGGAAGTCAGGCCCCACGGTGGGCTCGCTTCTGCAAGAACAAACCCGTGCGGGCCTGTGGGACCCAAAGCGGACAATATCTTGCTAGTGAGGTGGGGTGTTACAAAGCACCTGAAAAGATAGTGACTAATAATGTTCAGAACTTCAATGGAAGAATAATAGTAGAGCTTTGTATAAAATAAAAAATTAAGCACTCAAACTCATCTTCATATAAGCAAAAAAATGAATGGTTCTGTAAAAGTTTCCAATAAGAATATCAAGAAGATTATGTAAAAGGTGGTAGTCACGTGCAAGGACTGGCATGCAATGCTTCATTTTTCTCTACATGCATATTGCACCACGATAAGAACATTTATAGGAGTTATACCTTATTCCCTAGTTTACAAGATGAAAATAGTAATGCTGCTAGAAGCATAAATCCCATATTTAAGGGTACTTATGTAATTAAAACTTGATGAAGCTAATTGGGTTAAGATGAGATACAAACAGTTAAATTTAATCAGTGAAAAGGGGTTAGTTACAATCTGTCATCACCATTTGTATCAACAAAGAATGGCTAAAGCATACGATAAAAAGTCAAACCTAAGGTGTTTCAGGAAAAAGATCTAATGCTAAGAATGATCTTACCTTTACCTGACGAAGATTAGAGTAAGTAAGCACTCAACTACGAAGGTCTATATGTAGTGAATAAAGCATTATTTAGGAGAGCTCTGTTATTGACAAGAATGGATGGAGTTGACTTGCCTAGGCCTGTGAAATCTGATTTTGTAAAGAAATATTATACATAGTGTACTCATCTTCATTAAATCAATAAAGTTTGGTTATTCATTCTCGTTACATCTTGTGTATTTTGTAAATGATCTCAAAAGGCTCAATAAAAAAACTTTTTTTAAAAATCATTCTCTTCTAAACAAAGGATTGCAAGATTTGACTTTAACTAATGATTTAAAAAAAAAAATCAATGATTTGTTAAGAGCAATAATTAACCTAGCAATTCCCTAGGAGATGACTAAATACCTAGAAACCTAAATGGATGACCCAACCATTAAAGTTTGTTGTGCAAAAGCTACATGAAACAAAGACAATGAAGTTTTCATGAGTTATGAACTCACAAAACAAATCCATCCAAATCGCTACTATTTTGAGGTTAAAATTTATCAGTCCTAATCAATCTTGCTTGAAATGAAGAAAGACTATTTTTGATATCCCCTAAAGATGAATATGTCCCTTGTAGTCCTAAAAGGAGCTGAAGTGAAATTTTTTCCTTTATAAGATAACCTTGGCTAGGACCACTCCCACACTAGGGGCAAGTATTAGTAAATGATGAGAATGAAGGTATTTGAGAATGTTTACTAGTGATGAGAAAGTGGTCAGAAAAAAAAAGTAGAATATTTGTGAACAAAATCCAATTAAGGCTATAAAATAGGATCACCTAACAAGCCCAACAAAAAGAAGGGCTTTACTAAATGACAAATCTTTAAAAGACATGGATATCTAAAAAATAAGCAAAATCTTCTCCTTCAGCTTTGACAAAAAAAAAATCATCAAGGAACTTTTAAATGGAATAAAAAAGGGCGTTAGTATCTTGATATGAGCAAATAAAGAGATTTCAGGAAAGAAATGTTGATTAGGTGTTCAATCAAAGGTTTAGAGTGAAAAGAAAAACCTAGAAAGATCCATTGTTTCAACTTCTAAATGTGAAGGTCTTTGATAGCATAGCATATTCTGGAAGAATAAAAAAAAAGGATGAAAGGGCATAAAGGAGTGAAAATGATCTTAGACCCATGAAAACCCTCAAACACTATTTGAGCATATGCACTCCTTTTCTTTGATAGCTATAAAACTCAGCCTTCATTATGTGCCTTGAAAAGTCTATTCTAATTAAGCAAGCATGAAAGACTAATAGTAGCACTCTTAAAATTCCTAATATTTGGAATTTGAAAAGAGTAGGTCACCCCTAAAAATAGGCTAATTTTTTTATATTTCAAAATAGGCAAGTCGCCCGTGTAAATAGACTAATTTCAAAGAAACATGAAAGATTGCTAAAATTCTTTTTAGAATTTGAAAAAGGGTAGGGCGCCCAGAATATGCTAATTTTTAAATTTCAAAATGGATAGGTCGCTCATAAAAATAAACAAATTTCAGGGAAGTATAAAGGCTTGCGGAAATTCTTTTTAGGATTTCAAAAAAGATAGATCACCCGTAAAAATAGGTAAATTTTTTAATTTCAAAATGAACAGATCACCCGTGAAAATAAACTAATTTCAAAGAAACATAGAGGCTTGTTGAAATTATTTTTGGAATTTGAAAAAGAATAGGTCGCTCGTAAAAATTGACCAATTATAAGGAAGTATGGAGACTTGCTGCAATTTTTTTAAGAATTTGAAAAAAGGTACGTCGCCCATGAAAATAGGTTTATTTTTTAATTTTAAAAAGGACAGGTCACTGGTGAAAATAGACCAATTTTTTATTTTTTAAAAGGGTAGGTCACCCATAATAATGAGATCACCTAGCAAGTCTGACATATATGTTTTCTTTACAAGCTCACTATGCAAAATCTTGATGAGATTTTGCTTCGTAAGTATTGTAAAGAAGGGATATTTATTGTTACTCACCTTTCTCCTTATAAAAAAATCAAGAAAAGAAAAAATTAAATAAAAAAATAAATCCAAAAAAACAAGATGATATACATGAAGAAAGCTTAGAAGATTGCCTAAGTTAGTGGTGAAAGATCAAAATAACAAGTGAAAAAGTTAGAGGACCAAAATGTATAAGATTGGTAAAATTGGTAATCCAATTTTGATTGACAAAGGGTCCATTTGTGAAAATATTTTTATTTGGGGTAAATAAATACAAATTTGGATAGGTAATGATCTAATGAGAATTTTAAAAGGTGTAATTAATTTTATTGAGGACCTAATTGCAAGAAAAATTAATTTTTGAAATCAATTTAAGCTTTAATTGGAAGAAATTTAAGAATGGGGTCGAGTTGCAATTTTAAAAAGTTAATTTGGTCAAATCATGGACTTAATTGCATAAATATTGAAGGTGGATGGGCAATTAAAATTTGATTGAAGAAATAAAAAACCAAGGACTAAACTAAAAAATGCACGTAATTGTAGAGGTTGAAATTAACCAAATTAGGGGCTAAATTGGAGAAAATTAAAAGTTTGATGTTCAATTAAGGGTGCAAGTGCACAAATCAGAAACCAAAGACTAAGATGAAAATAATGCTAAACTTTAGGGCTGATGATTGAGTTTGGCGGGGTGAAATTGCATGAAATTATAAGTTTGAAAGGCAATTAAAGATACAATTAAAAACAATTGGAAGAATAGGGAATAAAATGAAATTTATCATGTCTTAAATTAAGAACCCTAATTTTATAGGGTTTAATTTAGACGACACATTATTCAACCATTATTTAGCTTCTTCTTCGACAATTTTGACTGATCGAGTAGGCACTTTCAAGCGAATGAATATGACATTTTTTGATTGTAACCACAACCATTCAATAGAAAAACACCCATCAACAAACATTAGTTACTCTCATCAAACATTTACATCTCATTTTCTTCAACTAACTCAATAACATCTTATCATCGATCAATTATTACTGCATTTTTAGATTCTAAACTGATCAGGTTGACACCTTTAAATTAATAAATATGGATCTATATACCTCTATATTGAGCAAGATTGTATCCGAACAAAAAACGTGCCCCCCCTCTACAAAGATTAATTGGTCTTCTATGACAATGACGTTATAGTTGCTTCGACGAAGCCTCAAAAGTTGTTAACTCACTCAGCAATGGTTGTGATATCCATTTCAAAAAACCACTAATATTTTTTGTGTGTTCATACTTGAAGCCTTGTCAGTGGGTTGTTATTAAATTTATCTCAAAATCAAAATGCCAGAAGCAAGTTCCCTAACCTCCAAGTTTGGGAAAACCACCAAAACCTACAAAATCCAAGTTTATTGTAAAACCACCATTAAAAAACTAGTATAGTTACAAAGCTCACAACTATAAAACATACTCCATAACCCTCTCATTTTGATCAAATGGCTAAGCTTTGATGAATATATGTTTGAACCCATCAAAAACCTTAGCAAAACCCTATGAATACCCTAGTATAAAATTAGAGCAAAGAGAAGAAAAAATGGAAAAAATATTGATAAAGAAACTCTAAGTGTAAAGGTTTAAAATCCCAGCACAAAGATTTCTTAAGCTTTGAAAGGGCAGTAAGCTTATCAAATTCTTTACACAGAATCCTTCGGTCAACTTTATTAGTCAATAACCTAGGGTTTATTTGCATCCATAACATGTTTTTAGTAGGTTTTGATCTTATGGTTTCAATTTTAAACCAAAATCTATTTTGATAAAATCATTGTTTTTTAGTGATAATCAAAGTGCATGAATTCTAGATTATTGACCCTTGTATGATTTTCAACATGTATATGTCCTTGCAATCCTTTTATGGTATTTTGTGTGTGCAAGAGTTGCTCCTTATGGTGTTGGTCTCCATGTGTGTTTGGTATTGTAGTGTAAAATGCTTTTCAAAAGTATTTTTCAATTGAAAATGCATCAAAACGATGTTTGTTAAGATCTTTTTTATTTTTGAATTACACTTTAAAACTACATTAAAAAAAAAAACTTAAAAAGCATTAATTTGATTATTTTTTTTCAAGCAAAAAACAATTTAAAAAGTAGGCTATAACACAAAAACAAGCACTCACTTTATTTTTGTTTATCAAGTTATCCTCTTTTTTTCTCTACTATGTGGACATGTTTATTATTCTCCAACCACTGTTCATCTCTTGCTTTACCTTTGTATTTTGCATTTTATCTTGTTTTCGGTCATGGTCATGTTGGGACAGTGCATTTGGACAACCAAATGGACTAACTAATGAAGTAGAAAGATTAGAGGCACTTTCTATAAGCTGATAAAAGTAGACTAAGAGGACTTGGTGGGTACGATGACACTTACAAGAAAAATGTTGCGATGTCGCGGTCACACAAATTAATTACCATAGCTTCAAACACAACACACAAGATAGTATAGAGCAAGCAAGGGGTTGATCACACGAGGAAGGTTCAAGTCAGATTTTTATGCTAGATGATATGCAATTTAGGGGGGAGGGTTGGACGTTATCTAGGCTAAAGCAAAAGAGAATAGAAAACTATCAAATAAAATTTAATAAAATCAGAAAATTATCAAGAGAACAAACCTTGGTCGCAAGCACACATCCACCTATAAAAATCAGAATTGATCATGAAAACGAAACATCAATTTATATTTTGAATATTTATCTCTTCTTAACATTGGTTAATTAACGGATCCGCCGTATAACTAACCCTAACCATCAAACAACCACAGTGTCCACACTAGTAATTTAATTCAATGGCAGCCTTAAGAACTAGATAAGTTTATTCAACCACAGTCTATGTTTGATTTGATCGAATGTTCTCCCTAAGATTAATAACGTAGATCCGCCACAATTATTTAACTCAGTTGCTTTACAAGTTCATATACCACAACTCCGGTTTTGATATCAAACTTAGCAATAGATTGTCTACAATAAAAACTTAGAGTCCGCTCTAGCAATTGAAATAAACAATCATAAGAAAAATAAGCATAGGAGAACAAACATATTCATCATATAAACTGAAAAGAAAAGGTAAAATAAATCTCACAGTTCTTAAAATCCGAAGGTTTCCGTGTCCTTGCATGTTTGTTGAATAACTAATAAAAAAGATGGAGGAATGCATGATTTTGGGTTTCTTAGAGTAGGGGGGCATTGTTCTCCTCTTGGCTGGCTGGCCCCCTTCTCTTCTCTCATTCTTTTTATATGCTAGGAAACCCTAATCTCTATTTTACAAAATATTCCTCCTTTAAGTAGACAGTTTACATTTAAGTAGTTCAATAACTATTTTCCTAATAAAGGAGAAATAACTTTGCATGAAATCTTCAAGATTTGACTTAGAGGAGCTAAATTGCTGAAATAAAAACTTGGATGTCGGTTTAGATGCTTCGAAATGTAATTTGGACTCGTCTCTTCACGAAACTTGTTTGCTGGCAGAATTAAGTTGTCATCTTTGAAAACTCATATCTCCCTCATATGACATCTATTATGGCTGAAATTTGGAGCGTTTGAGTCAAGAATCCAACAAAATTGAGTTTGCATCAATTGGACTTCTGTACCTCCAGATATTCAAGTTGAAATGACCGAAAGTAAACATTGATAGATTGCGAGATTTGACTTTGAAAGATGCAATTTCCATGCTCTTCCTTTGTTTATTGTCTTTACTTAGATTTCCAGAAAGGTATGGATGTTAGCTTTTTAATGCCACTGGAATCACTTCATTTCGACCTTTAGAGCTCACGCTCTGCACAAAACATCGACTGAAGGTCAAATGTGCCAATTACCTCCAATTTACTCTTTGCATCTTTCATCCAAAAGTGCCTTCAAAACATAAAACAAAGAATATCGAGGCATTTTATATCTATAACATATGCAAAATACTAGTTAAATGTGGGTGAAACTATCGAATAAAATAGTTGCATCAAAAAACACTCTAAAACTTAAGTCAGTGTAGTGTTTGTTTAGGTGACGAAGAGAATAAATATTCTATAGGTTTAAATGCTCCTTA
Organism: Populus tremula; assembly: GCA_964019445.1. Taxonomy (NCBI): domain Eukaryota; kingdom Viridiplantae; phylum Streptophyta; class Magnoliopsida; order Malpighiales; family Salicaceae; genus Populus; species Populus tremula. Next base: position 8,310,977 of record CAXHTJ010000007.1, on the reverse strand, counting down.
AGCCTTATTTAAATCTTGTATAAGACTTGTGTTTTTCTAGACATATGTTATCTAGAGAGATGAGCTATAGCAAACCTTTTATCTAGAGAGATGAAGCTCTATTTATAAAGACTTTTTAAAGATAAATATCTAAGATATTTTATAAAAGTATCCAATAAATATATAAGTTATAAGATATTTAAAATAAATATTTATGATATTTATAAAGATATTTATGGAGGTATGTACATTATATAAAATATTTATGTATTTTTTCATGTATCATCAAAGCCTTTCAAGACTTGCAATCTATGTTTGGAAGACTTGACACATAAAAGGTGTCACAAAGTACTTATAGTGGATAATGTTACCTTTTTGTATATCATCATAACCCTCCAAGTCTTAGTGACACCTTTTATGTGTTCAATTTACCATAAAAGTACTTTGTGGGCATAACCTTAGTGCATAGTCGTGGGCGTAGTTATAGGCTTAGCCATTCATGTAATTATGGGCATCGTTGTGGGTATTGTCGTGTATAGCCACATAGGCGTGACGATAGGCATAACCTCTAGCGTAGCCATGTGAGGCATAATTGTTGTTGCATCGATATTTCATCAACCATGGAAAGAACTTTTGAGAAACAAGAATGAATTGACTTTTTAATCAGTTTTTATAAACAACGCTAATTGATAAGGCTGGAAAAACCTTTAGCAAAAAGATTGGGGGCGCTTTTTATAGACTGATAAAACTAGACCCAAAGGACTTGGTGGGCTCAACGACACCTGCAAGAAAAACACTTTAAAACTTAAGTCAGAATGGTGTTTGTTTAGGTGACAGGGATTATAAATATTCTCCAGGCTTAAATGTTCCTTAAGACTTGTTTAAATTTTGTATCAGACTTGTGTTTTTTTTAAATATATATTGTCTAGAGAAATAAAGTCTTGAGATATGAGCTTTGACAAACCTTTTATCTAGAAAGATAAAACTTTGTTTATAGACTTTCTTAAGATAAATATCTCAAGAAATATTTAAGATATTTAATATAAATATCTTATAAATATCTAGGTTTATAAAGATATTTATGAAGGTGTGTACATTGTATAAAACATCCGTGTATCTTTTTTTCATGTATCATCACCAACCTCTTTTATTTTAATACACCATCTCATAATAATAGTAGCATAACTTAAGTCATGCGATGGACCACCTTTGAATTAAATTGTCTTTTATTGGTATGTATAACAATACTAATTAATATATTGCAGTTAGTTAGGAATTATGGTCCATGTCCCTCATTACCTATTATATGTGCAAACATTGATGTTCAACTTTTGATTATTTATTCCTAATAGTTATTGAGATCATGTCCTTGAGCACACCCTACCTGATAAAAATGTTCGATGAGAATGATGTTTTTCTAGTTAGATAGCTAGATAAATTAACAAGAGGTAAGTGTAACATGTTAGGAAAGGTGTTTGTTTGTTTGTTTTTTTACTTTTGAAGAAAGAGAGACAAACAGAAAGATGAAATAAAAGGTTAAAGCTATATCCCACCTAAAGTGATAAAAATATATCCACCTAGGATTTCTATCTCTTAGTTATATCTATTTTTTTTTCTTTAAAGTGGGCCTAAGGAGTAACTAATAGAATATTTCTAATTATTCTATGAGTACCATAAAATTTCTCTGATATGTGTGCTCGAATGTGATTTTGCTCTATCCTTATTAAATTTCTATTTGTTTCTTTATTTACATTTAGTAGTTGAGTTTGTGACCAAATTCATGAGCTGCAATTATAAAGTTAGTTTTAACCTCAAATGTTAGCTTAATTATCCTTGTAATGTTTTTTTTTTTTAACTTAAAAAATGCATTTAACCTATATTAGCAATGGTAAACTTTACAAATCACTTTTACTCATAATTTTATCTAATAATTTCAATGTTGCTCTTCAATTCATATTTCGTTAAGAATAGTTAATAAATTTTGTTAAAATAACACTTAGCACACATAAAAAATAATTAGAAAAAAATTATTACCAAAATACTAAAGATATACAAAAAATATGTGAAATGAACTAAAATATGTGAAATGCCACATGTACTTTTAAGAGAATTTATTAAGTTTTTTTTTTTTAGATGCGAACCCCATGGATATAAAGATTTAGAAACCCACAATCAAATTGATCATTCTTAAGAAAGCTAAATGCAGTCTTTTGAAAGAGCTTGACATAACAATAACTTATACCGAGACGCCAAGACTATAAAAATTGAACCCCACTCAACACCTATAATGAGATGCAAATGAGAAGTATGAAAAACACCACGAAACTTAGTCAATTCTTTAATAAGTTAAAGTAGTTCAATGAAGAACCAAAATGTATGAGTAAAACCTCACACATACAATAATAATTGCTAAAATCAAAGTTTTTACAAAAAAAGGTTATGATTATGAGGAGATACAATCTAAAAATGACAAATCTGAGAAGGATGAGATGTCACCGCTTAAAGATTGTAGTGATGTTAAGTATCCAGTTAAGGGAGAAGCTTTAGCGATTAGGAGGTCACTTAATATTAAGATTATGGCTGATGATGTGAAGCAACAAAAGAAAAACATCTTTCATACTAGATGCCACATAAGTAACAATTTATGTAATATAATTATTGATAGTTGGAGTTGTGTTTAAAATTAAACTTGATAATTATTGAATTTGAATACTATTAAGCATGAAAGATCTTATAGACTTTAATTTTTGAATGAATATAATTAAGTGAGAGTGTTACTAAGCATGTTATCATTATATCAAGTTCAATTTTAAACATGATCCTAACTTTCTTGAAAATGATTGATTGTGGTTTTTTGAATTTTTATATCTATAAGATTTGCATCATTTTTTCTTTTAATTTTTCTCTTATATAACATTTTTACCCTTAAAACTTTTTTTGGAGCTCAACATTTAAATTATTAAATAATGTTAAAGGGTAAAATTGATTCATCAACTAATGAATGATAATATAGTCAAGAAATAATGGGATGGGTAACCGAATTATAGGTAACAAAAAAAAATACAAGAAAGGGCCAAATTATAAGTAACAAAAAAAAATAAAAGAGACGGTCAAATCCCAAAAAAAAATCTAGATCTAGGCCTGAAGCTTAGTTAGAAAGCAAATCTAGATGCACATCGATCTAATGCACATGGAGACCTCAACACTTGAAGAAAAGCCATCCATTCCCATCAAGTTTTATATACTAAATAGGTGTTTACGTTGATTCAGAGCCTCCATCACTCAGTAATATTTTTTCATATTAAGTGTGTACTTATATCATTGAATAACTACAAATTGTGTGTATAGTTTTTTCTTTCGGTTATATAAGAAAGGTTAGGATTTGAAATTTTTTGAAGAGAGAGAAAAATATTAATAAGTTAAACTATAAATTGTGTATAGATAAAGAGTAAAATTCACCGCAAAATCTCCTACCACATAAAATAAAATTTTTATCTAGAAAAAAAAATAAATGGGAAATTGCGTCTAAATACTTTATTTATATTCTCATAAATTTAAAAGAAAATAACTTAATTGGCGATTTTCATCCATATAATAATACTTGTGTGTGCGTGTGTGAAGGGTTCGGATTAAAGATTAATAATAGTTGAGTTTCAAATGATTGACTAATATAATCCGTTTATAATTAACGAATCCCAACGAGGTAGCGTGAAGACCAGGCTAATATCATATTTGGGACCATAAACAGGTTGTCCCTAGACCACTAGGATAGGCCTTGGTGGGGCCATGATCATGATTACGCTCTCCATACATTTATAACTAATTAATTAATTAATTAATTAATCCGGCGAGCGAGATAGTTAAGCTGAGATTAGTAGTGACAGAGGTTGAAAGGGGTTGTGGGGATGTATTTGTTTATAGTTTTATAAAATCGGTCAGATGTGACCACGAGATCTTTCGGGGGCTTTCTATCTTTCGTTAACATCAAGTGCTGGCTCGTATATACACATATGAACAAGGGAGAAACAACGAAACATCACTTTCTTTTACAATTTTGCTCGTCTATAGACATGTATTATTTAGGTGGCTATGTGTCGGTTTAAATTTTGTAAAATGTTAAAATAATATGTTCAATAGATGATAATGTGAGATAATCTGGACATGTAATCTGCAATATAAGATTGAAAGATTACGTAAAAAGAAAAACAAAAAGAAATTTTAGAGTTTAAAAATTAATAATCTAATATCAAAAATTAAAATTAAAAAAATATATAATATTAAAGAAAAAAATCCATGTCAATTTGAGGCAACTAATAAACTCACAACTTGTGACATAAGATTGGAATAAAAAAAAATTAAGTGAAAGACCTAGTAAAAAAATATTAAAATTTAATAAAAAAATATATATAAAAAACTTAAAGCTAACTCAGGTTAACTTTACCAACCCACTCTTGGAATAGCAAAAAAAAAAAGAAAAATGAAAAAATAACAAAGTTCAAAGGCAAATTATTTAATACAAAATGATAAAATTAAAAAATATTATAACAATATCAAGGAAAATAAATCTGAGTTAACTCGGATTAATTCGATTAACCTATCATATATAACATGAAATTAAAATAAAAAAATAGATTTATAAAAGAATGACATGGTAAAAGAAACTCAAGTTGAATAAAAAAATATTGTAAGAAAAAATGCAAGCTTCATGTTAGTTTGACTAACCCGTTCTGAAAATAACAAAACAAAAAAAAGTAAAAAAATATCAAAGTTCAAGGATAAAGTTATATATATATATAAACCTCATATGAGAATAATAATAAAAAAAATGATTATTTTTCTACTGGATGTATATTTATTTTTTGAAGGCATTTAAATAATTAACCTGTAAAAAAACATGAAAAACCCTTGAAACGGAGGAATATGTTTTTTTAATAAAGGAATGTTAAAGGAATGCTTAAACAAAATCGTTTTCCCAAGATGGCAGCTAGCTAAAAGAGGTCGGTTGATTCAATTTTTCTTTTTCCAACTGTGCGTAGTTATTTAATTAATAAAAATATCTCATAGTTTAGGTATTAAAAGCTGAACAAATCTTAATCGTAGACAAATTAATAAGACACCGGGCAGTAACGAAATTGGTAGTCCATACAGATTCGAGTAGCTGTCAATTATTTCCATCCCTTTCTCTCTTGTTTTTTCTATATAAATAAATGAATTAAAATAGACGGCAAGGTTCAGATTTATAAATATAGTTTATTCTGATATAAACAATATGAGCTGGGCCCGTATTATTGAATTCCATGTAAGTTGTCCTCGATTCGACCCGTCTCTCTCTCTCCCTCCCTCTCTCTCTCTCTCTCTCTGATGCTGCCAAGAGCTCTGGCGACTCCTTGAAAAAAAAGTCATTAGTTAGAACAGCAAGAATTAAGCATTCTGAGTTCAGATTTAAAACAATCAATAGTTCAATCCTAAACTTAGAAACATGACGCAAACAAGTCATGGTTGGGTCATGTGCTCACTTCCACCAGCAAATGTACATAATCCAACATATTATATTGTTTTAATTAACACATAAGTATGATTATAAAAGTGTTTCTATACTGATTTTATTTGTTATTTAAAAGAAACTAATTAAGTGCATGCCATGTTTAATATAAATAAGTAGCCTCACTTAGATCTCCATCAATTACTCAATTCAATTTAAAATAACTAATTAAGAGAATGTTTAAGAATTTAGCCGTGATTGCTTTTTATTTTAAAATATATTAAAATAATAATTTTGTTTTTAAAAAATTATTTATAACAATATAATGTTTGGAAAATATTAATTTAAAATAATAATAAAAAAAAACTTTTTAATTTTTTTAAAAACAACTTCTGAAAGACAACGTCAATCACTTGCAAAACCTTTATCGTTCTCTGATCGGCTGTCACCCTCGATAGGAATACGTAGAAGAAGCATACAAAGAGGCCGGGGCCCACCACCACATGATAGGTGGGGTAGGTGGTTGTGGGGCCCAAAGAGAGATGATGCCTCCACTCCAACCGACTGGGCCTTGGAAGGTGAGCTTAAGGTTGGTGAGTAAGGACAGTGACTTCCATTAGAGGGTACGACCAAGAAGACCCAGCAAAACACCGTATCTTTTACGATCTTCAAGATTGTGAAAGGTTTTGACAAAGTGTTTGCTACTATTCTTCTTCACTCCCTCCCCGGCTTCTTTCTTAACTTTTGTTGACTGTACTGTGTTAGCCTAATTAATTTCCTGAGGATTTAAAGAAATACTAGCTAAGAACAAGAGCAACTTGATTGCTCGTAACCCTGACAAGAGGCAATGCAAGCCTGAGAAATCAACAAAGAATTTGATGTGTCTCCTCCATTCAAAAGATTCTGAATCTCATTCACCAGCATTAAGAGGGTGTTTGGAAGTGTGGTAGCTGTTACTTTTCAAATAGCTTTTCATGCCGAAATGCATGCCAATAATATTTTTTTATTTTTTAAAAATTATTTTTGATATCAGCACATCAAAATGATTCAGAAAGTACAAACCGCATTTAATTTTAGCAAAAAAAATAATTTGAAATTTTACAAAAACTATTTAGATCGCAGTGCCAAACAGCCTCTAAATTGAGATGAAAACGAGGTCAAACCATCAAGTGCAGGTAAAGTGGTCAAAGTTTGTTTTACTATCACCAAATTGATTTTTTGACCAGACTTTTTTTAATATTTATTCACTATTAAAAAAATTAATTAATAAAAAAAATATAAAATTTGATTTGGTTTTCAGAAAATACTTTTTAAAAATTGTGAAAAATTTAGAAATATTATATTATTTTTTGATTATAATAAATTTGATCCTCATATTTTTAATTGCTATATATTTTGTTTTGATTTTTTTTTAATTTCATCCCTTATAATTTGATTTAATTTGGTTTTTATATCAATTTTGGTCTTTTTTTATTATTGTTATTTGCTTTTCTCTTATTATTTTTTTAGTTAAAATTTTTTATTTATAAGATTTAATTCTTATTTTTTTTATTGCTATTTATTTTATTTGAAATAATCTATGAAATTATATTTTTTTTTATTTCATCATCTTTCAACTTTTTTTATCTATTAGATTTGATCTCTATTATTTTGATTGTTATTTATTTTATTTCAAATAATTTATGAATTTTTTCCAATTTTATTTTCATTCAACTTTTTAATTTGTAAAATTTGTTCCTCATTATTTAATGAACTTGAAAAAAATATTAATAGTTATTTTCTAACTCATTTCCCATGACATAGTCAAACACAAGAAAATGTTTTCCAACTTATTTTTCATGATAGTACCAAATATTAAAAAGTAATTCAGTTTTCAAGAATCTATTATATATATATATATATATATATATAAAATCTTTCTAGCAAACAAATGGGGCCTAGGTTAGGATTTCCATACTCATTTTGGATAGTTTTAAAAGTACGACCACCAAAATCAATCTGAAGTGTTAGGGTCATCCGACCCTGACCTATCCTAAAAGATTATGAACATAAAGGGTGTTTGAAATTATGATATATAGTGTTTTTCAAAATAATTTTTTGTTTGACAATATATTAAAATAAATATTTTTTAGAATCATTTTATTTTTAATATCAACACATCAAAATTAGAAGTAGAAGTTGTGTCAAACACTTTTAAAAAACACCTAAAATAAAAGGGAAAAGTAGAAGTTGTGCAAACACCCATTACCTGAAATTTGAAAAATAAAAATGGAAAAAATTATGGAAAAAATTCCATTGGTAATTTGCAGTGAAACTTACCAGCATAATATCTCCTCGCTATGTCCATCGATCTATACCGATGAAAATTTTTTATCGGTGTATATCAAGAGAATTATAGTGAAAAAAGAATGAATGAAAGAAGAAAAATGATAAAAATGACATGTTATGCTTACAGATGGTATCACTAACGAAATAAACCTGTAATAATATATGTCAATAAATTTATTGGTAATATTTAAGTTATGACTTGGCAAGAGACCCCCCCTTTCCTCCTCCCGTACTTCTTCTTCTTCCTATATTTTCCTGTGTAAATTCTTCGATAATATTTTTATGCAGCGGGCACAGTTTAGTATAGAGAACTGAAACAAGATAATTTATGGTTCAATTACCACCCACACCATTGGATCTATTTTGTTCGTTTCGCATATGAAGCAGATGGTAAGATTCTTTTTTATTACATTCTAAAAAATTAATGTTTTATATAAAAATGTTTAACTAACAACAATTTACTTTTGCATGATACAACTATTAGAAGTGAACCAAGGCTAATGGAGCTTTTTGTAGAAACTCGTGTGTAAAATTTTGACTGTCAGAAAAGGGTGCATCAACTTGTGGATAGTCGAGCTCAAAAGTTTATGGTATGTTGGATTTCAACTATTTTTTTTCTCAACTTATTTTTTTTAAAAAAAAATTGTTGACTTGTTTTTTTAAAATTTTTTTTTCCAGGAAACATATAACACTCGGTTGCAAGAGAGATAAAAGAACGATCATTCGACCCATTCAAAACTCGATTCAAACTTTTAGTTGGAGGCAGGATCATCTAGTGGACCCGATAGAAATCATATTTATGGTATCTCAAACACTATGGTTGAGGAGTTGCAAACGACTCAAAATGTCTCAACCGTTGGAAACTCACAATCGATTCCAAGCACTCAAACTTTAGAGTTCTAAGTGATTTTAAACCAATAAGTTGAAGCTCAGATGACCCATATTACTTGTTGTAACCCATTTTTGGGTCCCCCTGAAAAATAAAATAAATAGCCAAAAGAGGTTAGAAAAATAACCGGAGGTAGAAGCGCCCGGAAAACAGTCAGAAAATTGGTCAAGAAATTCAAAAATACAAGGATTAAATTTTTGAAAGTATATTCTTGAAGGATGAAAGCCCTATTGAGAAGGAAAATTTGAATTTTGAGGAGAAAAGCCCAAATTTGGATGTTTATGGACTTAATTGGATTTTTATGGACTTAATTGGATTTTTATGGATTTAATTGGATTTTTATTTGAATTTATAGAAGATTTGATTGCAAGAAAAATTGATTTTTAAGTCAATTTGGGCTTTAATTTGGAAAAATTTAAGTTCTGGGGCCAAAATAATATTTTTTTAGGAATTTATTGGGTCAAATCAGGGCTCAATTGCATAATAAAGTTATTGATCAATTAGGGGCTCAATTGCATAAATCAGAGGCCAAGGACCAAAGTGAAAAAGGCGGCCAACAAGAGGGGCGGGGACCGAATTTGGGGACTGATTTGAAGTTTAGCCATTTAAATGAAACGGCGCGTTTTACCCAAAACGACGCCGTTTCATCAAAAAAAAAAAAAAAAAAAAAAAAAAAAACGAAACAGAACGGTGTCGTTTTGAACGACACTGTTCATCTTCCTCCTTCCCCCCGTTTTAACAGAACAGAAGACGAAAAAATTCGAAAATCTTCCCGCGCCTCTCTCTCTCCTCGCCCCCACCACCTTTAGCATTGGCCGACCAGCCGTTGCACCGCACTAACGATGGTCCCCCACGGTTCTGCCCCTATAAATAGAAGAGAAAACCGAAGAAAAGGAAGAGAACCGAAGGGAGGAGAGAGAGAGAGGAGGCCGAAGAGAGAGAGAGAACCGAACACCGAAGAGAGAAGGAGCCGCAGCGCCGCCCGGGAAGCCACGCCACCGCAGCCGCAGCACCGCCTCCTCCACGCCAGGTCACCTCTTCTCCCCCCTCCGTTAGTTTTTTTCATTTTTTTTCCCTGCATGCAGAATGAACATTCTGCATGCAGGGAGGAGGGGGAATTAATTCCCCCCTCTGTTTATGTGTAGCTGGGCCAGGTGGATCCTGGCCCAGCACATTTTTTTTCTTTTTTGGGCCAGACTAAGTCTGGCCCGGCCTTGTATCTGACGGGCCAGACCAGGTCTGGCCCATACCAGCTCTCTGGGCCAAGTCCGGCCCAGATATTTGGGCCGGCCCAGCCCGAATTATTTTTATATTATATATTATATATATTATATTATATGTGTGTATATATGTATATATATAAAATATAATAATAAAAAAAATAAATATTTTGAAAAATCTTAAAAAAATATTGTTGATTTTTCTGCATATTTTTGTCAAAAATGTTTTAATTTTGGTTTGTATTTTTATATGTAAAGATACAAAACCAGTGTTATAAATACCCGGTTTTCGTCAAAACATCAAAGATTTTCAGAATAAAAAATGTTTTTGCTTTCAAAAAAATTCTAAAAAGTCCCTAAAAATGTTGTTGATTTTTCTGCATATTTTTATCAAAATGGTTTAATTTTGGTTTGTATTTTTATACCGTAAAGATATAAAACCAGTATTAAAATACCCGGTTTTCGTCAAAACATCAAAGATTTTCAGAATAAAAAATGTTTTTGCTTTCAAAAAATTTCTAAAAATTCCCTAAAAATGTTATTGATTTTTCTGCATATTTTTTAAAAGCGGATTAATATTGGGTTGTATTTTTATACCGTAAGGATACAAGCTCAGTATTAAAATACCCGATTTTCGTCAAAGCATAAAAAAATAATATTTTCTAAAAATTGTTTTTGTTTTAAAATACGGCCTAGTCTCTCCAATATATATACATAAATATTATAACATCATATTTTCACACAACAAAGAAAATTTTCAAAACAATATATGTATTAACATGCATTTTGGCTTTAATAACCAGTTTATTCAAGCCATGAGAACTAGGCCAATATTTCAAAAATTCTAAAAAATCTTTTTGTTTTTTTTAGTATTTGGGATTACGAATTTATACGTAAAACGTATTCCTAAGTATTATTAATAAAATTTTGGTATGGACGTTAGAACGGTTAGGATTTTTACCCGATAAGATAAAAGACCTCTTACTGAGGAGGATTTTTCTTGAACCATAGACAGACAACACTAGGAAAACACAATAACACTTTAGTTTTTTTTATCAGACAATAAAACAATGCAGCTTACCTTAGGTAGGGCGTATTTGGGGTGCTAATACCTTCCCTTTACGCAACCAGTCTCCGTACCCGATCTCTGAGACCAGTTAGGTTCCTAGTGACCAAAATACTAGGTGGCGACTCCAAAGAACCAAATAAAAAAATAAAAAAAATTCGCCAGTCGAACCCGCAATTGATTTATTTTTTTTTGGGGTGCGACAGAATGGCGACTCCACTGGGGACCTTGTAGACTAAGCTTTGTTTTTGTCTGATTTTTGTGTTTTGTGTGTTTATTTTATATGCCTTTCCTTTTATTTGCGTATTTATTTTTTTTTACGCATATTATTCATGCATTGTATATAAATTGTCTCATGCATCACTTGCCTTAATTTTGAAAAGCACACACAAGCTTAAGTTAAGTGGGGAATTAGCGATTTACCCTAAGACTATTGGTCAGGGTTTAAATGCGTGAAACACCCAACTCATATCTGAGTGCCTGCTTGGTAATGGTGGGCATACGTGTCTTAACTGTTCCTTGCAACGCCCCCATACTTCTTTACGAAGAACGTCACTGGGCAGATATGAGAACCTTCAAGACTAGATAGAAAAACTACCCACTCTCACTTAATAAATAGAGCTTGTCCTTAGGTTATGTATCTTATTTGCATCAAGATTAATAATGTTATACTCATCGCACATCACTTGTGCATCACATTTTCATCACGCATTTTGTTATCATATGCATTACAGATCGTGAAACATAGGTCCTACATCCAGAGTCCACCAAACCCGGTCCAGATCAAGAATGGAAAACGAAGAAAGAGCTCAATTAGAGTCGCACTACCAGACCGAGTTGGAATCCGTGAAAAATGAAGTTTCTCGACTGACCAGTCTGCTTGAGCAACTTTTAAGAGCCAAGAATGGGGAGGGAACATCTACCCAACCACATAGGAGCACCATCAGTTCATGTCCGGGGATCTCAGAACTTGGGGGCAGATTCAGTGACGGGGCAGCACTTTGCACCTACCATTCCCATTCAGCCCCCTCAAGCTCACATCACTGTGGAAGGGCCTCCCGATAATAGGTCCACCGGATTTATGAACGATGACAAGATATCAGCCTTGGAAGAAAGGTTAAGAGCAGTCGAGGGAAATGACTGGTTTGACCCCATGCGAGCATCTGAAATATGCTTGGTACCAAACATCACGATACCAAAAAAATTTAGGATACCGGAGTTTATAAAGTACACTGGGTTGGAATGCCCAAACACTCACCTTCGATCTTATTGCAATAAGATGGCTGAGGTGATTCATGACGATAAGTTACTGATCTACTTTTTCCAAGACAGTCTATCGGGGTCGGCGCTAAGTTGGTACATGAGGTTGGATAATGCCAAGATCAAGAAATGGAAGGATTTAGTTGAGGCTTTCCTTAAGCAATACAAGTTCAATTTGGAAATTGCTCCAGATCGAACAGCCTTATGTCAATGGAAAAAAAGCCAAGAATCAGTAAGGGCTTATGCGCAAAGGTGGAGGGACGAGGCCATGCATGTGCAACCCCCTTTGATAGAAACGGAGATGGTGACTTTGTTCGCCAACATTCAAGGCACCCTACTATGAGCATTTAATGGGTAGCTCATCTCAACATTTCTATGATGTTGTACGCATAGCGGAAAGAATCGAGCAAGGGATTAAAGCTGGACGCATAATTGAGCCATTGGAGACAAAGGGTTTTTTCGGAAGAAAAATGAAAGGTCCCGTTAACAACTTCGAAGGTGGGTCCAATGACAAGATAACAGATTCATATAACCCACAAATACCTACCTCTCATGTGGCCCACATAAACTTTAACAAACCTTTTTCCCCTAATCGAGCAAATGGCCAGTCAGACACCCAAAACACCCACCAAAGACCAAACACAAGATACATTTCAGAACAACTACCGCCATTACCCATGCCTCTAAAGGATATATATGCCAAATTACTAAGCATTGGACAAATAGCTCCTATCCCTACATTACCACTACAGCCACCATTCCCCATCTGGTATAAGCCCGAGTTGACTTGCGAGTACCATGCTGGTATTCCCGGGCATTGTCTTGAAACGTGCTACGGTTTCAAGAACAAGTTGTTGAAGCTCATCAAGATAGGATGGGTGTCATTTGAAGATGCACCCAATATCAGTTTAAATCCATTGCCTGGTCATGACAAAAGTGATAGGGGATAAAGGTTGGAAAACCTTGGTCAAGAGTCGTCAATAATGAAGAAGGCGAGATCGAAGGAGAAGACAAGGAAATGCAAGTGGGGAAGGAAGATGAAGCATTGCCTCGGTTGACTTTCCACACACTAGAAGAAGTTTCAGAACGGGTTGACCCAAGAACTTCTCGTAGTTTTCAAAATGTAAAACAACTTTATTTGCCTTAGCATGTTTTTGTCATTTGCTTTTGTCTTTGCTTTTTTATTTTCTCTAGTGAGCATTCAGGGCTCATATTGTCAGCCAGATTTTTGTGTTTGTCTTTGAGCCTACCTTTTCTTTAAATAAATGATGAGTTTATGTATTTTTTTTAACAAGTTTGAGTGGTTACAAATAAAGTATCAATAAAATGGTTTAATATGAAATTTAAGAAAAGCTAACCCTAAAGTACAACCCTATCTCTGATAGCATGGATAAATGTTTAAGTGGTCACTTTGTAATTGTCTTTTAAAGAATAGAGTTTATCAACCATAACAATGGCATTTTGAAATAAAAAAAAAATCATTATCTATTCACTCACTAAAAAAGTTTATCACCGGCTGAATGAATTGCTTCTCTATATAAAAACCCAGACTAATATCGCACCCCTATACTAGGGGGCAAGACGAGATGTTTTATGAAAAGTTTTACGATTTGAAAACCAAGCTAAAGCATTTGACAAAAGCATGACAAAGAGGCAAATACAAGTCATACATTTTGAGAAAAGGACTACTTGAAGAAAGTCAAAGACCTTTTCTCCAAGAATATGATAGGCAACACGAGAGATGAATCCAGCATACGACTTCAAAAGCAAGTTCATGTTAAGAGGGAGTCCCATGAACTAGAAGAAGAGGATGGGGCCTATGTTTCAAAACCAGGTACGAATGCATGCATTGCATCTAATCATAAATCATTGCATATATGTTTTTTTTTGGATCGTTACAGGAGGAGATCTTAGCGCATTCCAACAAGATTATGGACGAAGAAAATCATTGAGTTGATTCTAGAACAACAAGAAGAGAAGATAATGGTTTTCAAACCCTGCCAGCAGGAAGAACGACATCGATAGCATTCGGTAAAAAGGAATCACCAGATGTGATTCCAAGTTGTTGAGATCGCCAGAAGGGATTTCGTATTTCGATGGAGGTCGCCAGAAGGGACCTCATATTTCAGTTTTGAATAAAAGGAATCACAAGATGGGATTCCAAGTAGTTTGAGATCGCCAGAAGGGGTCTCGTTTTTAAATATTCACCAATGAAGGTCGCCAGAAGGGACCTCAAATTTCAGCTTTGGTATAAAAGGAATCGCCAGATGGGATTCCAAGTTGTTTGGCTAAAGGAGATCGCCAGAAGGGATCTCATATTTCGATAAGGGTCGCCAGAAGGGACCTAATATTTCAGCTTTGAATAAAAGGAATCGCCAGATGGGATTCCAAGTTATTTGAGATCGCCAGAAGGGATCTCGTACTTCGACATTCATCAAGGAAGGTCGCCAGAAGGGACCTTATATTGAAACCATTTCTTAGAAAGCATGGAGTTTACTAAGAATTATTCCCCTTGGGTTAGTCACCCATACAATGAGACCATCATTTTTCTTGGGTAGGTCACCCGTACAATGAGACCATTATTTTTCTGGGTAGGGTCACCCATACAATGAGACCATTCTCCATCATTTTTTCTGGGTAGGTCACCCATACAATGAGACCATCATTTTCCTGGGTAGGTCACCCATACAATGAGACCATCATTTTTCCTGGGTAGGTCACCCATACAATGAGACCGTCATTTTTCCTGGGTAGGTCACCCATACAATGAGACCATCATTTTTCCTGGGTAGGTCACCCATACAATGAGACCATCATTTTTCCTGGGTAGGTCACCCATACAATGAGACCATCATTTTTCTGGGTAGGTCACCCATACAATGAGACCATTCTCCATCTTTTGTTTACCTGGGTAGGTCACCCATAAGAATGAGACCATTCCTTTTTTCCTGGGTAGGTCACCCATACAATGAGACCATCATTTTCTGGGTAGGTCACCCATACAATGAGACCATTATTTTTCTGGGTAGGTCACCCATACAATGAGACCATTCCTTTTTTTTCTTGGGTAGGTCACCCATCACAATGAGACCATATTTTTTCGGGGCAGGTCACCCATCAAATGAGACCACACACACATTTTTTGTATTGGGTAAAGGAATCACCAGAGGGATTCCAGGTTAAAGGAGATCACCAGATGGGATCTCGGATGGATTTCCATATTGATCAAACTAAAGTAAGAATTCAGAGGATCGCTGGATAAGGATTTCGAGGTGACTAAGTTTCGATCATGGTTTTTGGGGCTAAGGAGGATTGTTATAAAAGACAAAGTTTCAGATCAATCAAGCTTCGACCAGATCAGCTTCGGGAGTTCCGTTTTGGGTTTATCTTTATAACACTTACTGCGCAAAATCCATGCTCCGTAAGTATTATAAAGAGGGGGCATCTGTTGTAACCCATTTTTGGGTCCCCCTGAAAAATAAAATAAATAGCCAAAAGAGGTTAGAAAAATAACCGGAGGTAGAAGCGCCCGGAAAACAGTCAGAAAATTGGTCAAGAAATTCAAAAATACAAGGATTAAATTTTTGAAAGTATATTCTTGAAGGATGAAAGCCCTATTGAGAAGGAAAATTTGAATTTTGAGGAGAAAAGCCCAAATTTGGATGTTTATGGACTTAATTGGATTTTTATGGACTTAATTGGATTTTTATGGATTTAATTGGATTTTTATTTGAATTTATAGAAGATTTGATTGCAAGAAAAATTGATTTTTAAGTCAATTTGGGCTTTAATTTGGAAAAATTTAAGTTCTGGGGCCAAAATATATTTTTTAGGAATTTATTGGGTCAAATCAGGGGCTCAATTGCATAAATATTGAAGTTTATTGATCAATTAGGGGCTCAATTGCATAAATCAGAGGCCAAGGACCAAAGTGAAAAAGGCGGCCAACAAGAGGGGCGGGGACCGAATTTGGGGACTGATTTGAAGTTTAGCCTTTAAATGAAACGGCGCGTTTTACCCAAAACGACGCCGTTTCATAAAAAAAAAAAAAAAAAAAAAAAAAAAACGAAAACAGAACGGTGTCGTTTTGAACGACACTGTTCATCTTCCTCCTTCCCCCCGTTTTAACAGAACAGAAGACGAAAAAATTCGAAAATCTTCCCGCGCCTCTCTCTCCTCGCCCCCACCACCTTTAGCATTGGCCGACCAGCCGTTGCACACCGATGGTCCCCCACGGTTCTGCCCCTATAAATAGAAGAGAAACCGAAGAAAAAGAAAAAACCCGAAGGGAGGAGAGAGAGAGAGGAGGCCGAAGAGAGAGAGAGAACCGAACACCGAAGAGAGAAGGAGCCGCAGCGCCGCCCGGGAAGCCACGCCACGCCACCGCAGCACCGCCTCCTCCACGCCAGGTCACCTCTTCTCCCCCTCCCGTTAGTTTTTTTCATTTTTTTTCCCCTGCATGCAGAATGAACATTCTGCATGCAGGGAGGAGGGGGAATTAATTCCCCCCCTCTGTTATGTGTAGCTGGGCCAGGTGGATCCTGGCCCAGCACATTTTTTTTTTTTTTTTTTGGGCCAGACTAAGTCTGGCCCGGCCTTGTATCTGACGGGCCAGACCAGGTCTGGCCCATACCAGCTCTCTGGGCCAAGTCCGGCCCAGATATTTGGGCCGGCCCAGCCCGAATTATTTTTTTATATTATATATTATATATTATATTATATGTGTGTATATATGTATATATATAAAATATAATAATAAAAAAAATAAATATTTTGAAAAATCTTAAAAAAAAATATTGTTGATTTTTCTGCATATTTTTGTCAAAATGTTTTAATTTTGGTTTGTATTTTTATATTGTAAAGATACAAAACCAGTGTTATAAATACCCGGTTTTCGTCAAAACATCAAAGATTTTCAGAATAAAAAATGTTTTTGCTTTCAAAAAAATTCTAAAAAGTCCCTAAAAATGTTGTTGATTTTTCTGCATATTTTTATCAAAATGGTTTAATTTTGGTTTGTATTTTTATACCATAAAGATATAAAACCAGTATTAAAATACCCGGTTTTCGTCAAAACATCAAAGATTTTCAGAATAAAAAATGTTTTTGCTTTCAAAAAATTTCTAAAAATTCCCTAAAAATGTTATTGATTTTTCTGCATTTTTTTAAAGGGATTAATATTGGGTTTTTTTTTATACCGTAAGGATACAAGCTCAGTATTAAAAATACCCGATTTTCGTCAAAGCATAAAAAATAATATTTTCTAAAAATTGTTTTTTTGTTTTAAAATACGGCCTAGTCTCTCCAATATATATACATAAATATTATAACATCATATTTTCACACAACAAAGAAAATTTTCAAAACAATAATATGTTAACATGCATTTTTGGCTTTAATAACCAGTTTATTCAAGCCATGAGAACTAGGCCAATATTTCAAAAATTCTAAAAAATCTTTTTGTTTTCTTTTAATATTTGGGATTACGAATTTATACGTAAAATGTATTCCTAAATATTATTAATAAAATTTTGGTATGGACGTTAGAACGGTTAGGATTTTTACCCGATAAGATAAAGACCTCCTTACTGAGGGGGATTTTTCTTGAACCATAGACAGACCAACAACTAGGAAAACACAATAACACTTTAGTTTTTTTTTATCAGACAATAAAACAATGCAGCTTACCTTAGGTAAGGCGTATTTGGGGTGCTAATACCTTCCCTTTACGCAACCAGTCCCCGTACCCGATCTCTGAGACCAGTTAGGGTTCCTAGTGACCAAAATACTAGGTGGCGACTCCAAAGAACCAAATCAAACCAAAATAAAAAAAAATTCGCCAGTCGAACCCGCAATTGAAAATTATTATTATTATTTTTTGGGGTGCGACATTACTGCTAAGACGACCAAATTCTAAAAATTGTACATAGAGCGAAAATCATTCATAGGTTGTACATGTGGTCCATCTTATATGCCCATATGTCTTGGTGAAGACTTGCCTTATTTTCCTCCTCCTCCAACCCCTTTTTTTTTAGATAAATAACAATCAAAATGATGAATTTTAAAATTTATAATAAATATTTGGTTTTTTATTTTTATTTTTTATAGTTTTTTTTAAACAAATATTGATGAGATCACCGAAAGACAAAATCCATAGGAAAGTTCCAGAGAGATAAAAAAACAAATTACATAAAATACCACTCAATATTGCAGATAGAATCACCAATGAAATAAATCCCTTGGAGAATTCCATAGAGTTGGAAAAATGGGTCATTAACAACATGTACTTCATCAATGGAATTACAAATTGTATTTTCTATTGATGATATGACATACTAACAGATGGTATTACCAACGAAATTATGCCAACAAATGTTTTTTTTACTTGACACGCTTTTTCCATCTGTAATACCATTGGTGATAATATTATCGATGTAATGACTGACAAAATATGAATCACTAACGATAAGTTTTTTGACAAATAGTGACCATCC
This sequence comes from Populus tremula, assembly GCA_964019445.1. Lineage (NCBI taxonomy): Eukaryota > Viridiplantae > Streptophyta > Magnoliopsida > Malpighiales > Salicaceae > Populus > Populus tremula. Next base: position 8,292,259 of record CAXHTJ010000007.1, on the reverse strand, counting down.
ATAATTCTGATGGTAAATGTATTTTCAACATGATTAGTGTCTAAATACTGATAAATTATTCTATCAATAAAATGCAAAATTCTAGTAGTGACCTCCTTATCGATTGAAGCAAAATTGATTTGAGAATGTTCTACTACCTGTAATAATATCTGAAAAGGAGTTATAATAGTGTTACACTTTAAAATTTTTAAAGAATCCATTTTAATAATCAATCTTTTTGGCTAGTAAAATACCTTGTCAGATGCTCTATAATTCTATAATCATGTTGATAATATGATTATAAAAAATATGAAAAGCCATTTATCTAAATTATATATAAAAAATAAACCATAACAATATAAGCCTTTGAAATTACTAAAAAAAAACTACCATCAATATTAAACTAATTAAAATATTTTGGTTTTACTCTATAGCTATACTATTTTAGTTTTAATTTTTGTCTTCTTTTCTTAATAATTAATATTGTAAAATGGTATGATTATAACTTATATAAAAGGTGTTTTAATAACACAATAGTAACAAAAGACTAAGTTAATTATAGGTTTTCAAACACAATGATAAATTTATAATAGACTAAATAATAATTTATATAGTTACTTAAGCTATTGTGCTCCAGGGCTACCTTGTATATTTTTGTTATTATATATATATATATATATGGGCAGGAGATAATCATTGGCTAGGAAAGGTGGCATTGTACGAGCAACTTATGTGTATGTATCAATCAGGGCGGCATTGTATCAAATTTATTGTATGTAACAATTCTACCTTAAAAAGCGTGTTGATTGCTAAAAATTTAGGTGGCATTGGGTTGAGCTTAAAAAGCATCATAGACAGCTTGTTTGGGCTTAGTGATAGACCAAACAACCAGGTAAGGCTGTTTAATTGGAAGGTGGTAGGTTATTCAAGCCTGACTTGAATAGTTTATTTTTTAATTTAAATGCACCATCATTTAGCCCCTAGTCTTTTAAACATTCATGTTTTAAAGACTTAACTAGTAGAAGTAAGAGAAAAGAAAAGCATACAAGTCACGTTACCTTCTTATAGTTTTTCTTAATATGTTGTCTTATAGATGTCATGTTACCTTCATGTGGCTTTTGTTAATGTAAGTGTAATAGATATTAGAGTTCAATTAACTTGCTTGTTCCTCCTAGAGTGGGAATGTTTTATGATCATGAAAGCAATATAAAAAAAAAAATAAGTAAGGAGGCGTTGTATGAAAACAATGAGATTTTATTGGAGATATGAAGAATTTAGAAGACATGAAGATTTTCATTGGAGACATGGAGGTTTAATCACAAATATAGAAAATTCATTAGAGACATTGATATTTGTATTAGAGACATAGAGAAACATTATTGTTTTCATTGAGAAATTCAAAAGACTTTCTCATGCAAGTGAAGGTATGATTTTTAGAGGTAGGTATTTCATGAATTATTTTTCCTTAATGGTAGTTGATACCACATCATATGTGGTGGTCAGAGGTGTGGTCATAAGCTTAAAGAATGTTTGTTTGTCATAAATCCCTTAGTGTTCCTTTTAGATGTCCTAGGGTTGTAGAAGATTGATAACACTTGGGAGATTCTACTTTTTTATGGCTAGAAATGAAGGCGTTCTTATCTAGTCATACTCACTTCCATGCTAGAAATGGCTTTTTATCACTTGTTTCATGTTATAGAGATTTTGTTCAAATAGAGTATATAGTCATTTTTATAAAGAATTGTTGTAGACCCTACTAATCAAGGCTTTAGTAGCAATTGGTTCAAATAGACTTTTCTATTAAACATTTCCTTGTTAAACCTTTAGAGACTCTTGTGTTTTTCCTCTTTATATATGTGATAACAAATAATTTAATGGTTGTATTTTTATATGGTATGCAAGTACTGAAACAGGGGATGAGTTTAACATTGAGATTATAAAAGTTAATGATAAAGCTAGACTTTAGGATGTGGTATCACACTCGATTATATCTATAGGATGTTGTTGGAAAAATATATTTTTCTATTGATAACGAATAACTTAATGGTTGTCTTTTTATATGGTATGCAGTATTGAAACATGGTATGACTTTAACATTGAGATTATAAAAGTTAATGACATAGCTAGACTTTAGGATGTTGTATCACACTCGATCATATTTATAGGATGTTGTTGGAAAAACTTTGCACATAACATAATTGTCTAATGTTACAAGCTTTAGAATGCATTGTACATTTTATATATGCTCTTTTAGGTCTGTAAGATTATTATAGCTATCTAAATTAGCCTTGACAGGGATATAATCTTTGAAAAAAATATGCATGTAGCACTCTATGACAAAATGAAGAATCTATCACTTTGTGGGGTTGTTTTCATTCTTAGAAGTTTATGTAGTTACTGATCTTGTCTCGTATCTGGGACTTTTTCTCCAAGAAGTAAATGAGTGAAATTAAAGACGAGATTGATGGAATTAAACACTTTCATGGTTAGGACTTGTTGAGGAGCACTCTTTATAACTGGAGTGGCTCCTTAAAGAGTTGAAGTACAAATATTCTTATCCCTACTTACTTGCACATCATTATGCCTTATTTCTTCTAGAAGTATATTCAATTATGCATGCAATGGAGCTAAATATTATATTTTCCATTAAATAAATAGAAGAGTGTGAATTTTTTCATATATAGCTTGAACAACATCATTAAACATTTTCACTTGATGAAAAAATTGGTGGATATTTGGAGTTGGAGTACCTATTGGGGTAAAGTCAATTACTCAATTATGTCTTAGAGTTTTTAAATTGTTAGCTATGAAAATAATTTTTTTAGTTATGTGTTGTGAAACAATAATGAACTAGCTTTTATTTAGATTCAATAAGAGGTGCTACTAATAAAGCCATGAAAACTTCACACTAGATTAGGATTTTTATGGCTATGTATTGAGCTTATGGAATGACTAGGCTTGACCTAGTTGATGGGTTGATAAAGTGACTTGATTTGATCATTACTTGGTGTGATGACAAGGTGATTTCCATGCTCACTTATAAAAACAAATTCCCTATCATAATAAAAGATCGTTTGATGCTTAAGTTAGTAAATGTAAGAGGATAAAACTATCTGAGAGCAAAAGATACAAAAGGGAGCATAAGATGCGAAAAGATGTTCACAATTATGAAGAGGTTGTCACAATGTGAGGGGGTGCTTATATATAAGGATATAATGGTAATGATCAGAAGGTGTTAACCAGGATATATGTTATATGGTAGTGATCATAAAGTAAAGTTGTTAACCAAAAAATAGTAGTCTCATGTTCCCTTCTTTTTATTTAGTGACTTGAGATATTTATATACCTTGTTCATGTTAGCTTATCTCATGGAGAGTGGTATAATGATAGAAAATACCAGAAAAGTTGAGACGTTAGTTGTTGTGCAAATGATGAAAAAACTTGATGCTCACCATTGGTTATAGTATCTCGTGTCATTGATGGAGATGTTGGTGCTTAGTAGGTTCTTCTTGAGGTGAAATGCAAACAAGAAATAACTATTGGCTAGGAAAAATGATGTTATACTAACAACTCATGTGTAAGCATCGATTAGTATGGCATTGTACAAAATTTATTGGAGGTCATAATTCTGCCTTAAAAAGCATACCCATTACTAGGAATATAAGTGATACTATTTAGGCTTGCTTATGGACCAAATGACTTGATAAAGTCATTATTAGTATATATGCTTTGTAGCCAATTGATTAGTTGCACGTGGTTTTATTTATCTTTAATATTAATCAAATATTTGATTAATGAATCTAATATTTGATTAATGATTCTATAGTAAAGATAAAGTTCTTAGAACAAAAATATTTTGCAAAAAAAATTATAAAATTGTTATAATAATTTTTTTTATTGCATATAATCATTGTTTCTAAATGTTTCTTGTCAATACTTTATTTAGACTAAACATTAATTAGTGTTGTTAAGACCGATATATATTATGTTATTTTTTTTTTATAAAAAGAAAGCAGTTATTCTCATAAACTGAGTTATGAGGAATACTTAGAACTAATATGTAGGTGATTATCATATAACATGTATATTGAACTGACCCGCATGAGAATTTTATATGGAAAGATCACCCGTGTCTATGGAAAGCCTTACGCGATGATTTTGTAAGTGATCCTTAAACTTAAAATCACTAAGTTATATTGTATAGGGAATGTTATGTTTTGATCCTATTACATGTTGTTCTAATCAAGGGTAATAAATAAGCATATATTCGGTATAACATGAACTTTATAAAAGGTATTTGAATAATTAAGAAATGATTCATCATCCTAGAAAATTTTAAAAATTATTTTATATGTTTTTAAATACTATTGATTATAAATCCTTATATGAGGTAGAATGAGATTTGAAAAGAGTTTCAAATCATATTCAAATAATCAATGACTATAATATTGAGAACAAACATGATTTGATAAAATAGACACACTTTGTGCTATTATGTCTAAATTTGAACATTGTTGATGAAGGAATAATAATTACATTGAAAAACTGGTCACATAAAGATTAAGTCAAACGACTTATAAGTTTTCTAATATTTTAGGAATCATGACATGTTACTAGAAATTGTACTTACTCTTCAAATATAAATCAATCAATTGTTGAATTAATAATAAATTAATTTGTTTCATTTATTTAATTATATTTTATTTAGAATTGTGAATTATATTTGTGTTAACTTTTTAGAAAATTTAATGGTTCATACACATAATAACCATTAGTTATTAATTAAATTGAGATAATTAATCAAGGGTGACTTGATTGTAAACAAGTTTTAGAAATTAGAAACTAGAATATAATTAATTCAGGGAATTACAATTTTAGGCGTAGAAAACATTTCAAGTAGAGATTTGTTGAATACATTTTAAGATTTTTCTGAAATAACATACATGATATTATTCAAGAGATGAATTGATATTTTGTTAGTTATAGAGTTTTTAGATTTATTTATAAATAAAATATTATGCCTTTTATTTTTAGGACAAGACAATAATACACAATACTCCTAAAAAAAAAAAAAGCTAACACTCAAAAGCTTATCAATTTCTCTATTTTAAAAGGGTTTATGAGATTGTTTATTTGGAGTTTATATAAAGTACCGTTAAATGTTAGATACTTGAACGACTTGTATTTGTATTTTATGACAGCTTAATATTAAAATAATTATTCAAATAATAGAAAAAGATATTTAGAGAAATATAAAATCTAAATGGATCTTAAATTATTTAATAGAATCTTGAGAATTAATTTTTTTTTTTTAAAAAAAAATATATATATTATCTATATTGCGTGTACATATTACGAGAAATTCAACCATCATTTGGGTAGAAAGTGTCAGATCATTCGAGCATCATCTGAACTATCTGGATTTTTATTTTATTTCAATCAACCATTATATATATATATATATATGTATATATTGAAAGAGATGTGGACAAGTACCGGAAGACCTCATTCTAAGCCCCACATCGTCCCGTATGCATGTGAACATGTTCCCATCAAATTGCCCGTTCACTCAAGCAATCCAAGTCATGCTCATTTATTTCACTTGATTTTTGGACTACCCTACAGTTTTGACACCATTGATGAATTCCTGTCATTTGGGTTACCCAAAATCAAAATCTTTTGTACTCGGAGATTTTAATTTTGTTTGAAGGCGAGATTGCACACGTACGCGACATTATTATTATTGTGAGTTTGTGATCTAAGTGCCTCTAGTTTCTAATTTGATGTTTTATCACAGATTATTTTCATGTCACTTGTTGACATAAGAAACCTGTTAAGTGAGATATTTTGCTCTTTTTTCTTCTAAATAATTATCTTAATTAACTTGTTAAGTGAGATTTTAAAAATGGTTTTAATTACATTGATAGCATAGCTTCCGTAAAATATAGAAATGACATGCAGCTGAATCAAGAACAGTAAATTGACGAATGGTACAGTGTGATTACAAGTTTGGGCCCTAGTGCCCGGATTGCACTGATTGTTCATCATGAATAGTGAATGGACGGTTGATTTGCCCATATATAGGTAGGGCCATGGACATTGTTTGATTCGACATCAGCGTGTTATCATCATGCTTCGGCACTGGTGATGCCATTTAGGAGAAATCTCTTAGGTTTTAATATTTCTTGTTTTTCGGCCAAAAACAGATAAAAGATATTCATAAATAGCTAAGCCAATTAGACTGGTAAGTGGATGTATCCACCTAATTATTCAATGTAGCAAGCTGTATCATCCCAAAGTATTGATCTTTGCCTAGACTGGATCATCAACGTTTGTAACCTAGACTGGATCATCAACAAGAGCAACTGCATCATAACATTCCGATGGCAGAGGTGATCAGAATTCAGATCAATTAAGGAAACAAAAAGGGAGAAGAACAAAACAACCATCTTTTCAAAAGAAAGAAAGATAGTTTCCATGGCACAAAAAAATGAGGCAAGCGTTTGAATGTAGCTGAACCCGAAAGCATACTTAGGTTTAAGGACATACCAAAGATTGGATCCATAGAGCTACACATAGGTAGTTAAAAATGAAATACAGAATCAAGAAAAAGAAAAAAAAAGGAGTAAACTAGAAAAATCAAGTTTGCGCATGCCTGTGATGTCTTAAAAGAGAGAAATACTTGACCTGTGATGTCTTAAAAGAGAGAAATACTTGACCTATGATGTCTTAAAAGCTCCGGTAGAGAGTTCTGCATGCCTGTGCAAAACCTTAGGAGGATTTGGAGGGGAAGATCGAGTTTGCTCTCGGAAGCAAAACCAGATCAAAAAAGAAAAAGAGAGCCACTGTTTGAATTGAAAGAAGAAGGGAGATGAGAGGATTGCCGGGTGTTCATTTTTTTTAAAATTTTTTATTTTTTTATTTTTAAAACTTTGAGAAGAAGAAAAAGTTTTAATTTTTAATCAATCAGGCATATGGGATTGTTGAAGTTTCGAAATCTTAATGGAAGGTGTAAAACCGTCCTTTCCAATGGTGCCCTCGAAAAATCAACGAGTCTCCTCCAAAAACGCAGAAATACACCCTTTGCTTACTTTTCTTTCTTTATTTTATTTTGTTCTCTTTTCCTAGAGATGCAGAGCGCAATATTTCCGTCAAAATATTCCATGTGGTGGTATTGGTAATAGGTTTTGAGAATGTTTAGGTACGTCCAAGTATCAATCAACCAGGAGCAAAGGCATAATACGGCCTAAAATTTACTTTTTTAAGGACACCAACTGTATATCTCGAATAGACGAATCATTATTGGATATTCAATACAGCTTGCGATTTATAATTTATGGCCAAATATACCTTTGAAGGAGGAAGCCAAGGACAGGTCCTTATAATAACTCCATCAAACATCTAATTGTATTACAAATTAGTTGGGGAAAACCCTAATTAATTTGCTCACTCAGAGTTGCAACCATTTGATGAATCTCCATTCTTAAATATGCCAAACCCTAGTAAGTAGGAATGCTTTGTTTGATTTCTTGACTTTTTTAAATTCAAATTATACGATTAATATTTTTAAAAAAATCATTTATTTTTCTAAATATATCGGAGTGGTTTTTTAAAATCATCTAGGAATTTAGTTTTAATTGATATGCAAATCGATTAAAAAATACTTTGATTTTCAAATAAAAAAATAATTCTAAATTAATAAATGACTATACATTACTCATCTTTAGATCGGTTTTAGATAAGGGGAGCCCATCGTAGGGATTTGGAATTGCATCTAAAATAATAATAATAAAAAAAAAATGACAGAATATCTATGAGCAAGTTGGTGCGGCAATACATGGCCAGATGATGCCCACTCTTGCATCCTTGTCGTCTTTATTATCTATCGTGAGGAGTTGGAATTGCATTAGAACACACATGCAGAATATGACCTCAAGTGGGGCATAGCGCACTTTCAAATCCAAATCATATAGTGATTCATCACATTAATGAGTCTATTCTAACCTCTGTGGTTTGTAAAGTTTTTTTTTTTTTTTTTTTCCAAGCGGTCTTGTTTATTTATTTAAAAGAAAAAAACTATCATTACAAATTCTTGGACCCATAAAAACAAAATAGATGTGTCGTCATATTATGTCATTTATACCATATTCTATATTCCTTTCATTTAATATATATATATATATATATATATATATATATATCACATCAAGTTTATATGAAATCTAATGAAATTATGTAATTTTTATTTATAATTTTTTTAAAAAAAATTCATAACATTAACGAAATCAATAATGAGTTTCGACAAATATAAAAATTTTAAAATTTTAAAATAATTTTTTTTAGGATGAGAAAATAATTCTAAGGAATTATAATAGAAATAAGGAATCAAAGTTAAGAAAGAACTGCACGAAAAGGTGTTAGTATAAACCCTTAAAAATAAAAATCAGAACGTTACTATGAAACTGAAATAAGTCCATAAATGAAATAAATGATATAAAAAAAAAGAAAAATAGATATATTTTGAAATAAGAAAATAATCCAAAGGATTTAATGGAAAAATTGATACGATCCATGCAAGGATGGAATAAAAAATTCAAATTTTTGGTGTAAAATCACTTTTTAACTAGTTTTATGCTATCAAGCATAACTTTCTCTTTGATGGGCTAATCGAATAAAATGTTACACAGAGTTTCCTGACATATCCTTCTATCTGGGGATAAAATTTCAAGGTAATCGAGATTCGTAAAGGCCTTGCGACAATGTTGACAAATTGGACTGATATAAAAATAAAACATGGGTGCATTAGGAGGAAAATGGTCTTCTGAGCTAACATTCATCCTTTCTTCTTATTCTTCCTATTTTTGGTTTGAAAGTTGTTGGATAATCAAAAGAGAAGAGAGAAAAGTCAAGTTTAACACCAAAACAATTCTGGTGAGAAAGCATGAATTAAGCATGGTAGATGAGAGAAAGAGTGATTAACATCATCAAACACAAGATTAAGAGAGACAAATCAAGTGAGAAGGAAGAAATAGAGAGAGAGAAACATTCGGCCACACTAAAAGGAAGAAAGAGCGGTGGAAAATTTTGACCGCTTAATGTTCAAAGCTTATGAATTTGTTAGGTGAGAGGCTATACACTCAACTGTACAAGTTAAACAAAGATTTATGAGTTTCATGTATGAATTCTTAGATTTTGAGTTAGGGTTCTTGAATGAATAGTAAGGGAAATGTAAAATGTAAAATGTTGTAATTGGGATGGAATATGATGAAAATAACTTGAATTGATAAACAATTAAAGATGAAAATTGGGTATCTTCCATGGGATTAGAGCTGACCATTTTGGAAAAATCAAAGATATTGGGAATTAAAGTTAATGTTTGTTGAATTATATATGTTTGGTATGTGTTGATGTGATAATGATGATTTGAAATGGATTTAATTAATTTCTTTTATAGTAATTATATCTTGATATGTATTTCAAAATTAGAAGTTCACAAGGCATTGATTTGATAATTGGTTTTTAGTTACGTGGTTGTGAAATTGTGTGATTTGTATATGGTTAATGTATTAAGTGAAGAAATCGTGTGTGGAATAGATTATGAAAATTTACTTATGATAATCATGAATTTATTAGGATACTTGAGAAGGATTTGTGGATAGAAAAGTTGAAATTGAATAAATAATGATAGATGATAACTAATATGGGTGTAAAAATATTAACGTAAATGGTTGCATATGTATTGAACGAGAGTATGATGATTTTACCCTTATTGTGTTAAATGGATGAATAAATATGAAATATTAATTTTTTTTTTGTTTGAATTATGATTTAATGACGCTAAAATGACTTTGAGCATTGTTGTTTATGTATGGCAATAAGCTAGAGGTTGAAAAGGGCTTTTAACGGGTGAAAATCCTTGTTTGACCGAAACTTTTAGTTGAAAAAAAAGGAAGAGGTATAAATATGTTATTTTAAATGGTGAGAAGTGATCATGAATGAATTTGTTTTAGGATTGTTTTCTTTAGTTAGATTGAAACTCAATAAGTTTGAAATCGGTTTAAACTTATCAATTATGATTATGTATGTATGTTGTTAATGAGTTATACTTAAACTTGAAATAAATAAAAAATATAAATGGGAAAAGTTATGTTTAGGTTAAGATTGATCAAAGTGATTAATAGATAAAAGTTGGCATAACTTTGCTCTTAATGTTATGAGGTGTGTATAAGTGTGGTAATGGGATGTTATCATGGTGATAATTAAATGTATTGTAAGGAGAAAGGATGTTGATGCAAGGCTTATGAACTTAAACATTTATGAATGAATATATATGTCATGTTTAAGGTTTGAAATAGTATGAACAATTAGTCCTAAAATTTGATTTCGTGTAAATGACGGACAAATAGAAATGAATGCTAAATTAATGGGTAAATAAAGAAAGCAAAAATTGTTTAATGATTGAAACTTCCATAAGTCAATAAAAAAAATGTTATATGTAAAAGTCTATTAACGATCCATGTTAAATGATGATACAACATATGTAATAAAAGTTGGAATGAATAAAGAGGTGAATTAATGTGTATAAGTATTCTTGTAATGGAAATTGATTTAGAACTTTGAAATTTAAAAGGTTGTTATTGTGTATAAATGAGAACATGTCGTAATGTTAGTTAAAAATTTATTTATGATAGCTAAATAAACATGAGAAATATGATTGTAAACATGAATGTGTTATGTTTGTGATTGGATTGTGAAATTATCATGATTTAAAGGTTATGGATTGTATTAATATGGAACTAGAATGTAGTTCCAGAATAGGTTGAATGAGTCAAAATCTTGTTCCAATTACATATTGCATGAACTCGTGTTAATATGTTTAATAAGCTAGTAAGTCTTACGAGGATAAATTTATAGCAAACCTACTTGGATTTACAAAAAGCTCTCTGCTAATGCATATATTACATATCTTTAAAATAAACTGATTTGTAAAAGATAACTAGATGATTATTTAAAAGAAATGTTTAACATCTCATTACACCATCTCAGGGAAGGAGATGAAAAATATGTTAAATAAATAAAATAATTCTTAAGTCAACAATCATGATCTAGAGCATGTAATCTAAATAGAAGGAGGTTAACTGACCCCTTTGATGACCATAACAAAAACAAAGAAAAGGTGAGAAACCCCTTATATTTTTTTCTAAACCCATCTTTGCCTTGTATATCATATATTTTGCTTTGATATCATGAATAATGATGTATAGTAGGTTCAATATTCATGGCCTCGCAATAAAATATTATTTGCTAGTTCAAATAAACTATGATATATGAGGTCAATATTTATCAATATGAGTAGTTCATGTTTGAAATGAGAAAATCAGTTTTATTTTCCCAATAAAAATACACATATATCCTTGTTGTCCCACTTTGAGCTAAAAAAACAAATATTCTTTGCTACTAACCCTAAGTAGGATCTCATACCATAATAGGAGTAAACAAAAATCATAAAAAGATTAAGAAAGCTTCAAGTTAAATTCTAAAGCAATTGCAATTAACTCTTGACATATCTAAAAAGTCTTGCTTTAATATCATTGTCGTGGCATTTACGGTATCAAATGGCAGGTCTGCCTCCTGAATTGAAAGTGTTTTAAGATTAATCATAAAATTATGATTTTAAAAGAGTCGTCATCTAATATCATGGTCACTAGAAAACTCAATGGTCTGCGAAAACCTTGTAAAGGTACTAGTTGTGTAAGGGAAAGACACATCACTCCTAGTATACTCTACCTATGGTAAGCTCCATTGTTGATTGAATATTTTTTTAGATCATGTTTCTATTCATTGGTTTTACCTAAGGTTCAAAGCAGATTTTCATTTGTTAGGAAATTTCTGTCTTATCAGGCAAAATCCTAACCTTTCTAGGACCTAAATTTTAGCATCACATTTATTTCTTACTTTATATCTTTAAAATCAGAGGATATATTTTATAGTGTAATTTTATACCCTTCAAAAAATAAAAGTCTATAACTAATTCTTAATATTTATTGCTATTAATTCATTTAATTTAAATGAATAACATGAAAGGCAATGTACAAATGTATAATGCAAGCTTTAAGGAGTAGGAATATCCAATTTTAATGGTATAATCAACAACTTTGATTTCATAAAAAAATATGGATAAACCTTATGTTTACAATAGGTTAGTGAGAGTGGTGTTAGTTTCCTAATATTGTATGTAAATAACATATTATTATTAAAAAAAAATGACATATCTTTACTTTAATCAGTAAAGTGTTAGCTATCCAAGAACTTTTCCATAAAAAAAATTAGAAGAAGCAACCTATATGTTGAATAAAGATATTTATAGAGATAGATTTAGAAAATTAAACTAGAATGATTTAATTAAGTATAACTTGATTAAAATATATTTTAGAAATTAAATACTATAATATAATTAATACAAGGATTATATTTCTAAACCTAGAAAAAACAAGTACGAATTTGATTGAGTTAACTTCTAAAATTATCCTGAATTAATATATGGATATTATACAACATGCAAATTGATATTTTGCCAATATATAAGGTTTTTCAAAAAAAAATTTATAACTAGTAAGTCATGCCTCTTATTATTTTTAAGAGTTATTGTGTGTCAGACAAAACAAAAACTATGTAAGTCATAAAATACAGAGCTAGCATTTTAGACATAACAATTTCTCTATTCTAAATAGAGATTTAGGAGTTTCTAACTAGTGGTTCATGTGGATTATCATTGGAGCCGGACAATTGGACGACTTATGGTTTACGACTACCCAACTTTTAAAAGAATTATTAAAAGTTGAAGAACATCAGCTTTCAGGTAATAAATTCCTAAATAACTCTAGATCTATCTAACATGATCCTAACGACTCTTGAATTATTATTTTTTTGTTATTTTTGCTGCGTGTATGACATTTAGTAACCCAACAGTTGTAAGGCGTGTTTTGGCTTGCAATTGCATATAATTCTACATTGTTTTTAAAGAAAAATGTTTTTAAAAGATCACATTGAGATATGTTTATTTTTTAATTCAAAATGCAAATCAATCTATGTTTAGAATATATTGAGAATACCTGTGAAGCAAGGAGTTTATTGTAATATCATGACAACTATAATTGAGGGAGTCTCTTCACAATAAAAGAAAAATACTAACACTTAAATGGGTCAGTAAATTGAGGGTTATAACATTAGCAAAAATAAGAGTAGTCAATTTCAATTATCAACGAGGAAGTTAAGCATTAAAAGAAAGATTTATATTCATACAAATAGGCATGTAATTAGCTATCCTAATTTTTTTTGTATATAATCATTGCACTTTTCTTATAAATTTGAGTAGAACCCTACCGTTAAGATGCTCTTGTGATTAAGTTTCAAAGGACTCTAACAAACCTTTCTTTACTTTTGAGTCTTAAAGGACTCTTAAAATTTGTTATGCGAATTAGAGTCGTAGAGGACTCTTATAAATTTTCTTACTTTTAGAGTTTTAGAGGAGTTTTATGAATTTAAGTTGAATTTTACCATTAGGAGGCTTTTGTGATTGAGTGTTAGAGTACTCTTGCAAAACTTTCTTAATTTTTTAATCTCAGAGGAATCTTACAAATCTTTCTTATAATCAATCTTAGAGAACTCTTACAACTTATTTTTACTTTTTTAGTCTCATAGGACTTTTATAATTTTTTATTTACTTTTTTAGTCTTAAAAGACTTTTGTAAATTTCTCATGATTGAGTATTAGAGGACTCTCATAAATCTTTTCTTATTCTTTAGTCTTAGAGGACTATTGCAAATCTTTATTGTGATCGTGTCTTAGAGGACTCATAATATTTTTCTTTACTTTTTGAGTCTGAGGTGAATCTCGGAAATCTTTTATGATAAAGTTTTAAATGACTCTTACAAATCATTCTTTATTCTTTAGTCTTAGAGAAATCTTGTAAATCTTTCTTGCGATTGAGTCTTCAGGGAATTCTTGTAAATTTTTCGTTACTTTTTAAGTCTTAGAGGATGTTTTTAAATTTCTCACACTTGAGTATTAAAGAACTCTTATGAATCTTTTTGTATTCTAGAGTTACAGAGAACTCCCGCAAATCACAAGTTTGACTTGGACTTAATTAGAGTTTGACTTGTTTAACTTTGTAAAGGAGTTAAATATCATATTGAAACTAATTTTGTGAATTATAAAATTAGGAAAATGAGAAAAAAAAAATGAGAAAAAAATGTATTATAAAATGTGATCATTTGATTACCACAGCCATATGAGAAAAACAATTCATCGGGATGCTTCTACTGAATTCATATCACACACAAGAAAGCCCTTTTGATTTTGTATATTGATTAGGGTATTAGTCATTCATTTTTGGCATATGAGACTATACCTTCTGTTTGTTTTTTTCCCCCCTAAAATTAAGCAAGCCGGTTAAACAAAGACTGGTGCATTTATCAAGAAAAATATATCCTCCGATGTCTTTTCTTGCATGTACATTGTACAGAACCCCCCTCCCAAATAAACAAGTCTTGTTAGCCGGGTTAAACACTCTAATACAAAATCACATCTTAGAGTCGTCAAAAAAAAATAAAAAAAAAATATATATATATATATATATCCCAAGGCACAATTTGAGGTCAAACATATAGGACAGTATCCGTAAATCCCTCTTCAGTTAAGCAAAAGAATCATCGTATTTTGTTTCGACAACTCACCAATACTAACAAGCAACGTGGCAGCTCCTCAACCAGTTGTACCGACACCGATTTAGAAGAGCAGATAAACTGGGGTGGCCGACAAGTCGACAACGTGATGTTCTGGACAGCAACACCTCCTCTTTATCATACGTCCACGTGTCCCCCTTTAACGGCCCAGATTCTCTAACCTTCCGTACGGTTAAAATCCCAATAAAACCGCATGTAACACCAAACACCCCCGGTCCATGTTGGGTGGTTTCGAGATTTCACACATGTGGGAACAACTTACGCAAATTTAGATGTGGTACAGGGTTAATTTGGGCAATAGAAATTAAAATAAATAAATAAATAAAAGAGACAGAGAGAAGAAGATTTGGAAGGGGATATTTGTCAGAAGAGTTCAGGTCTCGCTTTGAGCTCTCTTTCTCTCACAATCGGTTCTAATTTGACCGGTTTTCTGAAAGCCACAGTTGAAAAGTCGATGCCATGAGGCAGAACACTCCATTTTTTTCAACCTTTCTTTGAATTTCCATAGAACAATCTTGACAAAACCCAGAAAGAAAAACTGAAAATTCTAACGTTTGTTTCTCAACTGGAGCTAGCGGTGGCTAAGGAGCTGGAGAAATGCAAGACATCCACTCAGTTGGCGGCGGAGGCAGGTTATTTAGCGGTGGAGGTGGGGGTGACAGGCGACTACGGCCACACCACCACCAGAACCACCAAGCATTAAAGTGCCCACGATGTGACTCGCTGAACACGAAATTCTGTTACTACAACAACTACAACCTCTCCCAGCCTCGTCACTTCTGTAAGAGTTGCCGGCGTTACTGGACTAAAGGCGGTGTCCTCCGCAACGTTCCTGTTGGCGGTGGATGCCGCAAGACCAAGCGGTCTAAGCTTAAACAAAGCACACCAAGTACAACTTCTGATACAATTACAACCTCCAGTACTAGACCGCAGGAGCTACAGGAACAACATCAGCGACGAGATCATATATCTTCCAACTCTCATTCTAGTAGTGAGAGTTCGAGTCTTACGGCTACAAATAACACGAATGCGAATACAGCAGTGGAAGCAGTGTCTGCGCTTTCTGTAAACTCTGTTTCCAATAATTTATTAAATGGTATTGTTGAGTCCAAAATCTTTCCACGTGGGGATATGAATCCCAGTTTCGAACCTGCTTTGCTCGAGCAAGGATCGGACTGTGGGATTTTCTCGGAGATTGGGAGTTTCACAAGCTTGATCACATCGACGAACGACATGTCGTTTGGATTTAGCAACACAACGAACCAACAGCAGCAACAAGGGCTTGAGCATCATGTGCAGAACAATCAGAACCAGCAGCAGTGGCAAAATCAGCATCAGGAGATGACAGGAGGAGGGTTGATTGATCAGACGATTCACACTGAGTTATCAGCTTTGCCGAGTAGTAGTAGATCAACAGAGAATACCGGTGGGGGATTTGGAGCGTTGGATTGGCAGTTAGGGAGTGGAGATCAAGCTGGTGGGTTTTTTTATCTTCCTAATACCGTTGATCAAGCTTACTGGAGTCAGAGCCAATGGAATGATATGACTGCTTACCTCCCGTAAATCCCCTTACTTTGTTAACTTCAAATTACAGAAGAATTAATAAAAAAAAAATCTCAAAGATTCAACAAAATGGAAAATATGATGACTGCTTTCCTTTATGTATGTATTTTTTTTCTTATATGAATCTTCTTCTTCTTCTTCTTTTATTTGATTTTATTTTATTTTATGGAGTATATTTAGTGATTTTGGGAGGTGTCTGGGTTTGATCTTGGGTGTTTATGTACAACAACTAACTTCCATGTTAGTGTTTTCCCCCCCCTTAGATTTCTGATGTTTCTGGGACTATAATATAGTGAGAATAGAGTGTTTTGTTTTGTTGGTTTGATCGACAACTATTGCCCGCCCCTTCTCCTTAAGGTAACTAATTATTATTAGTTAATGCTTGTTAGTGCCTTAACACAAAAGTCAACCTAAAAAACACTCACTAGAGGACGTGCCACGTCACTGCTGTCACAGATAATGGTTGTGATAAATGATGGACTAATCACTAATTGCATGAGATAGTGTACGGACCAAGCCGGGAGTGTAGACCGTGGTGGTGGGGTCCACGAGGGTAGTGACCAGTCCCATGCGTGATCATGACTCCACGTGGCGGCTGTGAGGGAGATAAGCTGAGGACCCTTAATGCTTGTTTCCACGTGGGTTCACCTCATTGGATGATACTTCTGACGAGAAACGGATAGTCGGTTTGTCCTCGCTCACTCTCTAATCTCTATCACTCAAACGATCCATCAAGGACTATACGAGAGAATGCTTAACAGGGTAGAATATTAATTGAGACGGTGAAATGTGAACATATATATATATATATATATATATAGATGGTGATAGACGTGGCTGGCTGATATGGGACCTAGATTAGGTGGGTGGGGGTGGAGTGGGGTTTAGCTAGTAACGGTGCATATGGGGGGCCAAGAGGCATGTGCAGAAGTGGTCTCCCATATGAGACAGTCACGCATTGTATATCTCTTAGGTCAAATATATATGTATTTTTTAAAAAATTAGATTTTTATAAATAAAAAATATTATATAGAAATTTAAAAAGTTCATTCATACATTTTATTAAATAATTTAATAACTATTTACGTAAAAAAATTATCAAACTCAATCCCTACCCAACCAAAGCTAATCAGTTAAATATATTACCTGGGTTATGGACTTGATTATGTTGAACAAAATTTTCTTTTTAATCTAAAATAAACACCTATAAAATTATGAACTAACAAAATATCAAAGCGATTGAAAAAAAAATCAAACTGAAACAAATTACATTATCCAATTAATAAGGTGATGAAATTAAAAAAAAATTAATGGATAAACAAAAAGAGTAAAAGAGATATAGTCTCTCAGTTATGAAGGCCCATAGCTCACTAGGCCTCTAGAAAAAGGCCCAAGTGAAATATTTATAACCTTTAACAATCTAGAAATTAGCTCTAAATCCAACAATCAACTCGAAATTAAAATTCTTTTCAGGTTCATATCTATTTTTTTATGCAAGTATAATGAAAAATAAACACATTGTATAAATATTTCCTATCAAAAAGAGTTCATTGACATCAAAATCACTCAATTTCATGGTACTCTCCTTACTATCAAAATTCAACAACTTTCTCTCTCCACTCTCAAATTAAAAACCAAAAAATAAAAAAAATAAAGTTTGGGACCAAAATTGAATGTCATCAATGTTTAGGGACTTAAAGTGTATAATTTAAAAATTGGAGAACCAAAGTGTATGTTTAACCCCAAGTTTAGAAAAGCCCTCCTTTTATATGTTTGTCATCTTAATCCCCTATCTTTGAATCTTTCCCTTTCTTAATAAATGTGCTTCAATTGACTATTAATTTAGGCCTATAAAGGTGTAATAAAAAAAGGAAAAAAAAAAGACAAATCACCATGGCGATACAAAACAATTTGTTCGTTAGTGAATAACTGAAAAATGATATTTTTCCTATGCCTTTTAAAGTATTTCTTAATGTTAGAGTATAATGTTAGGGAGAGATAAAATGATGAAAGAAGTTTGTAGCATGAAGTAGGAAACGACAAAACTTGAATAAGAAATCTTATAAGAGAATGATGAAGGCTATTAAAGATATCAATGCAAAATTAAATGTCAAAATAAGAAAAGGAATTGATGAAGTGATTTCTGATTTTAATTATACTATGTTAGAGATAATGAATAAGATTTTCAAATAAGTGGCAATTGAGGTTAATAACTGTTTAGATAAGAAAGTGAAAAAAAAATCAAATTACATGAGGAATGATCATAAATAAAATGGAACAGAATCTTGTTGGCCCAAGTTGTTTAGTGTTAAGAATAATCCTTTATTTGAACTAAGAATTAATCAACAAAAGCCTCAATGATAGAGGAATCTAGGAGTTGTTCAAAAAATAAATTTATAATTATAAGATTTCATCACCCAAATACATAAATGAAAGAATAATTCTAACCTAGAAATGAATGTACTTCTAAGTAAAGTTGATTCGAAAATTATTCTAAAGATAATGGAAAAAGCTTATCGACCAAAAGTTCAACAAATACATAGACCAACATATAAAAGATCATATCTAGATTACATTGATAAGATGTCCTCTTATCCTAATAATTTTAAATTTCTAGACTTTGCTTTGTTTAATGGCCAAAGGACTATGTCTCCAATATATATATAAACACACAAAATTTATTTGTCAATGTGAGGAAGCATCCAATTCTAACTTTTGAAATTAAGGTTATTTCCAAATTTCTTAACTGAAGATGCTTTTTCTTGGTATATAGAATTACAATCAAATTTAGTTTAGAGTTAGAATGATATGTAGACTATATTCCAAGCTCACTTCTCTAGAAAAAAAAAGAATTTGCATTGGTTGATTTAGAAAAATTGAAGTAGTAACCTGGAGAAACTATTAAATAATTTTTAAACAGGCTCATGAAAATAATGGGAAAATATTGGGCTAGAATTCTAGAAAAATAATTTATTATGATTGCTCAATAAGAATTACAATTAAAGTTATAAAAAGAAGATTGAAGGAATGTAGTTCAAATATATATATATGAAACTTTACCGAGAGAAGAAACAGAAAAGAGGATTCCAGTTTATATGTAACAACCCCCACATACTCAATATATGATCATACAAGATAACTAGTAATATATTAAATAAGTAGTGACTTTTTTTTAAAAAAAAAGACACAACCTTGGGTGACTCATGCCCACCCAAAACTTCAACCATATTTTTTTCCATAATATTTCCAAACTAACCAAAACAAATACATCTTTCAAAACAACGCTACCATAAGAAAAATAAACTTAAAGAGTAAACCATCAAATTCTTATGTAATAACAAAAATAAGTATCCATCACTGGTACAGATAATATCATCGTAAACAAAATAAGAATCCATAATAATTTAGCTATTTTTTTTTATTACAAACTCTTATGAGCTACATGAATATCACAAAACATGAAATTCCACAGCTAGATAGCATCCATTAAGGAAATCCTATAGCTAATATAATAACATGCCATCTAGTTTTGAGGAGCACATGATGAACTTATCAAAAATAAAACATACTAGGTAATAAGGATTATTGTTACCCATTTTGGGGCTCCACATAAACAAAAAAAAAGAAGAAGAGAAATACAATTTTTTCTTGAAAAACAATGTTGGAAGAAAAATACAAAAATATCTCAGTGAGAAGAATATAATAGAACACTTAGGAAATTATCAAAGACTAGTTAAGGAAAAGCAAAATATACAAGTCCAGAAACTTTGACAGTGTATTTTCGACTGATGAAGGTTTTATTGACAAAGAAAATTCAATTTGAGAAAAATTCAAAATTGAATGTTTAAGGACTTAATTGGCATTTTTCAAGGTTTAATTGTAATTCATTGAGGGATTAATTATAAGAAAAAATGTTTTTTGAAATCATTTTAGGCTTCAATTAGAAGAAATTAAAGTCTAGGGGTTGAATTACAAGTTTTAAGAGTTAATTTGGTCAAATCAGGGGTTTAATTGTATAAATATTGAATTTTGACTGATTGAAGAAATTGAGGGACTTTATTGTAGAAATCTAAAACCAGTGATCGAAATGAAAAAGATGGTGAATGTAGGGGCTGAAATTGACTAAATTAGGGGCTAAGTTGAAGAAATTAAAAGTTTATTGTTCAATTGAGGGTTGAAATGCATAAATTCAAAACCAAAGACTAAAATGAAAATAATGATCAACATTGGGGTTGACAATTGAGTTTGGCAGGGGTCAATTTGCATGAAATTAAAAGTTGGGAGGTGATTATAGGGGCAATTAAAAGAAATTAGAAGAGCATGGACTCAATTGAAATTTGTCAATCCAAAAAAAAAAACCCTAATTGACGTGTTATTCAAACTTAATGAAGATAAGGTGAGTGACACGTTGTTTGTCTCTTAGGCATTTCTATTTTGATAGTTTTGGTTGATCAAGACGTTAGCAACATCAAACAAATGCATGTGGCGCTACAAACATCCAAATTGAGCAAGGTTGGATACAAATAAAAGGTGTACATCTTCTCTACCATTAGAAGTTGGTATCAGGTGACAATGACATCATAATTGCTCCAACAAAACCTCGAAAGCGGGCAACTCAGTTAGCCCTGATAGTGAAACCATTGTGCAAAAACTGATTTTCTTTTCATATGTTCACACATAAAGGCTCCTCAATGAGTTCTTATCAAGGGTTTAAGTAGAACCATTGATGTCAACAGACTCACCCAATAATGTACTAACCAATATTCCCCTTTCTATCATGCTTATATCCAAATTCAACTTATTCACAATTCTAGAAGCTACAAAAGAATAAGTAGAACCCAAATCAAACCAATCATAATTGAGCAAGAGTATAAATCCATCATACCTACCACTATCTCAATTATAGCTTCAACATCCTCATGTGTCAAAAGATTGACCCTCCTCTAAGTCTTTTCCTATTGCACCCTGGGTTGCCCTCGAGTAGTACTGATATGGTTCATCCTTGTGATACGACCCAAGTAAGGTCAGATTTGGATTTTGGTGTAAAACGCGCAACAATCCAGGTTTACGGCAACAATCATAATTTTCAATCCTGGTCAATAGAGGTTGTACGGATTTTGTTATTTTCTTCCATTTGACTGGTGGACTTCCTATTTGGTTAGGATTCTTTTTCTATAAAGATGTGACAGCTGGTTTTGGGAATTTTTTAGTTCCACAAGGATCTTTAATGAGCTGCAATATAATCTAAAAGTGTGGCAATGATTCATTAATGTTTCAGAATCCTTTTCTTATAAGGATTCCTTATTCATCCTAGCTACACAAAGAAATAAGGGCTGGTGGTATTTAATGACAAATTAGTTATTTTTATCATTTTCTTTCATGTTTGGGTTTAATTAAAACTTTGTTTTGAGCTAGGGTCGAAGGCTTGTTTGGATCAAGTTATGGGTTTTTCAATTTAGGGTTTTTGGGTCAGTTTTGTATGAAGTCAATTCAGCCCACAAAGGTAGATCCATTAGGGTTACTTTTAAGAACTATTTAAACTCATGTAACTTAAATTGCGGCAGCTTTGATGATTATTACTTCTGAATTTTTTAGTTTTAACGTGTGAGAGTGATTCTTGCATTCTTCAGTTCTTGAATGAACTGAAATCTAATTTATCGAAGATTAACTGGTTTTGTGGCGTCATTATACTCATTCCAATGGTGTTGGTGCCTTGGGGCAGGTTTCTATTGTGTCACACTCCTATCAGACCTATTTCGTCTTTCCGGGATCATATCTCAATCTTTTTTTTTTTGTTGAAATGTAAGAGTTTTATATATCAAAATTTAGGCAAGCTGCAAGACCAACAAATACAAAAGTATAGAATAAGCTTGAGGGAACAGACTCCTAGCAAGCACATGAGAACAAACAAATAAAGCCAATCCTACGGTTAATTTAGGAACCAAAGGTGTGGAGGTGCCTAAGATAACCAAGAACTACAAAAGATATAGACATAAACATGACTGTCATAAATATACAAAAAGGAACAGAAAGACCCATGGAGGGCCTACCATCAAAAACTTTACGAAGATCTTTGTGCATGAGGCATGCATTCAAGTACCATCAGACAACATTTTAAAGAGAGTGACCCCTTTCATGAAAGTGAAAGATGGTGTAGAATAAGACTTGGAATCTTCTGAAGACTGCATCAATAATCCTGGAAGTGCCATCGAAAATCCTTTGGTTTTGCTCCTCCCAGATTAGGTAAACCATAATGCCCAGTGAGACCCTTCTCATGT
Organism: Populus tremula; assembly: GCA_964019445.1. Lineage (NCBI taxonomy): Eukaryota > Viridiplantae > Streptophyta > Magnoliopsida > Malpighiales > Salicaceae > Populus > Populus tremula. The sequence continues at coordinate 8,269,695 of CAXHTJ010000007.1, read as the reverse complement.
GAGCTGCCATGTTTCTTTTCTTGGGGTGCAACCATCGAAGATCATTAAACAAGGAGTTAATATTCCTGGTTATCCTCAACCAGGATTTTATCAAGGACCATAGTTAACGGGGCCAACCATAAGAAAAGAAAAGATGTCTGTGAGATTCTTCTTCCTGTCGACAAAATACACAGGATGGATCAATAGGGATGAATCGCAATCTATCCCAGGTAAAGAGTTTACCCAAAACAGCCAACCATAAAATAAAATTATATTCCGGTAAGGACCATTACTCCCAAACCACCCTATACCAGGAGACTATTGAATCCACAAGTCTTAGGAATTGGTAGGCATGAGCAACAAATGGGCCTGAAGAAGCAGACCATCTGGTAAGCAGATGGATACTTTCCCTTATGCTTCCACAGTGATGCAAGAGAAGGTCTCGAATAGAGAGTATGGACTTCCACTGTGGGGATGAAAGCTGATTAGGTTGCACGGACCAAATCTCGTCAACATTGTTCAAATAAAAATGATGCACCCAACGAATCCATGCTGAATCTGTTTTAAAATGAATGTTCCAAAGTTGTTTGGCTAGGAAGATTTTGTTGCGAGCTCTAAGATAAAAAGACCCAGACCTCTTTCCATTTTAGAAAGGCAGAGACATTTCCATGCAACTAAAGTTGAACCCTTTCTCCTATGGTCCCCTGTCCATAAGAAATTCCAGTAGATGTTGATGATCTTAGTAAGGACAATATCCGGCATGGGAAAAATGTTCAACTATAAATGAACTTTCCTAAAAAGCACAGAGCGAAGAAGCTCAAGCTTTCCTGCATATGAGTGATGTTTTTCCATCCAGCCTTGAACTAACAACTCCAAGGCATTTAAAAGAGGGGCAAACTAGCTGGTTGATAGCTAATGGGGACTCAAAGGGACCCCTAAGTGAGTGAAAGGGAAAAGCCCTGCCCAGAAACCTGATTTAGAGAGCATGGCTTGCTTGTGAGTATCTCGGACTCCCCCAATAAAGATAGAGGATTTTTGTGGATTAATGACCAATCTTGAAGTTTGACCAAATAAATGAAGTTGTTGAAGAAAACATTTGACCGAGGGAGCATCACGTCGTGAGAGAAGTAGGATGTCATCTGCTAAAGCAAGGTGCATAAGATTATAGGACTAGCATTTGGGATGAAACTGAATGGAAGCTTGTTAGGAGGCTAGCTTAAGCATCCTGGAGAAATATTCCATACAACAAATGAAGAGATAAGAGGACAAAGGATCACCCTGACACACGCCACTTTGGCCTTGGAAAAAACCATGAAGATCCCCATTCACAACAATTGAGTATGTGGCAATGGAGAAACACTGCATGAGAAGGGAAATAAAATGGTTTGGAAACCCAAGCTGTCTAAGGAGATTTTCCAGAAACCCCCATTGAACAGAGTCAAAAGCTTTCCTGAAATCCACCTTCATCAGGCACCTCGGAGAGGTGCGCTTCCTGCCATAATGCCTGAGTAACTCTTGAACTAGATTGATGTTGTCACTCACATATCTTCCACCCAAGAAGGCATTTTATAGAGGGCTAATTATACCTGAAATAGCATGAGCAAGTCGGCCAGCCAAAATCTTTGCAATGACCTTATAAATGACATTGCAACATGAGATAGGCCTGAAGTCAGATGGAGATGAAACATTAGCATATTTGGGGACCAAAGCAATAATGAAGTGATTAACCTGAGGAAGGAGCTGGCCTGTAATGAAGAAATCTTGAACAGCACTACAGAAATCTGCTCCAACGATGTGCCAGGCATGCTTGGAGAAAAGTGAGGAGTGGCCATCTAGGTCAGGAGCTTTGTCATCGCTTATGCTGAAAACAGCCTTGCGAATTTCCTCATAAGTGACAGGTGATAACAAGAGAACATAAGAACTAGATGGAAGGCATGAACCACTCTGTATGACCGCATCATCAAGAGGAATGGTTGGGTTAGACGTGCCAAGTTGCTGTTGAAAATAGTTGACAAAAACTGATCCAACTTCCTAAAAGGAGGAGCTTTGCTAACCATGGGGGTTCATAATGGCTGGAATGAAATTTCTTCTGCAAGTGTGATTCATCAAAGCATGGAAAAACTTGGTGCCTCTATCACTGTCTTGAAGAAAGTGCATTTAATCTTTTGATTGAAAAACTGCTTCTCTGCAAACTTTAATTGTGAGAGCTTGGAATGGAGAAGCTTTTCATGGGCCAATAAGAGATGATTATCTCTGTCATGATGTAAGGAGATTTGATGATCCCTAGCTCAGTTTTAAGACGCGAAACACGTTCTGAAATATGGCTAAAATACAGCTGATTGAGATCCTTAAGATGTCGCTTGAGAAGCTTCAACCTGCGACATAGAATATACATGGGAGTGCTATAAAGATCAGAAGCCCAATGGCGGGAGACCACATCAAGGAATTTTTCATGTGTAGCCCACATGTTGAAAAACTTAAAATTTCATCTACCCTGGGAGAGATGATCCAAACTAACTTTGGCATGAGAGTGATCATTAAATGCTCCAGGAGGATTAAAGTGAACATGAGTCAATCGCTAAGGAGAGGACTAAAAAGGATTTGTCAGAACCCTATCAAGTTTACTCCACACAGTGCCGTTGGTCCAGCTGTAATGACAACCAGTATAGTTCACATCTTGGAGGCCAAGATCCAGGCAATATTAACGAAAGTTAGAGGTTTCATAGGAAGAAACCGGCTCACCATTGTGCTTGTCTACAGAAGAAAGAATATAGTTGAAATTGCCTAGAACCATCTAGGGAGATGAGGAGTTCCATCCTCGCAGATCCGCCCATAAAGATCTTCTAGTAGAAATAGAGTGGAATCCATACACAAAGGTGAGCTGAAAATTGTACCAAGATATCAAATTATGAACAGAAAGGTGCATAGCTTGAGCTGTGGAAGAAATAAAATTAACAGAAACAGTGGAAGGATTCCAAAAAACAACAATACGAGCACTAGAGGCAGCATTTGCATTGGAAATATATTTCCAATTTTGAAGTCTTAACCGATGTAGGCTATCAACCCTTGAAGGAGTCAATTTGGTTTCAAGCAAACCATAAATATCCATATGGAGTTTCTTCATGAGGCCAACCACCTCATGCTATTTTAGGGGATTATTGAGGCCCTTGACATTCCAACTGTAAATTATCATAGAGATACAGGAGAAGGGCTACCCCTTCTACTACCAGTAGTGGTCTTCCTGCTATTACAGTTCTCAATGGTCCTGACTAGATTTCCCAACAGGGGCAGTCCTAAAGGCCGAGAGGCCAAAATACCTTTTTCCAGATTGGGAGTTCTGAAGCTAGAAGAAGCAACTGTCAAGTCAGCAGCAACACAAACAAGAGGGGCATCATCTGTACATACAGCAAGAACAACTTCGGTGCATGCAGGAGTAACAACAACTCTAGATTCATCTATCTTAGAAGTCACTATCTTGTCCTTAGGGGGGTTGCTGGGAATCCATAATAGGAGCAGAGGCCAATGTAACTACTAAAGGAACCAGGACTAGTTGATTCTGCTCATGTTCTTCCACGGGATTGGACTGTTCAGGGTACTGAGTTTGGGCCCTAGTATACTAAAAACTCCTTCTTTTTTTATGCGATTATCCTTGGAACAACCTCCTTATGTGATACTGGATGCAGCTTTGGAGCAGAGGAGTCTAGTATGTCAAGAGCATTACAAAAGTTACAAAATTTTGGTAGAGACTCATATACTACCTTTTGTTGAAACATCGAGCAAGAAGGTAAAGACACCTCTATAAAGTGTTGAGTATCTTCATTGTTGTAACCCATTTTTGGTTCCCTACATAAAAAATAAAAATAAAATTTAAAAAATATATTATAAAAAAAACGCAAAACGATGCCGTTTGGAAACGACATCATCGTTTTTTTTCTTCTCTTTTCGCCTACTTTCTTTCCCGTTTATTGCGCAAAAAGGCGCCCACCATGGACACACACTTGCCTGGCGTTGTTATCCGTTGAAGGTAGTGGAGGGGGCGGCCAACAGTAGCCGCCCCAACACGTTCGCCCTCCCCTGTTTTCCTATAAATACAGGGGAGGGCTGCTGAAAAAAAAAAAAAAAAGAAGGGAAAAGACCAAGAGAGGGGGAAGAGAAGAGAAGGGAGAGACAGAGACAGAGAGATAGAAGAAGAAGAAAAAGAAGCAGACAAAAGAGTAAAACAGAGGAGAGAGAGAGAGAGGAAAACAGCACCGCCGCCACCGCGAACCGCCACCCCCACCCCCACCCCTGCCGCATCAGCTGCTGCCAGCATCAACACCACTCCAGGTAACTTTCTCCCCTATCGTTTTTTTTTTTTTTTGCTTCAGCTTCATCTGTATGCAGAACGTTTACGTTCTGCAGCAAATGAAGATTAATTAGCTAGTTACTGTGATGTGGCTAATTAATTCACGGGTTACTGTGTGCACAGTAACCCGGTTACTATACACGCTAATTAATTCTCTGGTTACTGTGCACACAGTAACCAGCCCAAGCATTTGGGCCAGGTTCGGCCCAGCCCATGCATTTGGGCCTGACCCGGCCCATTTCAAAGAAAAAAAATAAAAAATATTTGTTTCATCATTTTATAATTTTTCCGCGTAGTTTTTATGTCATTTTGATTAATATTGGGTGGTATTTTATGTTGTTAAAAATACAAAAATCTGATATTAAAATACCCCGTTTTCGTCAAAAAATTCCAAAAGTACAAAAAATTGAAAAACAAAAGAGGAAAAAAATGTTTTTGTGCATACGGCCAAGTGTCTCAAATCTAAAAATCATATCGTATTTTTCATATGTCAAAAAACAATATTTTAGCATTCATTTTGGTTTTAATAACCAGTTTATTAAAGTCAAGAGAACATTGACCAAAATCTCAAAAACAACAAAAATATTATTTTGTTTGATTTTAGTATCAGGGATTATGAATTTATACGTAAATCGTATTTCTGATATTAAAAAGATATTTTCTTTTGACGACTTCGAATAATTAGTTTTTTTACCCGATAAAGATAAGGATCTGCTTACAGAGGAGGACTTTTCTTAAACCGTAAACGAACCAACAATTAAAAACCAAATGATTTTAGATTTTATCAGACATTAAATGCAAGCCTACCTTAGGTGGGCGTAGTTGGGGTGCTAATACCTTCCCTTTACGCAACCACTCTCCGTACCCGATCTCTAAAGACCAGTTAAGGTTCCTAGTAACCAGAATACTAGGTGGTGACTCCCAGTCCATATTTTCACATATAGAGACAAGAATTCCTTGTCTCTTCCTATTTTCAAGGAATAAATAAATATTCCGATTTTTCCTTGAGGGTGGACGATCACCGCGCCGCCGCATACGTGCGACAGAATGGCAACTCCACTAGGGACTTTGTGGACTAAGCTTTGATTTTTTCTGATTATTGTGTTTTATTGTTGTGGTTTGCGTGTTTATTTTTATGCATTTCCTTTATTTCTTACACGCTTTAATTTATGTACATATTTGTTCATGTATTGCATAGAACTGCCTCATGCATCACATGCTTTATATGTTTCAAGCACACACAAACTTTTAAGTTACGTGGGGAATTAACGATCTGCCCTATGACTATTGGTCGGGTTCAGATGCGTGAAACACCCAACTCATATCTGAGAGCCTGCTTGGTAATGGTGGTCATACGTGCCTTAACTATTCCTTGCAACGCCCCTATAATGTCTTTACAAAGATCGTCACTGGGCAGATATGAGACCCTTTTGAGACCAGATAGAAAACCTACCTATATTCACATAATGAATAGAACCTGTCCTTAGGTTGTATGTGCTATTGTTATTTGCATATGAGCAAACCCTTCTTGAAGCATCTTGAACTCAAGACTTGTGGGTGACACAATGGTCGTCACTCCAAAAATTTTCATTGTAGAGTTTGGGCAAAACTCACGATTCTTGTTCCATCATACAAGAGTTACGACCATCTTGTCACCCCTCGAAGGGCAAGTTCATCATGTTCATACATTTAACATGCATACATGGCAGATTGAAATATAGGTCCCTAAAAAGTCTACAACACCCGACTTCGAGCAAACAAACATGGAAGATGAAGAGCGTGCTCAACGTGATGCCTATTTTAAAAAAGAGTTGGAGTCTTTGAAAACAAGTGTGGCTCATCTCACTAGCTTACTCGAGCAAACACTAAGAAATACCTCTGGTGAAGGTCCTTCTAATCGACTGATCACCTTTGATCCGACTCCTACTGCAATTCAGCCTGAAGAAAGAATAAGCGAACATGGTCAAGAGCCTCAGTAAAATCCAATATTTGTGCAGTCAACGACACCTGCACCGTCCCCAACAGTCGTGAAGGAATCTGCTAATGAGTCCCACAAGGCTAAGTCATCTAATAGCATTTGACCGTGGTGTTGTTCCACATTGTCTTTGAGTCCTCTACGCAGAGCTTTTGAGAGGAGTTTAGCCTATGAACAGATTCACCAAAGCCTGCCTTGTTATTGCCTTTTGTTAATGCTTTTTAACAAGACTTTCTCTGTTAATGAGCTTCTCTTGTGAAATAAGATCATGTGTTTTCTTGTGTTCACATCACACTCTTCTTTGTTGTTATTACATGTAAATAACATTTTGAGCGCAACTTTGCTCACAATACTACAACATGAAGAATCCTTTGGTGTTCCTTTCTTCCAAACCCATACATAATCTCATATGTTTTCAAGGATATTTTTTTGGGACCTCCAAAGTGAGTACAAAAACAAAAATCGTGTTGATATTTGTTCAAAACAAATGCATTTTGAAAATTCAAGTGATTCCTTAAATAGGTACACATATACCTAGAAAACTTGAAAGAAAAAAGACAACAACGATAAAAAACACTATGAGGTGACTCAAAAGCTGAGTTTTATTTGCCTGAATAAATCACTTTGCATACGCGCATGAAAGCAACCCTTATCGATCCTCAATGCATGAGTTTGAGATGAGGAAATGTCATCTTTGATAATCCTTTCACAAGGCTAAAAAAATGTCCTTTGCAGTCCCATTTTGAGCCTAGTAATGTTTTTTTGAAATAACCTTGACTAGGATCACACCCCACACTGGGGGGAAAAATAAGAGAGTTTGTGGTTTTTTTTACCATCCAGACAAAGCAGTGAAGATGGGTGCTGGAATTGATCATGTAATGTTTCATCTTTCATTATCATCCAAATGAAATAGTGAAGATAAATACTGTGATTGGTTAAAAGATTTGAGCTTCTCATAAAAACAACTGATATGATTGTGCTCAACCAAACAAAAACGAAGAAAACAAAGAGAAAAACTCAAACCCGATACTGGGGGGTAGGACAAATCATTTTGAAAGAAAAACAAATCCAAAAGACAAAAGGTCAGGAAACAAGCACAAGTGATCCCTAGTCTTGAAATCCCTTAAACACTTTTTGAGCCTGCAACATATCCATTTTCTTCGTAACCAATAGCCAAAGCCTACATTACATACCTGATAAAGCCCTTTCTGATCAAAGGCAAGCAATCTGGATCGATATGCAGTGCTTTCTCGTGCGGGTCAAATCATTATTCATGCAAATAAAATAAATGCTTTGAATCAATTCGGTTCTCAATAACCCTCAAATTGACATTTAAACCTTTTATGACCAACCAGATGTCACCTTCATCTTTAAACAAAAGCAAAAAGCTTTCATCACTTCAAGAAACATGTCCATAGAAATCACTTGAATTTTTTAGAACAAGTTTATTTTGAACCAATATCAAAATCATTTTTATGATTGGAATAACTTGGAAGTTCCAAAAATTTTGCATGAAAACATTTCATTGTACAAAAAACCCAAACTTACTTTCACATATCCTCACCCCAAACTAAACCCAAGTTGAACACTTAGAGGGGCATGATCAAGCTGGGGTGCAATCAAAAACACATGGTAGGGTTGGCTCCATGATTCCTGTTCTAAGGAAAATGTCGGGCAAAATTGGTAACTCTTGAGATAAAGGGTGAAGGACAAAGATGTATGATGACATCAAACCCTTCCCAGAGGTCAAGATCACAATATGTAATCCGAGTAAGCAGAAGTGGAAAAGCCATCGAAGTTTACTACCAACACTACAACTTTTGAGAGAAAAAAAGACACCATGTAGAAATGGGGGCCTATATTTCTCAGGTAAGTATACATGCATATCACTCATAATGCATTTGCTTTTCAACATTGACAATCATTGTTTCAACATCAACTTTTGGGTAGTGCGTTTTATAACCCTACCTCCTTTTGAGTGCGCCTTTGAGCTCTCACCTCCATTTTGAGTGCGCCTTTGAGCCCTCATCCCTTGGGTAGTGCGTTTTCTAACCCTACCTCCTTTTGAGTGCGCCTTCGAGCCCTCACCCCCATTTTGAGTGCGCTTTTGAGCCCTCATCCCTTTGGTAGTGCGTTTTCTAATCCTACCTCCTTTTGAGTGCGCCTTTGAGCCCTCATCCCTTTGGTAGTGCGTTTTCTAACCCTACCTCCTTTTGAGTGCGCCTTTGAGCCCTCACCTCCATTTTGAGTGCGCCTTTGAGCCCTCATCCCTTTGGTAGTGCGTTTTCTAACCCTACCTCCTTTTGAGTGCGCCTTTGAGCCCTCACCTCCATTTTGAGTGCGCCTTTGAGCCCTCATCCTTTGGTAGTGCGTTTTCTAACCCTACCTCTTTTCGAGTACGCCTTTGAGCCCTCGCCATCCACTTCTCCATGTTTTTTTTTTTTGGGTAGGCCACCCATTACAATGAGACCATTCCTCCACGTGGGTAGGTCACCCATTACAACACGACCACTCTTCCTTTTTTCATTTGGGTAGGTCACCCATTACAATGAGACCATTTTTTTTTCACATTTTCTTTTGTTTTGGTTAAATGAGGTTGCCAGATGGGATCTCATGTAGCTTTGGTTAAAGGGAATCTCTATATGGGATTTCAGGTTGACCGAGCTACACACACAGGTTTTTTGGTTCTGGTTAGAGGGGATTGGCGAAAGGAATCTCAGTCTATCCCAACCACACAAGATTTTGGTTCTGGTTAGAGGGGATTGCCGAAAGGAATTTCAGTCTATCCCAACCACACAGAGGATTTTGGTTCTGGTTAGAGGGGATTGCCGAAAGGAATCTCATTCTATCCCAACCACACAGAGGATTTTGGTTCTGGTTAGAGGGGATTGCCGAAAGGAATCTCAGTCTATCCCAACCACACAGGATTTTGGTTCTGGTTAGAGGAGATTGCCGAAAGGAATCTCAGTATATCCCAACCACATAGGATTTTGGTTCTGGTTAGAGGGGATTGCCGAAAGGAATCTCAGTCTATCCCAACCACACACAGGATTTTGGTTCTGGTTAGAGGCGATTGGCGAAAGGAATCTCAGTCTATCCTAACCACACACACATAATATTTAAGTTTCGGGTTAAAAGGGATTGGCGAAAGGAATCTCAGTTTAGCCCAACCACACACAGGACTTTGGGTCCGGTTGAAGTTTTAGGTCAATCAAATTTTGAAACGACCAGTTTCGGAAGACCAATGTTATTTTATCTTTACAACACTTACTATGCACAAATTTTTGCTCCGTAAGCATTGTAAAGAGGGGGGCAACTGTTGTAACCCATTTTTGGGTCCCCACATAAAAAATAAAATAAAAATTCAAAAAATATATTATATAAAAAAAACGCAAAACGGTGCCGTTTGAAAACAAAACCATCGTCTTCTTCCCCTGGACACACAGAGAACAGGGGAGAAGAATCGTTTTTTTTCTTCTCTTTTCGCCTACTTTCTTTCCCGTTTATTGCGCAAAAAGACGCCCATCATGGACACCCACTTGCCTGGCGTTGTTATCCGTTGAAGGTAGTGGAAGGGGCGGCCAACAGTAGCCGCCCCAACACGTTCGCCCTCCCCTGTTTTCCTATAAATACAGGGGAGGGCTGCTGAAAAAAAAAAAAAAAAAAAAAGGGAAAAGACCAAGAGAGGGGGAAGAGAAGAGAAGGGAGAGCAAAGAGAGGGGGAAGAGAAGAGAAGGGAGAGATAGAGACAGAGAGATAGAAGAAGAAGAAGAAGCAGACAAAAGAGTAAAATAGAGGAGAGAGAGAGAGAGAGAAGAAAACAGCACCGCCGCCACTGCGAACCGGCGGCGCCGCCGCCCCCACCCCTGCCGCATCAGCTGCTGCCAGCATCAACACCGCTCCAGGTAACTTTCTCCCCTGTCGTTTTTTTTTTTTTTTTCGCTTCAGCTTCATCTGTTACGTTCTGCAGCAGATAAGATTAATTAGCTAGTTACTGTGCTGTGGCTAATTAATTCACGGGTTACTGTGTGCATAGTAACCCGGTTACTATACACGCAAATTAATTCTCTGGTACTGTGCACACAATAACCCGGTTACTATGTGCACACAGTAACCAGCCCAAGCATTTGGGTCAGGTTCGGCCCAGCCCATGCATTTGGGCCAAGTTTCTCAAATCTAAAAATCATATCGTATTTTTCATATGTCAAAAAACAATATTTTAGCATTCATTTTGGCTTTAATAACCAGTTTATTAAAGTCAAGAGAACATTGACCAAAATCTGAAAAACAACAAAAATATTATTTTGTTTGATTTTAGTATCAGGGATTATGAATTTATACGTAAATCGTATTCCTTACAGAGGAGGACTTTCTAACCGTTAAACGAACAACAATACAAAACATTTTAGATGACATTAAAACAATGCAGCCTACCTTAGGTAGGGCGTAGTTGGGGTGCTAATACCTTCCCTTTACGCAACCACTCTCCGTACCCGATCTCTAAAGACCAGTTAAGGTTCCTAGTAACCAGAATACTAGGTGGCGACTCCCAGTCCATATTTTCACATATAGAGACAAGAATTCCTTGTCTCTTCCTATTTTCAAGGAATAAATAAATATTCCGATTTTTCCTTGAGGGTGGACGATCGTCGCGCCGCCACACACGTGCGACATTCATGAAGATCTAGTTCAACAAGAACTCTTGCATAGGACAGGTGAGAAAGATTAGAAGTCATGTGGTCACACTGGATGGGTTTGCCTAGAACACTAGCTATCTTGGACAAACATATAGGAGACCAACAACAAAGGGGGAGGTTTGGAAATCTTACCCCAATAGGAGCTCTCATCATCTCTTCATTGGAAAAATAAAAGTATGTTGTCATCTGCTTGAGGATGAGAGGTTTACCATAAACAAGGTAAGGCCCATTATGAAGAACAACAAGTTTTTCTTCCTCACGTTTAAACCGATAAATCAGCCACCCTGAGTTATGGATAGTGAGCAAAGCCTCACATTTCCATACAGAAGTAATGATGCCATTCAAAGCTCTATAACCAGGGCTCTTACCTGAAATATAACCAACAACACATAAATTCCAGACCTCAAACTGGGGTGGGATGTCTTCTGGAGAGATAACACATGATTTGGTGAGATGATTGAGGGTGAAATTTTATAGCTTTATACATGAAGAATCAGAGGAGAAAACATTCTGCCATACTCGGCTACCAGAAATAGAGGGGAGGGATGAAGCAGCTTTTGGGAAGGGGGCGGTGAGCTACCCCTTGAAGTTGCAAGAGGAAGAACTGGAGCAGCCAGAGGGGAGGGTAAGGGAGAACCATCACAACAATCATCATAAAAAAAAGAGAAATCTAGTTGTTCCTCTTCTAAAAGGGCATCTTCTAAAGTTTCATCTTCAGAGCAAGCTTTAACAATAACAATATTCACAAGTGAAGAAGCTGGACAAAGCTTAGGGATGGTAGGTAGAACAACCGGGTAACGAGTACTGGTCTTGGTCGGAGACAAGGAGGAAGGGACAAGCAAAGATGAACAGGGGATTACGGCTGATTTGATAAACTAGAGACCAAGAACGATCGAACATCATTAAGATGTTTATCGGGAACAAGCACATGTAAGGTGTCTTTTCCACAAGACACTGTAACAGCAATCTTCCGTCTGGTTTTGGGCATTTGAAAAGAAAACTCAGGTGGGAAAGAAAGAAAAAAGAGGGAAATGGAGAAACATCAGAACCAAGATATAGAAAAGAAGAAAAATGAAGATTTAAGTGATGAAAAAGGAAGGTTGAGGGAAAGGAATTCCAGGAGGTGTCAGCGTTACCAAGGGAATCAACTTCATAGGAGGAGAGCGTCTCTCTCTGACTGAGACTATCTCAATCTTGATTGTGGGTTGCGTGACCACGTGATCACAATGTTCGCATCAGTTGGTACTAGAGCTAGGCTCTGAAACAATGTCATATCCTTCTATTATTTTTGTTTTTTTAGTGTTCCTTTAAGTTTTTCAGTGTTTGTGTCCATCTTCTTGTTCTTCGTGTCTGCATTATCTAAGCAAAAAGACAAAAGTTTATATTTCATCTTGTTACTATCTTTAATCATATTAGTATATTAAAAACAAAAAAAAATAGAAAGAGAGAAAGAGGGATTAGTTGAAAGTTGAAAGATCATTCAATTTTTACTGAAGAAACACAACTCTTGGTGAACCATAAGAAAACCACCTTGGAATCAATTTAAACTTCATATTCAGTCTATTGGGGGTGAGATCGCATCATATGTCAAATTTGGGCTTATTCTGATATTATTTCCTTAAGGTTTTAATTCAAGGTTTAATTCTGCTGCGAAACACTAATTTTAGTGAACCATAAGCAAACCACCTTAAGATCAATTGAAACTTCATTGTGATATCCCACATCGAAAGTGAGCGTCCAGAGCCAGGGCTTTATATGATCATGCTCACCTTGACTAATAAGACGCGTTTTGGGGCCATGCGTGGCTACCAAGAACAAACCTGTGAGGGGGACCTGGGTGGAAGCCTTGGAATGGGTGGATTGGGAGGCCCAAAGCGGACAATATCTTGCTAGTGGGGTGGGGTGTTACATGTGGTATTAGAGCCAAGGACAACTTTTTTTAAGGTGGGGGGGGGATTGTGATATCCCATATCGGAAGCGAGCATCCAGAGCGAGGACCTTATATGAGCATGTTCATCTTGACTAGTAAGACGTGTTTTGGGGCCATGCATGGCTGCCAAGAACAAACCCGCGAGGGGGACCTGGATGGAAGCCCTGGAATGGGTGGACTGGGAGGCTCAAAGTGGACAATATCTTGCTAGTTGGGTGGGGTGTTACATTCATATTCTATATATGGGTATGAGATCGCACCATATATTAAATTTAGGATTATTTTGATATCGACTTCTTGAGATTTTAATTCGAGGTTCAATTCTGTCGTAGAAACACTACTCTTAGTGAACCATAAGTAAACCACCTTAGAATCAATTGAAACTTCATATTCTATGTATTGGGGATGAGATCGCACCGCATATTAAATTTGGGCTTATTTTGATATCAGCTTCTGGAGGTTTTAATTGGTAGTTCAATTATGTCGCAAACTAATCATACAAAGGGTTTTTGTACTAGACATAATATAACGCCCTATAAAGTTTGAGTTGTTGTTTGTTTGGCATCAGAATACTATATATTAAATTCAAGGTCATTTGGATATCAGTTTCTTTATGTTCCCAAATTGGGTCTTATTTTATCGTAACGGGTCTATTTGGTGTTATCTTTAAAAAATTATTTTGTTTCTGTTGGTTTCATTCTTGCCATTATAATATCATCATATTTTAATATTTGATGTTGTTTGAGTCATTTTCATCACTTTTGCATTTGTTTGTTTTTTGATAAGTTCTGGTCCAAACAAAAGTCAGATTCGTAATCTCGAGTCTAAATCAGTGTTCTTCCTGTTATAAACTCTATGCATGTCTTCATCTTCTTCTTATTTTTTTTCCTGTCTATGTCATGTATTCACCAAGGGAGAGGGAACAAAAGATGATTGTAGATCAACAATGTGAAAAACTAAGCCATGGTTTGGGGGTTTTAGACCGAGAAGTTGATAAGTCTAGAAGATTATTCTATGATTTTCAAGATTCATGGGAAAAAGAGGTACAATGCCAAAAGAATGAAAGATGAAGGAGCGTCATTGTGGTTATCATTCAAAAGGATGTACGTAAGTGGTTAGTACGGCGTGCTTATTTGAAATTCTTATCAGTCACTACTTCTATACAATGTTGTTGGAGAAAGGTGTTAGCAATAAGAGAATTCCAAAGGTTTAAACAAGAGGCTACTAAAGTCGCTATTAATCCTATTCAAGATTCGAGGGGCGAATCTTCTTGAAGAGGGAGGGAATGATACGGTTCAGCCTTGTGATACGACCCAAGTAAGGTCAGATTTGGATTTTGGTGTAATATTCAATCCGACCATTGGATCAGGGTAATATTTTATATGGACTCTCAAGACATGTTTTCCTACCTTAGGTTACAAATTGAGGCCAATCAGAGTTAGGGAAGACATCGCAATACTGATCAACAGAGGTTGTATGAATTTTTTTATTTTCTTCCATTTGACTTGTGGACTTCCTATTTGGTTAGGATTCTTTTCCTACAAGGATGTGGCAGCTGGTTTTGGGAATTTCTTAGTTCCACAAGGATCTTTAATGAGCTGTTATATAATCTATAAGTGTGGCAAGGATTCATTAATGTTTCAGAATCCTTTTCTTATAAGGATTCCTTATTCATCAAAGCTACACAAGGAAAGAAAGGCTGGTGGTATTTAATGACAAATTAGTTATTTTTATTATTTTCTTTCATGTTTGGGCTTAATTAAACCTTTTTTTTAAGCTAGGATCCAAGGTTTGTTTGGATCAGGTTATGGGCTTTTCAGTTTAGGGTTTTTGGGCCAGTTTTGTATGGGGTCAGTTCAGCTCACAAGGGTAGATCCATTTGGGTTACTTTTAAGAACTATTTAAACATATGTAACCAAAATTGCGGCAGCTTTGATGATTATTACTTCTGAATTTTTTAGTTTTAACATGTGAGAGTGATTCTTGCATTCTTCAGTTCTTGAACGAACTAAAATCTGACTTATTGAAGATTAACTGGCTTCGTGGCGTCATTCTACTCATTCCAATAGTATTGGTTCCTTGGGGTAGGTTTCCATTGTGTCACACTCCTATCAGACCTATGTCGGCTCTCCAGGATCATATCTCAATCTTGATTATGGGTTGCGTGACCACGTGATCACGAGGTTCGCATCAAGTACTACCCTTAAACTGAGGAAGTTCCATAGGTTTATCCATAGTTATCGACTGTTGATGACTCTATGTTGAAAACTAGGATCCCTGGCTCATCATCCTCAAAGAACATTCCCTTTTAAAATGTCCTATCTCTCCATAATGGAAACAACCTACCTCTAAGTCCCTTATATCTATATATTTAACACCATCACACTATGACTAAACAATCCCCAGGATGCTTCTGATTGCAAGTTTACCACATAGGTGAAATGATGACATCCTTCACCCCATAGAACCTCCAACCGAATTAATCCTTTAGTAAATAGACCCTCATATGTCCTTTCAGCATTAGATTGTGTTGTTTTCCTTGAAAACCCAATAGTAGCAATACTTTTTTCTTCTGATCTGCCTAGGAAATATTCCATTTTTCCCCTTATTAGGTAGGGGCAATTGTTTTTGGTAGAAAATGTCATTTCTTTCCTTTTCTCTATCTTCATTTGCTCCTTATAACCTTCACCCTGTTTTTTTTCCTTTAACATAACCTCCAAGGATTGATTTTTTCAACTAACTCTCGTAATCTTAGGTTGCAAAACAATCATTCCATTTTTAGGATCCTGCCCTGAGTCCTTCTTTAAGCCTTTCATTTTGATTCTATTCAGTCAACACCATAGTAATAGTCTATATGGAAAAGTCTTACAACTGTCTTTCATAATCCAACACCAATATGTTACCATGTCTAAATGAAAGGAACTTTTGTTCCTTATCTCTACAATATTGTCGGGAGTAATATTTTGTTTTAAAGTCAAACTTAAAATCACGCCATGTTAGCACTTTTTCCTATCTCCTTTGTCTCACCGTGGTCCACTTGTAGATTTTTTGGTAGCGATATTTGAGTAACAGGCTACTCTACCTTACATAGCCAATATTTGACTACTTCAACATTCTCCTCTCCCAAGAAAGGCATCGACCAATTTTCCTTGTACACTTTGCCTAATGCACCATAATATAGACAACGTCCCTAAATGTTGCATTAGCAGGCCATACATCCTAGCCATAATAGCTTTCACCACTTTAAGTAGGATCTAGAAAGGTCACATGTACCCTTGTTTAAACCACAGGTTGAGGTTTAACATTCTATCCCCCTTCACCCATCATCACTGGTAGTGCTTTTACTTGAATTGACAAGAGGTTTCCTTGAGATTCTAATGTTTCTCCATACACAGATTGCACCTGAACTATAGGCATATAAGAGGCACTGTTAGCTAAATGGTCATCTAAGTGTTCCTCCTCCACGTTCATATTATTACTTCTCCCTCCTATAGAAGATGGGTTATTCCTAGTTCCATGTCTAGTGCGAACCATCCTGTTTCAATTTCAAATTTTCATTTGATTAGTATCATTGTGTCTACTAAACCAAGCCATTGCTCTGATACCAATCTGTAGCAATCCCTATGTCGCACCCCAAAAAAATCCGGCTCGCGGCATCGGGCTGGCGATTTTTCTCGTTTTTGCATTTGCTTTGAATTCGTTCGTTGGAGTCGCCACCTAGTAATTCATTGAGGGCGACTAGGAAAACTGATGTACTGGTCTTGTCAGAGATCGCGGGTAAGGAACTGGTTATGGTTAGGGAAGGTATTAGCACCCCTAACGCACCCTACCTGAGGTAAGCTGCTTTGTGTTCTGATGTGATTTGAAAATTTAAAATATTAATTAAATTCTAAGGCTTGAATAAATCAGTTATTAAATCCCCGAATATATGTAAGAACTTGTTCTTATATTTTTCGTGGAAAATACAACTTGATTTTATTTGTCCTTGAGATATTTAACCATATTTAAATTAACAATTAATTCTTTTTGTCTTTTTTTTTATTTTTCTAATTCAATGACATAAATAAAAATACAAACACAATACATTCACTTTTCACTATTTTTTGTTTCTTTTCTTTTCTTTTCTTTTTCTTTTCTTTTACATCACAATACAAATACAAATATAAATACAAATTCAAATTCAAATTAAACAAATGCTACATCAAACAACTAAAAAAAATTACAAAATAAACCCTAAAAAATCCATAACAGTGCAGGGACGGATCTGTGAAGACAAAGGACAGCAGGAGCATTGGCGGCGCGTCTCCCAACGCGCCACCGTCACTGGCGGCGCGTGGGTTCACGCACCGCCGCTGATGAAGGGCAAAAAAAACAGTGGATCGGGAGCACCTTCTTCTCCCCTTCCTTCCTCCACCGGTGGTGAGGGTCACCGTCGCCTGCAACAAGAACAAAAACGCACAACAAGCAGTCGGTTTTAATTAATTTTTAGATCTATTTTCCTCTGCTTTCCATCGTTATCTGCTTCACGTTCTTCTTGCTCCGGTCTGTTCTTGGGGCTTCACCGTCTTCGCCTCTGCTTCGGGTAGTTGGGCGGCGGCTAGTGGAGATCTGGATCGGGCTGTGATGGCTGCTGGTTGTCGCTGCTGGTTGAAGAAGGTGAGCAGCTATGGCGGATGAGGAAGGGATGGCGATCGATGACGGCGGCTGCGGCAAGAGGAGAAGCTCCCTCCTATCCGGCGTGCGGTTGAGAGCTTGCAGTAAGGGAGAGAGTGTCCGGTTGCTTAGAAAACTCAAATCGGGGATGGGTTCTCCGTTGTTGGCTAAAAATGAGAGGAAATGGGGGAAGACCAGTGTGGGTTGAAGGGGAAATGAAGCCTGATCTGCTCGGGTTAGATGGAGGCCGGTTCAGAAACTGCGAAGAGCAAAGGGAGCAGTTGAGAGGGAGGATCTGTGGAGGGGCAGGAGCCGGCTGAGATTGAGTTGGTCGGGGTTATGTGGGAGGGAGAAGGTTGCTGGCTTTCGGTTTCAAAAAAGAGAAGGAGATGGTTGGACCGGCTGGGTTCAAATGTAGGGGCTCCAATGAAGAAGAGATGGGGGCGGCGGTTTTTAGAGAAGATGCAAGGAAAAGGGAGGCAGTGTGTGGGGGAGAAGTGAGGCTTGTGTTTTGTTTCGGTTTTGACTGGGAAAGGGAAAAGTCAAGGGGGAACTGCAGTGAGAAGGGGGCTGTTCGGTTTTGGTTTGGGTGTGTGTGGTTCAGTTTCAACCAAGGGGAAGGAACAAACTTTGGCTGGCTAGGAGAAGAAGATGGGGGGAAATGGTGTGGAGCTGGTAGTGAAAAGGAGTTCCAGTCGGGGGAGAAGGAGAAAATCCCAAAGGGGCTGGGGACCGTGGCTCTCTGCCCACTGCTCTTGGGATCCGGCCAAAATGGCTCCAATCTTTCCCCCCTGTTTGCATAGCTGGGGATGAGAAGAAATAGGGGCTTTCCTCGTGAGGAGAGCCTCCATTGTAGGCTGGAAACAAGGAAAAGAAGACCTGGGTGGAGGGCTGAGTCCCTGATTTTCAGCTGAAAGAGAGGGATTAAATGGTCTTGGGCCAAGGGGAGAGCGGCTGGTTTCGGGTGAAGAAAAAATGTTCTTAGGTTGCCTCTCCCTCCAATATTCAAAATTCCCTATACATAGGCAAAAATATTGTTTCGGCCTCAAAATTGATCCCTTAACTTTCTTTTTATTGTAAAATTTGATTTTTCTTGTTTTTTTGTATTTTTTTGAAAACGAGCAATATCAACGTCGACTCGATGAGGAAAATCAATGATTTTAAAAACGACGCGTGAAAAGTCGAACGCGTTTGAAAATCTTTTGAAAAATTAAATTCTTTTTAGACGACGCTGAAAATGCTAAAATGATGAGAATATATTAAAAAAAACATATTTTTTTGGATTTTCATTGTTTTTCTCTATTTTTTGAATTTTTTGAAAATATATCAAAAACATGGGTCAAAAATTGGGTAGCAACACCCTACATACTCATTATGTGATCATACAAGATAACCAATAATATAATATATAAGTAGTGTTAATTGTTTTTTAAAAACACAACCTTAGGTGACTTATGCCCACCCAAAACTTTATCAATATTTTGTTTCATAACATTTCAATATAATGCTACCATAAAAAATGAACTTATAAGAGTAAAAAATAAAAATAAGTACCCATAATTAGTAAGGACAACGTCATCATAAATAAAATAATAATCTATAATAATTCAACTATTTTGTTTATTAAAAACTCTCATGAGCTATATGAATATCACAAAACACAAGAATCCTACAGCTAGATAGAATCCATTTAGGAAATCCTGCAACTAAGCATAATAATAAGCCATCTAGTTTTGAAAAGCACATGATGAACTTGTCAAAAATAAAACCTACTCAATAATAAAAATAGTAGGTAAATTTCACATTACAACATCAATCATTCAATAAGCAACATTCTCATTTTTCTTTATAGATACATATGATATTTATAATTCCTTTAGCTATATAACATAACTTTACCATACACATTACCTCTATAAACTAATGATAGTAACATAGCACTGTATGGACTCTAAGTTTTGATTTTTAGTTAACTACATAACTCTAAATTCCTTTTAGGCATTTTTAATGCACCTTTTCAAAACCATTTGAATCAATCATACAATGTTTAAAAATCCCAAGGCTTTTGGCCCTCATATGTCATATAGTTTTAGGCCTCAATTTGGTACTCTTCAAACCAATAATTAACTTTAACAAAATAAGATCTTCACTCCAAGACCAATTCATGATTTTTACGTGATTCTTATGTCCATATAATTGAATAATAATCTGAATTTTACTCAGACAATCTTGCTCAAGATGTATATCAATACCTCTTTTAATTCCACTCATCCGATTATCTTATATTTAAAAAATACCCCCATACCTATGGCCAGTATCTTAACCTAATGATCAAGTCCCCATACTTAATGGCTGACTTGTAGTATTCATTTAAAGCCTACACATATGGCTGGTTTCCATGTTCAAATACATATGTAACATGTCCTTCAAGTATCACAAACCTAGGCCCACTTATATGGCAAGCTTTTATTATTAATATATTATTAACATGTCCTTCAAGGACCACAAACCTAGTCCCACTCATGTGGTAAGGCTCCCATGAACACATTTCATTCATATTCGTTGCCAACACAAGTTCACAAACTAAGTCCCCCACTATAAGGTTGGTTTTCAAACAATAAAATAATCACATGACCATTTTTACAGTTCATCACTTCACTAGTCTTTTAATATTCCATTATTTTGCATAAACATCTTTTTATCATAGTACAATTTAGAATTAAAACTTGAGTTAAATGCTGAAAAATTAAGTTGAGGTGACACGTACCTTCCTTTTTCTCTCACTAGTCATATCCTACTTGCCCGAGTTCCTGCAATCAATGCCTCACATGAATACACATATATTACAATTTTCTTTTTACTTTTTAAATATTAATAATGTATTTCTCAACATTATTTTCACAATTTGAGTACTTTTTACTCATGAATTAACATATTCTTACACTATCTCATATTAAACTTAATGTTCCCAACTCTTAACGTTCCAATATAAACAATGCTATAATGCAAGCTTATTTCATGAATACACATATATTAAGATTTTTTTATATATATAATAATCACCCATCTTCCTTTTACAACCCAAAAGAATAAAATAAACCAAGAAAAAGCTAAAACATAAAATTAGGCTACCACAAAACCATAGCCAAATTGGTCTCACTGTTTTGCGAAATGATTTGACCGTTTCTTAAATCAGTCTAGCCGTTTCTCAAAATGGCTAGCTTGTTTTTGCTTTTGAAAAATTTCTCTCTTCTCTTTCTCTCTAGCCAAAACCTACATCCTTCAAATCTTGAATTTTTATTTGCTTTCAAGATCAATTCATATGCATGCAAATTTCTTACCTAACACATCAAATGTTGAACTCTTTAATGACACATGCTCAATTACTACAAATCCCTTAAAATATAAAATCAGGCTACCACATAATCGTAACCAAATTGGACCGCTGTTTTGAAAATTGATCCGGTCGTTCTTAAATCGGTCTAGTTGTTTCTCAAAATGGCTAGCTTGTTTTTCCTTTTGGAAAATTTCTCTCTTCTCTTTCTTTCAAGCCAAAACCTTCAACCTTGAAATCTTGATTTTTCTTTTCCTTTCAAGATCAATATTTATAAAAAATTCATACCTAATGTCATAACCTATTTCTGGGTTATTCCTCCAAATTCATCTCTTTTCTTTCAAAATAAAAAATCAAAAAAATAAAATAAAGACAAGTATTTTGGAAAGAGCAAGTTGAGAGGATTTCACATGTAGAAAAAATCAAGCTGTAATTTTGGATAGAGCCAGGAGCCTAATTGTATCCTCATTTTATACAAAACTAAAGAGACAATGCAAATTGAAGGTCTAGTTAGATTGGACGCATCTACATTAAAATTAAGCCTGAGAACATAATTAGATTTTTAATAGACCAATTTGATTTAATCATAGGTCAAATTAAAGTTTAATTATGTTTAAGAATTAATTTAGGTCCAAATGAAGGATTTAATTAGGTGCAAAGACTTAATCATACTTTAAATGGGGCAAATTAATTGTCTTAAGGGCTTAATTGGTGAAAAATTAAGTTTGGAAGCCCAATTTGGGCTTAATTGAGAAGATTGGAATTTTAAGAGACCAAATTTAATTTTTACCAAGTCAATTGGTTAAAATCAGGGGTACAATTACAAGAAAATCAAAGTTTTAGGGTTAATTAAGGGTTAAATTAAAGAAATTCACAGCCAAGGACCATTTTGCAAAAAGCGTTGAACTCTAGGAAACCAATTGGCTGCAATCAAAGGTGAAATTGGAAAAAATTGAATGCTTAGTAATCAATTAAGGGCTAACTTAAAGAAACTTGAGACCAAGGACCAAACTAAAAAAAACGATGAAATCCAAGGCTTAAATTGAAGTTTGCCAGGGGTACAATTACATAAAATTGAAAGTTTGAAGCCAATTATAGATTTAATTAGGAATAAATCACAAATCAAAGGACTAAAGAGAAATTATCCAAAACAACGCCGTTTTGATGCAACGGTTCATCTTTTTCTTCAGGTTTTTAGCTGAAAAGACTGCTCAGGGTGCCACCTTCCCAATTCATTTAATGCTTTGTTTATCAACCAAATGAGATAAAACGTATACCAGAATGATTACCTGACTTCTAACTACACCCTAGTGTGGCCAGTCCTGGAAAACTGACACCATAGAGGTGGTGACACTACCTCAAAGTGGTCAACCTGACCAACCCCTCTTTTGCAGCAAACCTGACAATCCATAATACCTACTGTGAACCGATGGTTGAGATCCTTCTAGATCAAACTAAGAGCCAAGATTTGGCACCAATGAAGACCAAATGTCCCTCTTCCAACCCCTATTAATAGATGGGGATTTCATGTCTCGAGGAGGGAAAAAATAGGTCCAAAATCACTAAAATATCAGCTCCCCCCTATTTTTACTACCACCATGAACTTTCTCCCCTTTCTCTCTCTCCATTGTACGTGGTCTTCAGGCACCAATACCTTCACCACTGGCTTGACCACCACCATCTCCACCAAAAGTAGCCAGTCGACCACCTCACATGATGAGTGCGCTGCCGAGCTCCTTTCTCTCTCTCTCCTCTACAAACCTTATTGCTACATGTCATATAGGCAACCAACACTTCTATAATATTCATGTAGGACCTCCCATCCACGACATGAACAACGACCACTAACTCATCTTCTCTCTAGCAATAATAACATCCCCACCAACTTTAACTTCTTCTCTTGGTAGCAACCCCAGCAACTTGGCCCTCTCAGTAGTGGTGCCATCATCAGCCTCACGACAGTCTTTTAGGCACGAACAGTCAACCACAACCCCCACGTCAGGCAACCTTCTCCTCCTTACTCTTTGTTCCCTCTTGCCATCGTCCTCTTGCATGCAAAATGAATTATCGTTCCACGTGTAAAAGGATAGGGGGGAAATTAATTAACTCTTGAGGTTAGGCTGGACCCGTGTCAGCCCTTAGGCCAGTCCTAGCCCATATATTTAATAAGAATCTAATATATAATATAATATTATAATATTATTTATTTAAAAAATAAAAATTCCTAAGGTCATTTCAAAATATTTTTTTATTTTTTCGCATTAATTCAATTTCATCTTCTTATATTTTAGGTTTTTCTCCTTTCAAAAAGTTATATTGATATACCCCTGATTATTTCTCATTTAGAGTTTTTGGTTGTACTTGTTTTGTTCTTCGTCTCATGTAGAATGCAGTAAGTTATCCTCTAAATCTGTTATTTGTGTCTTTCTTGGTTATGGTGAAGGTAAGAAAATGTATTGTCATTTTGATTTAATAACTCAAAAACTTTATTTGTCTCGTCAGGTTATCTTTCTCGAGCATATTGAAGTAGTTTACTCACTAAAAGGTTACATTCTTTCTCAGTCAAAATATGTTGTAGATATTCTTGAGCAGGCTAGACTCATTGATAACAAGACTATCGATACTTTCATTGAGGTTAACACAAGGTATTCTTTTTCTAATGGTTTACCTTTTATAGATCCTACTTTATATCGTACTATTATTGAAAGTTTGTTATATATCACTATTATTTGTCTAGATATTGCATATGTTGTTCATGTTGTTAGTCTTTCAGAGCTTTTTACTTCCATCTACATCTTTCTTGGAGCTACGTGCATACTCTGATGCTGATCATGAAAGTGTTTCCATGAATCACAAGTCTGTTACTAGTTTCTGTATCTTTTTAGGTGATTCTTTTATTTCTTGGAAAAGTAAGAAACAATCTATTATCTCTTAATCTTTAACCGAAGTAGAATATCGCGCTATGACAACTACTACTAAAGAGATTGTTTGGTTACGTTTGTTACTTGCGGATATGAGAGTTTTCATTTCTCATCCTATTCCTATATATTGTAGCAACTAGAGTTATATTTAAATTGCTTACAACTTGTTTTTTCATGAACGAACTAAGCATATTAAGATCGATTGTCATCTTACTTGTCATCACCTCAAACATGACACCATTACTTTGCATTTTGTTTCTTCTTCTTTGCATATTGCAAATTTCTTTACCAAGTCACATTCTATTTTTCATTTTTATTTTCTAGTTGGCAAACTCTCGATGCTTGTAGCTCCCACATCATAAGTTTAAGGAGAGATGTTAAGAACTATATTTATTTTTTTTTATTTGTTAAGGGTAAAGTAATATTTTTAGTTTAGCTCATATATAATCTCTTTGTATTTATACTAAAATAAAATAATTTCAGAATTAAATGATCAATAAAAACCCTATTCATCTTCTCTTTTACATTCATATATTTTTTTTTGTGTTAATATGGATTATATATATATATATAAACACACACACACATCCACTTCTAGACTTCAATGATCAATTGACTACTAATAGTAACAGCTTTAAATAAGAGAGGTTGCTCGCCGGGTCTCGGTCCATTCATTAACACAGCGAAAAAGCCAAGACCCGACTCAAATGGGACCTGTTGAGGATGGAGGGGGGCCTTAATATTGTGATTGCCTAATAAACCATCAACAGAGGAGAAGGATCAATCAAAGATTTGTAATGCCCTAGCAGCTAGCATTGTCTTGGCATGGCAATATCACACCGTGGCACAGATCATGACGCACATGGTCGTGGTGGCCCTTGGCTCAATTGACCCTTGATTTCTGGCACTGATTTTGATGCACCTGCTTCATTACGGGGCTGCCAAAGTTGAGGCTTTTTTGGTTCCATAAATAGGTTGATAAGAAATTATAACTGATGCTCATGATTCACCTGTAAGAAGAAGTTGCTTCAATTAATTAGTTAAAGTGTTTTATTATATGGATGCTACTTTCTTGAAACATATACATATATCAAAATGATAAATTTTCTCGATGATTCTGTTATATAAATATAGAATTATTTAGGATTTATAAGAATATTACATAAAGATTACATATTTCTTTGAATTTGAATAATTATTTTAAAATTAAGTTGTTATAAACCACAAGTTATTCAAGTGTTCGATCTCTAATAAAAAAACTGCACAAATCACTAATGAAAAATATTCTAAATCTTTTTAGGAGACTGATTGATATACTTTTGAGTGTTAACTATATATTTTTTTTTTTATATGTTCTGTAACTTACATAGTTTTTTTTTGTTTTTACTATATAGAAAATAAAAGAGATAACTTTTTATTTATAAAAATACATAAAAATCTTATAAATAATAAAATATTAATTTGCTCCTGGATAATATTGAACATAAAAAGAATAAGAAATATATATAATGCAGCCTTCAGAAGATAGGAAAATATTTAGGATGTCCCGCGTTGCAGTGATGAGATTTAGGACTTTGCATGGAGCGTATCAGCTCTAATCATATATTAAAGAGAAGTATGATATTTATCTTAAATTATAAGGTGATTATTTTTTGTTTAGTTTGGTTTTTATATATAAAAAATTTAAAATTAGTTTTTTAAAAAAAAAATAACCAAAAGCGGTTCAAATAGACCGGTTTCGGTTAGCTTATTTTGGGGGAAAAACCGGTTTGGCCTGGGTTTTTTTTCGGTTTTTTTAATTAGGGTTCAGTTCGGTTTTTTTTATTTTAGGCTTATAAAACCGAACTAGTTGATTTTTTCAAAATTCTAATCAATTTAATTATTATTTTTTTACAGTTTAAATTTTTTTATAATATTTTTTTTAATTTTCTCAATTTAATTGATTTTTTTTATTTTTCTTCTCCCCTTGCTAAATTGCATTAATACTCCTCCAAACGAAAAAGAAAATAAAAATCTACGCAGTTACAAAATCGTTGCCGGTCTCTTAAGCTCCGGAAGAACTAACGCTGAGCGAAGAAAAGCAGAACAACAACAGCGTTACAGTGAGCTCATTCCATGGGAGAAGTAAAAATGGAAGCAGGGAAACATGCATGGCATTGGCACCATTATCCGATCTGAATAAAGAGCAAATTCAATACCTTCAAGGAAAAATCACTTTGAAGAATATGTCAAAAGATGTGCTGACAAAAATGTTTATATCTGCTCCACAGAAAAATAATTACTGGTGTCGTGATGGTGCATTAATTAATGTTTACATCATGGATTCTGTAAATCAAGCAAGCAAATCATGAAACATACAATAACACCAAAACAACACAACGGTTAAATCTATGTCACTCAGAATTTGCAGCAAAGAAAACGCATTCTCCAACGATGATGCCTTTGAAATTGTTCTTGGTCGGTGCTTGCCATTCTTTCAGGACTGCCAGCCCATTCTGAGGGCAATCTACACAAAAGCGAGCACAAGGATTAACAAATTAGTAGAGTGACTGAGAAAGAAAAATAAATAGGATTTACATTCGAGAAAGCATTAACATTTGAGCATCAACAAAAAAAATAAACAAAGGATTTACACGGGAAAAGCAAACGAATGCGAGCTGACACTTCCACAATATGTAGGACCTTCTGAGCAGGGATCAACTGCAAAGAAACTCGACTCTCCTTGAACATTCTGATCACCCAGACTTCGACTTGAACCTGTTAAGGTTCCTGACATCCCATCTTCAGGCTTGGACATACTTTCAGTTTCAAAGACCTGGTCAAAATCTGCCTCTGTGTTGCTTATTGTGTCGTCCACCTCATTTCTGAAAGTGGCTGCACTCGTAGGGCAGTCATAATAAACTTCTTCAGTTGTGTATAATACAATGGAGCTTGACAGTATTGCTTCCTTACTTGGAACCTATAATTTCTAAGAAATCCCATGTCAAAATTTATAAAAGGGTGCCGAAGATCTGTATCAGCTCTATGAACATGCAGAAAATAAATCAGGTTAAGCAAGCAGTGTCCGCTCTAGCGGACAGTAACTAAACATGGTGTGTCACCAGCTCCAGCTATGACAAAATCCAAACTCAATAGATACAGACATTACTCTGCTTCACAATCATGTGAATCGAAACATCATTATTGCCCAAGCTGTAAGGCAACAGTACCCACGCATGTCTTAAAGCTAGTTCTTGCTGTCCACAACAACCAGCATTGCAAGATAACACAAACCTATCCTCTCTGCCTCTCTATCTCTCAAACACACACATCATCATCGTTCTAAGTAAGCAAAAGTCTATGGGTTACTGTACTAACTGATGTGCTGTCAAAATCTAATCTAGTTGGTTTCATGCTTCAGGAAATGCTTAAGAAACTACAAACAATTCTAAGAATACAGTGTTCCTGGAAACCATATAGCTGAACCATCAATGAACCCATCCACATTAACCAAAAATGATCAAAAAGATATACAAATTGAGGTTTACCAAACTTTAGCCTTTTGTTCAACCTCGTGTCCATTGTTATCGAATGTTTAAAGTGTGTAGAGAAGTGATCACTGACCTTTTTAACCATATGAGATCCATCTACGTTCTTTTCTACCAAAACATATTCTTGTCCATCAAAATCTTCCATCGACATTCTGGAACCATGTTGATTGATCAAAAGATTATGGCAGTCATCATCTGCCACATATTTTGACTCATTTGAAATGGATGGAACTGAATCCTGAGTTCCAACGGTTGATGCACTGCTACTTTCTACATCAAAGTTAAGTATGGAAGAGATACTATTATGGTCTAATTGGCAATTTTCAACGGAACAGATATCCTCGCAGTGAACTTCTCCATTCATGAAAATGTCCTTCACAAAATGATAATTGCTGTCTTGAAAAAAGGCAACCATCTCTGGCATGTCAGAATCCATCGCATTGCTTTTAATATAAATCTTCCTTCTTCCTCTACTTTCTTCCAATTCACTGAGGCTAGTTGGATATTCCGTTCCATGTACAGGATTCACCCAATCCATAAAGGCATCTACTCCTGGTTGGTTTCTGGCCACTGCTTCTCCCTTCTGTCTCTGTAGTTCTAAAGCAGTACCCTTATCCCCTTCTAATCCTCTCATCTCCCGAGAGTTGTCGATGAATTTGAAAGATTTGTAATGAGGCTTACTGACCATGGTTGAACACCCACACGTGGATTCACTGGCTGGAAGTGTTGTATATATTATCAGAGCAAAAGATATAAAAATAAAGAGGGAGAGAATAATTTTGTAAAAATAATAAATGCAGGGGAAGTTTATTGGAGGAGCAGGTTTTACTCAAAGAGGATCCATTTTCGGTTTCTCCTCACCCTTCACTGATTATCACACTCCGATTGGCAGTATGTACACATCAGTTATACACGCAAAATCATGTCAAATCCTATAAAGTATTTATCAAATTCTAAGCATTTAGAAGTTATAAGATATTGTGTTGGATCTTATTTATGCTCCAGGAGTGGATATCATATAGTGAAATTCATACCTTGTCTTTCATCAACATACTCCATGTCTAATCCTCTTTGGAATGGAGTGTTTTTGCTGTTGCGCAATCTGCCTCCTTAAGAAGTCCTGGATAATCTAATTCTTCGATTATACATATGCAATTAGGTGAATGATACGTAATGATTTGAAGGGTAGTGGAGAACTTACTTGAAATGATGCTAGAAGAAAGAAAAATTGGTGCAGAAATGATTGAAGGACTAGTAACTAGATGCTCGGTCGACTTGTACTTGATGCTTCTTCCACCTGAACCAGAATTAATAGATTGTCAGAGGCAGGATTCATTAAAAGTCGATGAGCTTCTTGCTTTCTTGAGGAGGTAGCTTTGATGGTACAAAGAATTACATATATTCTTCTCAAGAGGTAGCATCTTAAACGATAAATTTCAGAGATAGAGCACATATCATCATACCCCCTTATAAACTATAAATCCAGTCATGGTAGAAAAGGAAAATGAGGCCAAATACAACCAAACTGAGGCCGCTGTCAAACAATACCCAATGTAAGGTAGAAAATTTCAACTATTGCTTCAGCAAAAACACATTGTTCTGTGCATGCAATGCTCCCTAAAAACTAGAGCAAAATAAGTCAATTTGAAAACAGATCATCATAGAAGCCAGTTCAAGTTAAAAACGAAACAAGAAAATCTCACAGGGCATCAGATCTGTCTCCAAAGTAATTAGTCAGTTACATCTCTCTGTAAAGAGTCATTTCTTTCAATGCCTACACTGCATTGAACAAAATTAAGAAATTGAGTTTTCATAACATTGTCACTGCGACCACTCTAATCTGTAACCAAAGAAGCAAATATATACCAAAAAGAAGAAAAGGGAACGATTTGGGACCTTACTGATGTATACAGAAGGACATTACTCAGATAAGGAAAGAAATAAAATGAGAGAACTCACGTTGATTGAGGCATGAAGCATGATTGCTCTTATTATGCCAAGAGTTAAGGCTTTGATGCCGAAGAAATTAAGTAAGATTCACCTAATTGACTTGAATTATAGAAAAAGATTATTTCTTAATGTGATTATAAACAGGAAGGGAAATGACATCCCGGCCAGATTTATGCAAAAACGGTAGTATATTGAAGGAAGGAAGATTCCTTCAAAAAGAAGGAGGATTATACTGCAATTTGAAGTCTTGAACACAGAATGCATGAAAAGGGGAAACTGCAGTCTTCGTTCTCCTTTATCATATGCAAAATTAGACAATATGCAACAGGAAAACCAATAATAAAAAATTAAGGATTGATCAGGGAGGGCTTACAGGCTAAAAGTTCAACGTCTTTCCGTATCCTCTCCGTGGCAAGCAAGCCTTGAGAAATGCAAGCCCTTGCAACCGAAGATAACAACAAACCACAATGAATCAGCAACAGGCAAACTCATAATTAGAAATAAATGTTATCCTGCCTCTGAAGCCAAAAGGGAAAGCAAGGAAATAATTAAATGCCCCCAAAAGCTTCAGAGGAGAGAAGCATCAAGTCATGGAGGGTAAGTATTGGAATAAAAAAATAGCTTTCTTTGGGACAACAATGAAGGAATGCAATAAGCATGACAACCCAAGCACAAGATATTTGTGATTTAATATACCACAAGAGGTTTTTCAAGGTTTTTTAACTAACAAGAACTCATGAATTCAGAATGAAACTAGCCAATCACAATCTTCCTGGACCAAGACACCCATGCTAATTTTATCTTATAAGAACATCGATGCCCTGATCTGTGTCAATAATTCCTGAACCTGTCGTGTTTAAACTAAGGTTTGCACCTTTGACTGCCAGAAAAAAATATTATGATTGTCCTGTTCTTGCTGTTTTTTTTTTTTTTTTTTTCCTGCTGTGTGCGCGAGCTACTGCATCGCACATGTCACCCTATATCGGCTCTGGAAACAGACCATGAAAAGACACTTGTATATAATATAATGGCCTGCCTTGGATACATTTGGAAGGGTGGACCTAACTTTTCTGCCATTAAAAGAATAATAAAAATGGATTCAAGCACACCACCTAACCTGAAAGGGAATGTTTTTCTTTTTTTCTGATATTCCTTGCTGGAGCAAGCACCTTTAGGTATTTTTGTTTTCTACAGGTGTTCTTGTTGGAAACTAGAAGAGCTCGAGGCTCGAACACGCCTGTTTAAGATTAAAGGGGACTTAATCAGATTCCGGAATTGGAAGAAGAGAGATCATAGTGCTGTGGCTGCTTCAATAATATATTCTCATCAGCAGAACGAGTAGAAGAAAGTGCTGCCATGAACTAACAGAAAAGCAAAATAAAAATAAAAAAATAGAAGAAGCACAGCGACAGGGCGAGCAAATTAAGAAAAACTATATATATATAATTATATATAGCTGAGCACCAACACACCAGTTACCTTTTCCTTGCCCACAAGATCAAATTAATATATATATTTATATCCGATGGACCCTTCTGCCACATTAAATTCAAGAAGCGGTTAGACCGAAAGGTCGTCGTGTTAAATGGGCAGTTGAGCTGATAGATAGCAGCACTTGTCATATCAGTATATTACACTCTTCTTAAATTCTAAATAAATAATCATAAAACCGTTACTTGACCACCCAACAGATATTACCTTTTTAATTTAATAATTCAACAGTAAGGTATTATTGGGTGACGAGAAATTCTCTCAGACGAAAGCAAGAATGGATCATTTTTTCATATATCTTATCACCTGGCCACCCCTCTGGACATATATGGCAACTTGATTGCATCGAACTTCTTGCTTTGTATCCATGGCTTGAGACAGGTTAATTCCTGCAAACTTAATCGGTCAAAAACAATATAATGTTGGAAACATGTCTGATGTAATACAATTTCTTTTACGAGGTAGAAAAACAAGGAAGAAAAACAAACTTCAATCAACAACCGAATTAATTTTTAGGACTTAAACCTAAATGCCTAAAACTACATGGATGAAAATGAAGAATTGGAAAATTTTAAGGACCGAATTAATTTTTTTTAAAGTCTTTAGGGATCAAATTGAGCTTTTATAAAATGAATATGAGCGAGTAAAATGAGTAATAACGAATATTCTCATTTTACATAGACATTGTAGCCATATATATTATACCAACAACCTTTTTAAATAGTAAAATAAGAGAGGAACCTGTATAGAAATGCAAAGAGTATGAGCAAGTTGTGTCTTCTCTAAACTAGAAATAATATTACATTGATTAGTGTAGAAGTGCATATATTTTAGGATCTGTGAAAACAAAGAGAAGATGTCAACAGAAAATACAATAATTTATAGGAGAAGGAGAAGGAAAGAGATACACCACCTCAAGAGTTCATTCAAGACTTGTGTTACTAAAAGAAGAAGAAGAAGAGGAAGAGGAAGAAGAAATTAGTCTTTCAAATTCAAACTAGTTTTCAATGCACCATTTTATTTATGTCTTTAAAGTGCACTGTTTCAATTAGCTAATAAGGTTTATTTTTAGTTGATTTATGCACCGTTTTGTTGGGAAAAGTTACTCCATGCCCTATATGTTCTAGAAGATAATTCTAAAAAGGTGATTTCATCTATATATATGTAACAAACTTGTCTAGGAAAGGCAAGAAAAGAAATGAAAAGTGAATGACGCTCGTAGAATTCAAGAACTATAACAAACTTCTTTGTCCTACTAACCACCTCCCTCAGCATCCATGGTTGAACACTAAAAGTTACTATTCTTCTCCCCATTCCTATAAGCTAATTCATCCATTTCCACCGCTGGATCACATCCAAATCAACATCATAAGCATCTCACACGTAACAAGTGGTATCAAAGCAGACTATCCATAGACTTCAACCATGGTACCATACACAAAGGCAGTAGATTTCAAATATATCAAGGATTCCATTGTAGCAGTCAAGCAAGAAAGTAGCTAAAAGTACGAGTAATTGGTGGACCAACTAAAGGGAAAAAATTTGAAGCTAGATCAAACCATTGAAAACCAAGTGGCTCAAATTAGTGATATAAGAAGCATGATGGGAACCATGACACAACATATAGAATTTATCTTGCAAAGACTATCAAATTCCAGGTAGTTCTAGCCAAGGAAAGAAGAAACACACTTTGAGTTTGGAAGGAACAAATTCCAAAAACAAGGTGCTACATGAAGATAGAATCCTAACCTATAAGGTACACAAACCCAAACACTTTTTTTCAACATTCAATGGAGAAGATGTGCACAAGTGGCTGAACAAATGAATACAATATTTCGGGATTGAAGACACTACCGACTCTGAAAAACTACAAATAGCATCATATTATCTAGATGGTGTTGCTCTTTACTGGCATCAAAACTTTATGAGGAGTTTGGGGAGTCAAAGGGCGACTTAGAAAGAATATATGGAAGTTATATGTTACAGGTTTGAGGGGCAATAAGATCCTTTAGAAGAGTTGATAGAATTAAAGCAACTTAGAGACCTAGAAGAATATATCAAGGACTTCAATATATTATGGAATAAGGCTAAGATTAGCGGAAAAACAAGCTTTGGTTATCTTTCTAGGAGGTCTGGAGTTAAAATTAAAAAACACAATGAAAATATTTGAGCCCAAGACATTTAAACATGCTAGTAATCTAGCCAGATTACAAGCCAATACTCTAGCCTACATGAAATCTCCAAGCTTCACTAGAAGATCTTTTATATCACTCATTAATCGACCTAACTAGATCACATCTTCCCACACCCCCCCCCACCCCGCTAAATCCCACGATGAACCTTATAACCCCTCATATAACCATAACAAAATCAAACCCTTCCCATTGAACTAATACCCCTACCAACAACACCAATAAAACCTTTATTAAACCCATAAAACCTATCAAAAACCAAGAGTTCGAGGAGTGAAGGCTGAAAGGGTTGTGTTTCTGGTGTGATGAAAAGTTCATTCCTAGACACAGTTGTTGAAATAAAAGGTTGTATTCATTAAGTGTAATAAAAGACGAGGAAAGAATCACAAAGGATGAGGTTCCCGAAAAGAAAATCAATATAAGATAATTTACCCCACATACCTCCATGGATACCTTGGAAGGAACTATGGGACTCAATACCATGAAAGTAACTAGAAAGATAAAAAGGATGACAATGTGCATTTTGATTGATTCTAGAAGTACCCATAACTTCTTAAACATTATTGTTACCCTTAAACTACAATTTAGTTAAATGTTATTAAGTCAATGATTTTGCATGCAGCTAATAGCGAGAAGATGATTTGAAAGTTTATATGTAAAAGACTAAGGTGGACGATGCAAGGAATAAGTTTCATAACAGATGTGTTTATCATTAAGCCGAGTAATTGTGAGATGATGTTAGGCATACAATGGCTATCTATGTTAGGACATATTTCATGCAACTACAAACACCTATGGATGTCATTCGATTGGCAAGGATAAAAAGTATTACTTAAAGGGAGAATCTACCTAAGTTTCAAATCATTGAACTGGAACAGTTAAGCTCTCTAGTTGGAAGCCATAAGCAAGTAGCCGATTATCATTTATATTGCCTAAATATAGTAGAGGAGAATGATGACTATTCCACTAGCTCCTTGACAACTCTACCTCAACGCCAAGGTATTAAGGATGCCCACCTGCAGAGTCTCTTGAAAGCCTACCAAGACTTATTTCAGGAACCTAAAAGGCTACCACCACCCAGAACCCATGATTACAAGATTCCTTTGAGGGAAGGGAGTGAAGTAGTAAATTTGAGGCCTTATAGATACCCATGCCTATAGAAAGACACTCTAGAGGGAATGGTGAAGGAGATGTTGAATGCTCGAGTAATTAGAACAAGTAACAACCCATTTGCTTCCCTAGTGATTCTTGTCAAGAAAAAAGACTCTATGTGGAGGTTGTGTGTAAACTATAGAGCTTTGAACAAGCTCACTATCAAAGATAAGTACCGTATCTCAATGATTGAGGAGCTGCTAGAAGAATTGAAGAGGGTTGTGATATTTTACAAGATCGATCTCAGATCTGGTTATCATCAAATCTGAATGGTCATAGGGGAAGAATTTAAGACAATCTTCAAGACACATAGTGGCCAATATAAATTTTTGGTTATGCCCTTCAGGTTAACCAATGCTCCAATTACATTTCAGAGTCTAATAAATGAAGTTTTCAAGGAGCACCTAATGAAGTTTATCTTAGTGTTTTTTTGTGATATACTAGTGTATAGTTAAATACTTACCAACCATTACAAGCACCTAAAGACGGTCATTGAACTATTTAGAGGACACTCGTGTTAGTTCATGAATTGGCCAAAGGAATCACATCTACATAGCCATTGTTGACAAAATAGAAACCGTTGCTTCCTGTAAGGAGAATGTCTTAAAGGAATGTGATGCAATCTGAAAACTAGTTACTGAAAAGTTAAATTAAACTACTTAAGATTTTTTTTAATATTTAAGGGATAATGACAAGTTGCTAAATATTATATTTGATTTTCAAATATAAATCAATTAATTATTGAATTGATAATAAATTAAATTGTTTAATTTATTTAATCATATTTTTTTTAGGATTATGATTTATATTTAGATCAGCTTATTAAGTGATCTAATGGGTCACATATATAAGAACCATTTGTCATAAATTAAAATAAAATGATTAATCAAGTGTGACTTGATTGTAAATAATTTATTAAAATTAAGGACTAAAATATAATTAATATAGGGGATTACAGTTCTAGACCTAGAAAAAATCTAGGGATTTGATTGAGTAAATTTTTAAAATTATCCTAAAATAATATATATAATATTATTTAATGGACAAATTAATATTTTTTTTATTTAGAGTTTTTAGATTTTTCTATAAATAGATTGTTATACCTCTTTTTTTTTTCTTTTCTTTTTTTGCATTACATGATAGTACAATACTATATAGTACACAAACATTGAAAGACAAAAGAAAAGAGTTATACTCAAAGTTATAATAATATCTCTCTTTTAAAAGGATTTAAAAGATTTTTCATTGGTAGTTAATATGAATTACTGTTAGAGACTGAACACTTTGATAACTTATGATTTTGCAACAATTCAATCTTGAAACAATTATTCAAAACTGAAAAAAAAAATTAATCTATAAATAAATAATTCTAAATATATCTAATGAGATACTTAGAATTTCG
Organism: Populus tremula; assembly: GCA_964019445.1. Classification (NCBI taxonomy): domain Eukaryota; kingdom Viridiplantae; phylum Streptophyta; class Magnoliopsida; order Malpighiales; family Salicaceae; genus Populus; species Populus tremula. The sequence continues at coordinate 8,234,144 of CAXHTJ010000007.1, read as the reverse complement.
GAATATGTTTCAAGAAACTCATGACCTCTATCGAGGAAGACTTCTCAAACCTCTTATACTTTTCATATTTGCTGCTCTGTGTATTTGCTGTCAACTTCAAATAGGACATTCTGGCAACAGTTATTACTGATTTAACTGTTAATGAAAATAATGTTAGAAATTTGGATTTTTGTCCACCAGACTTGGTACTTTTCATTTGAGAAAGCCAGCAAGGACATGGTCGCAAGTTTGTTTTATTGAATTCAGCGCGATGAGCAGCACCCTTTTTATTGTTCATAAGACAGCCTTTTAACGACATGGGAAGTGATGGAGGACATGTTGCCTGTGGAGAATAATCAGGAGGCTGAGTAAGTAAAACAAGAGGCAAAGATTGTTTACCTTCTTGAACGCCTATAGAAAACACCACCTTCTGTATTAGTATTTTGTGAGAACAAGGCTGGTGTGGGTGACATTCATGAGTATCTTCTCCCGAAGGGAGTTGAGGCTGTTGTGGCTATTCATTGAGGCAAAGGCCAGGAAGAGAGTATCTATTTCATCATTTAAAGAAGGCAAGAAAGATGTTTGGTTGCAACTGATGTCGCCTCAAAAGTCTTGGATTTTCCTGACATTCAACCCTTAATTAACTATGACATGCCTGCTGAAATTGAGAACTATGTACATAGGATTGGGCGAAGAGGAAGATGTTGTAAGGGTGGAATTGCAACAACTTTTATAAACAAAAACCAGAGTGAGACAACACTTCTTGATCTGAAGCACCTCTTGCGAGAAGCGAAGCAGAGGTTCCTCCTGTTTTGGGTGAGTTAAATGATCCAATGGAAGATGGAGACACAATTACTGCTGTAAGTGGAGTCGAAGGGTGTGCTTATTGTGGTTGTCTCGGTCACCGCATCCGTGAGTGTCCCAAGTTGGAGCATCGGAGAGGCCAGCAACTCGCCATCTCCAGGACGGATTATTTCGGGTCTGGTGGTTACAGGGGAGAAATCTGATTTATTTGTGCGGTCTTTTCATATTTTTGTACCGTGTTTGTGTTACAGTATAAGAGATCTTTATGCTCTGTTAAATGGCTGGGATACAATGGAGAGGTTATTGTCAACTTTTATGATGTGGAACCCGTAAATGTAGTATAGGATAAAAAGCATTGGAGAAATAGCTTGTTAGCAAAAGAAAAATTAGAATATATCTTGCCCTGCTCATCGAATTGTCATGTCGCTTGCACAAATTTATCCCTTGATATTATGAACTGCATACTGGAGAAGAAGCGAAGAAAGTTCAAGGTCCTAAAAACCACTCCATGCTATTATAGTCGAATCCAATTAAAATTAAATGTTTAATAAGAAGAGCATTTGTTTATTCTCTCATGTTCTATCTCTACAACAAATACGGGCAATGATAGGATTACTTTGGGACCTATCAATCAATAGCATTGTTTAGGTTCCTGTCTTTATGCTTCTGTCAAAGGCTTGCAATAACCTTCAACTTCCTCGCAATTAGATGGGAAACTCTAGTTGATCCTCAACTTTGGTGCTTACAAAAACCTCTCCAAATACTTAATCAAATACAAATGAACCAAGTCCTCGCATGCTAGCATTGATAGCTACTGTGATTAAGAAAATCGAGAATTAATAATAATTATTTAATGTAGACCAAGTATATCCAGAAGAAGAAAAAATAAGAAAAACTGAGAGGGAGAGGGAGGACAAGTTTCAGAATCTACAACACTGAAAACGAGCACAGGGGGCCTTGTGCTTCCTTGCATGAAGGCTCTCTGATTTTGGCATTTGAACAGGACTGCCTATCAACTCCCAATGCATTCTGCATCATTTTAATTGATCATTTAACAAAGTTAGTATCTATCCAAAAATTATACGATCCAATTTGAAAATAAACAACATGCACGTTTAGTTAGCTTACACTGGAAAGGAAAAAGATCCATCTGATTGATTTGAGTCGCTAGATTTAGCAGATACCGTCCCGCAATTGTCAATCTCTCCAACATGGCACCACCTTGTTCTAGCATTACAAGGTGAGTCTAGACCGGAATCGCTGTCAGCTGCTTCCTCCTCCTTTTGAGAAATAAAATAAAAAATTAAATTTGATGCTCTAACCCATTCCATCCACTTCACAAAGCCAACAAGTTTCGTTGTTGTTAAATTCATAGCAATCAGTCCTACGTGTTATTCCAATAGAAAATATGTAGCATGTCATGTAATTTTCTACGTGATTACTTCAGTTTTCCAACCTTGGCATGTAAATTTTGTTCAAACTATTGAAAAAGAGAGAGAGTGTTCTTACGTTTTCAACAGGAGTCATCTCTGTCTCCTGTCCATTTACAACAATTGACTTCCTCTGATGGCTGCTCTTCCTAACTGTTTCTGAAACCTCTACACAGTGAAGCTGTTTTGGCATGGTAAAAAGATCGAAGAGCATAAATATTGAATCTTTCATTTGTAATTTTGCACTGAATCAATAATACTTGCCTTGTTAGCTCAATATCTGAGCTTTTGAAGAACAGAAAATGAAGAAATGGTTGCCCAGTGCTCACCTTTCGATTGACAGACCTTGGACTTGTATTATTAGCAGTGAAATGAAGAAATGTTTCTGGCGACTTGCATTCCTTCACAACATCAAAACCGCCATCCTCTCCAAAACAAAAAACAATGTATTCCTCGTCTTGCAAGTGGGGCCGGCATGAGTCCCTGCTATTGCAACTTTGCACTGAAACACTACCTGTACTGTTAGCAGTAGCCTGTGTTGAACCAGGAGTTACCTGTCTGAATTTTTTATTTTTTTTCGATAATTTTTTGTTTCTTTTATTGCCACCACTAGTACTGTCTTTTTTCACGCCAAAAACCATGTTTCTGATTGGTAGTTTACATGATGGATTGGGAAACGTTTCCTGTTCATCATCTGTAAGGAAACAAAAACATACAGAACGCGAATATGAGGAAACGCTAAAGAACAGCAAACAGAAAGAGAAATCAACACAATGCTAAAGCTGATAGTTTTTGCATGAAAATTGCTAAAATATTAAAAAACTAGTACTTCTACACAACCAATGTGCCCGAATTTTATTATTTTTTCTTTAAAAAAAAATAATCGATCAAGCTCAAGTAGAATTCTTGTGGGTACCTAAAGAAAACCTGCAAGCCAAGAAACAGGACGCCCAGTCCCTCACTCTCCATCTAACAAGCCTGGTCATAGTCAATGGTGTGGACATTTTTTATTTTTTGTTGACAGTTACGAAAATGCTCTATCCTCTTTTCAAGAAAAAAAAACAGTAGATAAGAGGAAATTGGGACAGGAGAGGGAAATGGAGGCTTTTGAATTTGAAAAAAGTAGAAGAAGTGCACGAATAAATTAGGGAGTGACAGGCAGTGTGAAACAATTATGACCTTGAGACGGTTATGATTCTAGATATGGTAAAAAGAGAGAGAAATTGAAGGAGATAATGACATAGTTGGCAACCTTATTGCCAATCAAGGCTTTGGCATTAGCTGTTGTTTTTCTCTTTTTTTCTTTTTTTTTTGGTCCTAGAGAGAGCACTCAAATTCTTGACAGGTGGGTTTTAATTAGTTTAGCTACCAAAAATCTTAACGTTGTACCAAATGAGTTGAGAATGCCTCTTCTTTTACAATTTATGTCCCATAAATTTCGATGTGAACAAAAACTTGACCGTTGATTTCTTTTCTTCCTCTTCTTTTTTTAAGAACGGAAATAGGAGCTGTCTTAAAATATTGCCATTGGCCTATAAGATCTCATTGACATTTCAACGCTTTGTCTCCCCCGTTTTATCTTTCACTTTCGTAGAAACTAGATTTTTTTTTTTTTTTTTGCATCAAAATTAAATTTCTACGATTCAATTTCATAACCTTTTCTAAAATTAAAACCTTAAATAATAATATAGAATTCATCAATCAATATAGAGAAAAGAAAATGGAATTTGCAAGAAAAGAAGACTTTGTTAAATTGTAATACAAAAGGCTCCTTATTCATTGATATCCACATTAATACTAAGCTAATTTATGATTTTTAATTAGCAATATATTGAGGATTTTCTCTCTAAATAAAATTGAGTTTTTTTTATTCCTTGTACATGCTCAAACTCTTATTATTTTGTCCGTTTTTACTTGTTAGAGTGTGAGTCCTGATCACTTGATTAATAGGTAGACTGTTTGTTTAATTCTTGTGGTCCATCGAGATTTTTTTAAAAAAAAATATGATTGATTCTATTGCAACCGATCTATTTCAAATTCCTTCTTATATTTTCTTGTGATAATTATTATCTTGAATTATATAAAGATATTTAAGTAATTATGAGAAGATTCATCACCCTAAGTGAATTAGAAAAAATATTTTATTTATTTTTAAATAGTATTAACTGAGAAATTCTTGATCAAGGTGAAATAAGATTTAACATGACAGATACACTTTATGCTTTAATATTAAATTAAAATATTATTGATGAAAGTATATTAATTACACTAAAAAACCAATCATTAAAAGATTAAGTCAAACTACTAATGACTTTTCTAATATTTTGAGGATTATGACATGTTGCTAGACGATACACCTGATTTTCAAATATAAATTAGTCAATTGTATAATTGATAATAAATTAAATTATTTAATCTATTTAATTATAATTATATTTTATACTTGGACCAACATATTAGGAACCTAATAGGCCACACACATTAAAAATCATTAGTCATAATTAAAATGGGATGATTTAATTAAGTATAACTTGACTAAAATATATTTTAAAAATTAAAAATTAAAATATAATTAATATAAGAATTATATTTCTAGATCTAGAAATATCTAGTAAAGACTTGATTTAGTTAATTTCTAAAAATTTTCTAATTTAATAAATGGATATTATTCAAGGAAAAAATTGATATTTTATCAATTTATAGATTTTTTTTATTTTTCTATAAATAGTAAGTTATGCCCTTATTTTTTAGAGGTTGTCTAGTAGACAGTAAAACTATAAAAACACAAAATTAGAGCTAGTACTCTAAACATGTCAATCTCTCTCTTCTAAATAGAGATTTAGAATATTTCTCATGAGTGATTCGTGTGCATTACTATTGAAGGACGAATAGTTGGACAACTTATAGTTTGTGATAACCCAGTCTTTAAAGAATTATTCAAAGCCGAAAAAGATTGGATATTCAGGTAATAAATCCATAAACAACTCTAGATCTGTCTAACGAGATTTTAGGGACTCTTAAATAATTTTATTTTATAATTTTTGTTGAGAAACTATATATATATATATATATATATATTACAAAAGGCTCAACCAATACAAAAGATTGGGAGATGAAGTCAGAATTCACAACCAATAAATAGAGAGTAGAACATATATATCTAAATAGTTGAAAAAAAAAATGTAATGTCTCGTAGCAGATCAGTAATTTAGCAATGTCGCATTGTATCCAATTATGGCCACCAAATCCAACCATCCACAGTTGAGTCACCCACCAACCGACTGTCCATATTAACTCAGTCCCTCGAATATTGATCTTTTGTTTAGTTAACTCTTGTTAATTGATTTGCTGATTTTTCAGGTTACTTGTAACCATGATTTTTTTAAAAAATATATATTTTTATTTAAAATTATATTAAAAAAATTTAAAATTTATTTTTAATATCAGCACAATAAAAAAATCTAAAATTATTTTGAATTTCAAATTCTTACAAAAACAAAAACAAGTGTCTTCAATTCTAACATAATTTATTACAGCCACAACCTATAATAAATTGACGCTAAAAATAACGTCCATGTTTGCTTTCCCTTCTTTAACAGACACTGACAGAGGCTCAAAGCATTTATCACGTCATGTCATTCATGTGCATCACATGAGCGACCCAATTAATGTCCAATTCCTTATCATTTATTATAGAAATATCAAATTAAAAAATAAAAGATCAAAGTTTAAAACTTGGGAAAACCAAGTGATCTTACAAATTGGTACAAAAAAAATTTATCTTTGATCCACCTACTTTCCTTTGAATTCCTCTTCAGTCCATTCAATTTTTAAAATTTTATTTTTTAGTCAGTGAGTTTAAAAAATAAGAGAGAGTTGCTTCAAAATGAGAGAAGAGAGAAAACATTGTTGATTGAACCCATTACATAAAAATAAATAAATAAAATTTAATCTTGGTGTTCATGAATTTTATTAACAAGAATAGTTTTATTGAAGTGTTTTTTAACATTTATATTATCAAAAAAAAAAAGTAAAACGAGCTCGAGAATTTTTTATGAATCAGGTTGATTTATTATTTTTTTCAATCAATTTAATATTAATTTATGATCATAAATTGATTTTTGATGTTTATGGTTTTAAACTTTTTGATATTCATTAGGTGTTTTTAGATTTAAAAAAAGTTTAAAATAGATCATTTTTTTATCATTTTAGTTGGAATCCTGCTTTTCTAACCACCTAGGGTGGTCAGAGTCAAACTAAAAAAGACATTTCATTTGGTTGTTCTAAAAAAAATGAGATAGGCATGTGGGACTTGTGCATTTTGTTTTAAAGGCTCTTATTTTTTTTAATAAAAAAACCATTTAATTAAATTAATTAAAATTATTTTAAAAACATTATTTCATTAAATACCATTTAATTTTGATTTGTTTCAAATGAGATTACGAAATTTTTTTATGATATTAGGAAGCATTCTTTTTACAATATTTAATGATTATGTTTTTCTATTTTTTATGAAAGTTTAATTAAAAAACTAATTATAATTAAAATAAAATAAAATATATTCAAAATATTTTTTTATTAGATATCGATTAACTCAACATTTAATAAAATATTTTTTATTAAAAATAATTAATAAAAAGAGGATACATATACTAGAAAATTAGAATAATCGAGGGGTATTTTAGGAGATGCATTGTTTTGAGAGGAAACTTCTTCTCCTCCTTCGAATCTCTTTTTGTCAAAGATTGAGGGTGTAAAAAATAGCTAGTTTAAGTTAAAAGAGCATAAAAAGTCAATTTATAACCACCACCGTCAACAACACACATGCCTTTCCAGAAGAAAAAGGAAGCTTATTCTTCATTAATTTTGCTAGTTTAAGTTAAAAGAACATAAAGAATTTTTACTCCGTGGCGCAGACATCTCGTGACAGGCTAAACAGGCCTCGTTTCTTCCATTCCAAGCTTTAATATATATATATATATAACCACCTACAAATGGTAAAGGAATCGGCTTTAAACTTGAACGTGCTTGGTTTTACGTGACCATAGTTTCAATCCAACAGTAAACAATTGAATAGAAGTAGGGTCATATCAAAATAAATTATTAATGTAAATAAAATATATTTATTTTGTGAAGTACAATTTTAATTAAAATACATCTATCAACTCAATAAAATCATTTCTTGTTAATGCAAGTTCTTTTCTCAATCCTTGATGTGTTGTTCTGTAAATTAGGTTTCAAGAGATCAATCCTTCTCAGTGGGAAACAAATATACAAAATTGAGTAACACTCGGTTAAGATGTAACAAGCATGAAGATATTTGGAAAGAAAAATCGGCAGATTAATTGCTAAATACAAATTGGTAGAACTTAATTAAGGGTTTTTATTGAATACACTAAAAGATAAGGTAAGATTATGCATGACATGAGTGAGCTGATCCTGAAAAGTACAACATTCAAATATAATCATTTACATAACTAATAATAACTAATACACTGAAAGTATCACTAAATCTTTTTTTTCCTTATTTCAACTTGAAGATAAAACATTCCTTATCATACATTAATTCTTTTTTTATTTAACTTTCTATATTAACATTATCATATTATTATATATCCATAACCTGAATAATTTTCTTAATGTCGATATGAATTTCAAATTGATATCATTAGCCATCACCTAACAAATGGGTAATCAAGAAAATGTCGACATCAGCTCACTAGCATCATTAGCAATCGTTTCCCTAGTTAGATAATCATAAATTTTAAGGAACATGTCGAAGGCAAGGTATCCACCTTGACATCATTAGCTTTCTCAATTGTCCGAGAAAGCTAATCAAACCCCCCTCTTTCTTTTTTATTTCAATCCTTTGGATTTTTATGTCGATGCTAATGAACCTTATTAGAATCATTAATCTCCTTTACCGGGACTGCCTAATCAAGTTTGAGTAAATATCGATATCAATGTAACCCATTAATATCATTAGCTTTTCGAATCTTAGAATAGCTAATCAAGTCTTATATAAATACTTTCATTTAACATTCAATAATGTCGATGTCAAAGAACCTTTTGACATCATTAACCTCCATATTAGGCGTAGCTAACCAAGTTTTTTCCATCTATTTCCTTTTTTTTCTTTGTTTTCCCATTTTTTTAACGATTTTCCATTCGAATACAAGAAATAAAAGGAAGTAAATCTAACAATTCTATTAGTGTAAAAATTATAAAATATAAGTGTTTGACACCCACCTGTAATATTTGATGTCCTAGCATTAGCTCTGCCATGTGATCTAGTTGTCAAAGTGTCTCCTATTAAAAATAGAATTAATTCATTACCATAAATTCTCATAACCTCATGAATCATCAAAAAAGGAATCATAACTTGATTTTTTATGACAATTTTCATATCTAAACTCTTCATTATTTTTTCTAATTAAATTTCTTCAAAACACATAATTACACAATCTCTCAATTGTTTTACTATTTCTTATAGTTAAATACCAACGGTCAAAGCTTCCAAATTTTGTCATTTAGCCAACCACAAGAGTCATACGTTATTTTACCTTATTCATGTATTTTGACTTATACCATGCCATATTTTTATTAACCTTAATTACACCTAATATAATTGAAACACAATTCAAGCCTTATGTTGATTCTCATCACCACAAGGATCATTTGGTGATGCTTGTTGATTCTCATCATTTTCCCTCTCATCAAAATGATTCATCCTCAAATTAACAATAAAAACACCGTTTATTGGTAATATATTCTCATAATCCTATAACAAAGAAACTAAAACATTATTTTACATATGATTGTTAGTATAAAAAAACATTCTCAATAACACTAGTTTTTGCATAAAAGCTCTCATACTTTCTTGTTTTACCACCAACACTCTTTCTTTTTTTTCACAAGTGGCCCTTCTTTTCATTCTCTAATCTTAACCAACCCATTATTTGCTTTTATTTCAACCAACTTACCATTTTCTCTCATCCCAAGGTCCTCAATCAAAAAACCATTTTCTCTCATCTCAAAGCTCTCCAACAAACTCTCATATTATTCCATAAGACCAATTGAAAGATATATTATGATATGGTGGTTAACTAGTGCACCTTTTATGTGCTTCAAAACTAGTAAACTCTCATTATTATCTTCATCATGTTCATGTAAGCCTTCCAAATTCATATTATAACGATACACTTCACTGTAATTATTCTTGTTATCCTCTTCAAGTTCATTTGTTATTTCATTTTTATTATCTAGTGAAAGAACTTCAAAATCATCATAACTCTTATCAATGCACTTTATTGGTGAATGCAAGTTTTCTTTATTGTCAGCATTCATAGCTTGGATCCTCGGATTCTCTTATCTCCTTGTATTATGAACCCTTTGGGATCGTCTCTCTTAGAACTTAGTAAGCATAGCTTCATTATTATCTAGTTGATTCCTTATATTATTGAATACCACATCTATATGCTTTAATTCTTGTTACATAGCCTAAAAAACAAAAAAGGGTTCTTCTCTTTCTTAACTAATGACCCATTTTTAGAAGACGTCGTCAAATCTGAAATTTTATATTAGAAACAAGAAATATCCTCACAGTCCCTCGTGTGATTACATTCAATACATGTCACTACACTCATGTTTCACTCAAATTTTTAGCTTTTCACAATAAAAATCTCACCGTTTTGTCTTTTACCTCTCTTGCATACCATTTCAATTCTTTAGGGAAATTGAAAACTAATATGAAAACAAAAACAAATATGATTACAATTACAAAAACAAAACAAAAAGGAATACAAAAACATCAATGAAATTCAAGAATTGACTCTATAAAACCCGAAAACTGGTGTGAACTCAAACAATCTGAATTCATTTGCAAACAAATAATTACATATTTAAACAAAAAATATTATGAAACCTGAAATCAATATTTCAACAAACAACACCCAGTAATAAAACCAACCAATTCAGCAGAATCTATATTGCAATTTTCTCAAATCTCGAATTCAAGAATTGTAAATTTCAATTTTGCATCACTACCAAATATTTAGTTTTCATCCTAACTAGAATTGCAACAAAATTCTATCTATATCTTTAAATATAACCCAAATAATACATGAAGATTCAATTTAATAGATTTACAACTTTTTAACCTAAAAATCTTTAATCAACCCTATGAATTACTCATTACTCTTAGATCGTGTTAGTTTTAAATCTTATAATTAGTATAATTGATGACTCTAATAGATACATTCATGATGCTCACATATTATTCTCAAAAATTGTTCCTCTAATGGATTATATTGATAATGCTTATTGATTCTCATAATAAAATAGTAAAAAAGAGAAGTTTTAGTACTGGTTTAAGGTTGTTTAAGCCTCACAAAATTAAAATTAAACACTAAATCTTTTCATAACCCTCGAATTTCATTTAGTGTATTTGGTATTGTGATAGATTTTGTGGTTTTGATTTGAAAAAAAAATTTGTTTTACAAAAAACACTTATGGTTAAGGCTGGTTTGGTATTTGTATATGTTTAGTTAAAACTATAGTTGAAATTGAAGTTGAACAAAAAGTAATTTAATATGTTTGGTTAAGAATGATTTTTAAATTGAGGTTATAAAATAACTAGAAAGATATATACTAATATTGATTGTTTTTAATTTAAATATTGTAGAAAGATATTACATCATAAAATAAATAATATTTTATATAAATTATTTTTTTATTATTCCATTAAACTATTTATAATTCCATCATGTACAAAATCCATTCAACAAGGACTATAATTTTCATGGTTTCCTAAGCATAGAACAGTATCAAGTAAAATATCATCAGGAATAAAATTAGAATTACTATCAAATTTTACAAATGTTATGTCATCATGCAATCTTCTTCTAATTTATAGAGCGCAATTGAATAATGTTAAACACTAGTTTTTCGAATAAAATACAATTAAAAATTGAATTTTTTTACTGGATTGGACTCGGTCCAATACATTTAAATTTGAGCCGGACCCGGTCTGACAATAACAATGAAGAGCTTCAAGACCACAGGAGAAGGGGAGAAGCAGCTTCAATGAAGCTGCTTTCAGCAAACCTGTGTTTTCAACGTAAATTATACTAGGTTTCACAAATAGTAGATTAAGTTTCAACATTAACCAAACACATTGTTTGTATAGTTTACTTTAAAAGCAAAAGTTGCTCCGTAAACAAATACCCTCTTAGCTAATAGAGAAATTCATACAAATTCAAACTCAAACTTGAAAGGTAATACTCTAATAACTTTGAATTTAAATACGACTATATCTTGCTAGGGTGTGCATTGCAAGTGCTTTGATGAAACCCAGCCATCCATTCGTATTCATCTCCCAATATATATCCTAGCTTTTCCAGCCTGACACCTTCCAGAGCCTTCCACTTTAATATCTGAAAAGAAATCTTCTTCTTCATCCTCTCCCTGGCTAAGATCGTTACGCAAGAGAAATGAAACAAAGTATGAATCCTCTCAAATATAATTGGTTTTTATTCAATAGTACTGACACGATAATTAAGAAAAGTCACTGGCTTTCCCAATCTTTATGTTCTGCTCCGCCAAGAAAGTTGTGACGACATTCCTCTGCCAGCTCTTGAAACTCCTGCATTCACCAATAAAATCGATAGCATTAGGAAGATACAGTTTTTAGAAAAGAAGAAGAAAATAAGCATCACAAAGCATCAGATGCAAGTAGCTCATTGTGCTTTGAGGGGAAAAATATTAATTTTACTGTCAAACAAGGCCATGCCTCTTGACAAACTCTTTTTCATTCATTTCTAGATTAACATTGTGTTCACACACAAACTGCAGGTCTGCATACTATAGATCGCAATGATCAAAGCAATTAAGGTAAAAGTGGTTTTTGGAGGATATGACACTAATCACAGATGAAAATTCGTTCATGGAATGACAAACTTGTGATCAAGATGTGCTAGAATTTCTCCCCCAGGGAAAGCTGATTTGGTAGCCTCAAATGCAACTTTGATTGATTCTCTCCAAGTTCCACGCACAGCCTCAGTATTTAGTGGTGTTTTTGACTGACCAGGATCTTCCATCGGCAAGGAGTACCCAGAAAGCAAATGGCCTACCCAAACACCATCTTTTCTGAAAATGGAACATTAAAATAAAAATAAAAATTTGTCATCTTGATAAATAGCCATCCATTTCCATTCAAAAAAAAAAAATTGCTCAATTCAGGAGCATAGTTGCTGTGATGATGTAAGGTACAAAATAATTATGCAACCGTATAGATAGACAGAAAAAAGATGCCAAGATGGAAACTTACTGAACAATGTCCATGTGCCGGGGCGCATAATGCCCGCCACCTATTCCAAGAAGGATTTTGTTGCTACCACCATTCCTGAATCGATAGAAGTATCAATTTTGCAAATGAAAGTATAAATTTGAAGGGTTTTTGGGACATATTGACTGCTCTATTTCCCCCTTCATATATCTATCTTTTGGTATAAAGTCTTTTCTTTTACCCTTTCCCTTTCCAAACCAAAAGAGGGTCATCACATGAAGAAATGGTAAGCAAGCATCAAACGCTTGCATTCACTCGCTGTAATATAACATGGAAAACATTCATGACACATGCAGAAAAACCTTAGGGAAACCAGAAAAGTTTTCCCAGATTATTCATGCCTAACAATCAGGAGTACCAGGAGTATAACAAATTCCCTTTGATTTAAAAAAAAATGGAAAGTCATCTACCCACTCCATATCTTGTTGCTTAAGAAAAATAAGTTGCAATTCATTACTTTAAAACAATGGAATTATCTATTCATTCCATATCTTGCTGCTTGAGAATAATAAGTTACGTACCTGCCCCAGTCTCCCACAGAAATTCCACCTCCAAGACCCAATCCTTCCCAGACTAACTTCAAGCACCAAACAAATTATATCACTAAACTGGGTAAAATTCTTCATTATCACTTCAAAACTCAAACATAACACTAGTCATGCTGCTTTATAGCTCATTCATTGGAAACTGAAAGAGAGAACTGGATTGTGAAACTATGAATGATCCAAAGTTAAAACTTTCCAATCAAATGCAAACAAAAAAGTGAACTCAGCAGGTAAGTAATGTCTTGAAAGCATGCAATTTAACTATAACAAGGCCACTGCATATACAATACCCACCAATGCAATGGCCTGTGCAGCATCCTGCCTCCTCCAGTATTCTTCTGTGCTACCTAGTGAAAATGGGAAAGGAAATCAACAATTAATTAAACCAGGAAAATCAACAACACAAAAGGTCAATGGATTGTAAAACAAAAATAACGATCCCATAATGAATAAAGCAGACCTAATCAATGGTAGAAGCTTACCAATCTCCACAAACATGGTTGGCGAATTAGTTAATGGCCCATGATGTGTGGCTTCTAATGTAACCTAAAACATTGAAAAATTGAAAAAAGTCAGTATGTTTCAACTCTTTTGGTGAAAGGGGAAGAAAAGGAAATGCACAGCCACAATAAAGAGTTTTTTTTTTGTACCCACTATTACTAATACTCATGATTATGATTAAACTAGAGCATAAACTAGTTAATGAAAAAGAATTAATCAATAAATGCAGTTTGAGATTAAACAAAATGCAACAATTATCAGAAAGTTCCTCTAGGCTATGGTTGAATCTCTTCCCATTGAGTCATCCTTGGCTTCCTTTAGATGTGCATTCCAAGGAAATTTCAGTGCAAGATTATATTATATAGCTTCAGTAAAGAAGCAGGAGCATGTGGAAGAGGCAAAATCTCTGGAGGTGTAGAAAATTACTTGCATTAAGAGCATGCAACCATGTTTGCCTACATTTTTTTTCTTCATTTCCCATTCCAGATTCAGCTGTTCAGGAATCGGAAAAGCTTGAAAGGGATTTCTTGAGGAAGAGAATGGAAGAGGAATTTAAGTGCTACTTGGTAAATTGGAGAGAGCAGAGTACTCCTTCTGATAAGGATGCTTGAGTGCTCTTGATTGGACAGGTACTCAGTAAAGCATGATAGTTTTTGGAGGAGACTTGTAGTTGCCAAGAGCAGGGAAGGTACTGGAGCCTGGTGTTCCAGAGGAGTTAAGAGTTCTCAAGGTGCTAGCTTATGGAACACTATTAAAAATGGTTTGGATGTCTATCTTAATAAAAATAATAGAATCCTGATCTACTACAATGTTTGGCATGGGCAATCAACCTTTAAAGTGAATTTCCTGATTTCTTCTCTTTAACGTCAAATGAAAAAGGCAACAACAGCTAGCTATAGTGTGTGGAGGAGGGTGATCTATTGGACTTAAGATTTAGAAGAGATTAATTATGACATGACTGGAACTTAGATACAATAAATCCTCCACTGGTATTGCTGTATCTAGGGAAGAATATCTGGGCACTGACAGTTAGATGTAAATGAATTTATGATCTAAAGATATCCCAAGAGTCTTTTTAAGAGGTTCAAGAGAGTTGTATTTTGGCAGCTAAATATATAAGGAGAAGATATAAGATTAAAATAAGTTGGAAATTTCTGTGCAGATCTAATTGAGAAGTTATACATCATTTACTTTGAGATTGCCCATAAGCAACTATATTGCACAACTTATTACTATCTCTAGTCCTTAAGGGTTAATTCAGCATAAGTAACTCAAAATGAAAATCAAGAATCCAAACCTGTTAGGATTATCAAATGAACACATCACACGCATCGCAAACAGCCAAATGAAGAATTTCCAATTTATATGTATTATCAACACAACACACGCATCGCGGGATTCTACGATCACGGTTATACAAATGTATCTTAACATCAAATGTTAATTAACTCATTACCTCGAATTCAGGAGTTAGTTTATGTGATTCAGCAATAGTCCTCAAGAGCCTCAACCATGGTCCTATCCGAGGATTTGGAGGTGCTGCCCATCCTGGCTTCCCACCAGCAAAAAGAACCTCTCCTTCACCAATATGTGGAGTACCTAAGCCAAGAATGCAAATCCGAACAAAACATTACATCCTTCATTTCATTATTGTTTCCCCTTTGAATCCATAAGGCTAACACACAAAGAACCAAACAGTAGTACAATAAAATGAATGTTGATTAATATACCAATTGGATGGACCGTAAGAGATGGCCTAGTAGAAGAAGCAGCATGCTTGCTAAGAAAAATGATCTCATCGACTAACTCGCCGGTTGCCTCCTCCCAACGTTTATCTAAGTGATCCTCCTTAACAAGACTGTTATCCACTTTTATTAGCCTCACTTCCTTGTTTACAAAACTTACGGCATCCTAACAAACACACCATAGAATTCATGTCAGTCAGTCTCTTGTTTAAACTTTAATTAATTTTGTTGAAAGAAAATAAAGCAAGAAAAGCAGAGGGTGAGAATTGCTGACCTGCAAGGAGGGGCCAGTGTGCCAACCGGGCATTGCTAGAAGAGCCGAGGCTGGGCCTATGGACGCTGGGTCTGAGGTGGTCGCCACCAACAGGATCACCATTCTCTTCTCTCTTTCCTTTGATAACGGTTTCTTCGCGGCAGACGAATTCTTTGCAGACCACAGGACTGGGCACCTGGTTTCCGTGTGACTATTTATTGAGTTTTTTCTTTTCCACTTTTTACAAATGCAAAGTTCAAATTGAATTCTTAAACCTTATTTTTTAATTTTAAAAGTTTTTTAAAAAAATTAAAATTATTTTTTTTATTTTTAATTCATTTTTATTAATGTTTTCGGATATTTTAATATATTTATATTAAAATTAATTTTAAAAAAATAAAAAATATTATTTTATTATATTTCTAAATAAAAAAAACATTTTAGAAAGTAATTGTTATTACATTCTTAAACATCTTCTAATATTATTTTAAAGCTCCCTTTTATTTACTATACAAAAATAAAAAATTAATATTAATTTTTTTTAACATTCATTTACTTTTAAAAAAAATAATAAAATAAAAATATTAAATATCATATAAAAAAAAATTAAATTTTATCTTTTTTTAATTTATAAATTTAAATTATTTATTAATTAAATTAAAATTGAATATTATAATTGAATTTGATTCCAAATAAGAAAAAAAAAACATTTGTATCAGTTTTTTTTTTAATTTTCCATGAATGGATTATTATTAAAAATAACTTTTGATTTCAATAAAAAAAATTATAAAAATGAGTTAAAATTTTGATTTAATTAAAAATTAAATTGTTTTACTTTTAATTTATAAATTATAGCTTATACAATATTTTTCTTTAAAAAATTTTGTTTTAAGTCACGTTCTAATTTAAAATCATTTTAACTAATTTTTTAAAATATTTAAGAAAATTAAATTTTTAGATTATAAATCAAAGTTAAAAGTCATAATTTAAAAATCATGTCAAACATACTCTTAATGGTTAATAGTTAGTTAAAAGTTTATATACATTTATTATATCCTAATAATAAACTTTAAAAATTTTGTATGATTATTTATAAGTATGGTTAAAATTAAAACAATATTGTTGTCAATCATATCTTTATTAAAGAAAAAGAAAATAAAATGAGAACTTATTTTTTATATTATAGGTAAATAATTATTTGATTAAAAAGCTATCTTATCATTTTTATTTAAAAGTAAAATTGATTTGATTATATAATAAAAATAAATGTAATTAAATCTCAAATTAATAATCTAAAATTATTTTTTATTTTTTATTTTGATTGCTTGTATTTAGTATTATCTATAATTGAAAACTCTTAAGACTTTCCAAATTTAATTTAAAAAAAAAAAAACACTAACTTGATAAATATTGCATCTTAGATACTGATATTTATATTTTAATATTTATACTAACTTGGTAAAGGGAAGGTATTAGAACCTCAAATACGTCTTAGCTAAGGTAAGCTGCATTGTTTTATTGTCTGATAAAAACTAAGGTGTTATTGGACTTCTAGTTGTTAGTCTGTCTATGGTTCAAGAAAAAATCCTTCTCAGTAAGAAGGTCTTTATCTTATCGGGTAAAATCCTAATCGTTCTACCGTCTATACCAAAACTTTATTAATAATATTTAGGAATACATTTTACGTATAAATTTATAATCCCAAATACTAAAAGAAAACAAAAAAAAGATTTTTTTAGAATTTTTGAAATATTGGCCTAGTTCTCATGGCTTGAATAAATTAGTCAACCTAGCAACTTCACCTCTTACGGCTTCTAACTCGGTCTGATAGTGTGACTCCAAATGAGCTCTTTCTTCGTTCTCCATTCTTGATCTAGACCGGGTTTGGTGGACTCTGGACGTGGGACCTATGTTTCACGATCTGGGATGCATATGATAATGTAAAAAACAAAAAGGCGTGATGAAGATGTGATGCACAAGTGATGCGCGATGAGTTTAACATTATTGATCTTGATACAAATAAGAGTAAAATACATAACCTAAGGACAAATTCTAACTATTAAGTGAGAGTGGGTAGTTTTTCTATCTGGTTTTTGAAGGGTCTCATACCTGCCCAGTGACGTTCTTCGTAAAGACAGTATGGGGGCGTTGCAAGGAACAGTTAAGACACATATGCCCACCATTACCAAGCAGGCACTCAGATATGAGTTGGGTATTTCACGCATTTAAACCCTGACCAATAGTTTTAGGGTAAATCGCTAATTCCCCACTTAACTTAAGGCTTGTGTGTGCTTCTCAAGATTAAAGCAAGTGATGCATGAGACAATTTTATACAATGCATGAATAATACGCGTAAAATAAAAAACAAATACGCAAATAAATAAAAGGAAAGGTGTATTAACAATAAACACACGAAAAAAACAAACCGATCAGACAAAAACAAAGCTTAGTCTACAAGGTCCCCAGTGGAGTCGTCATTCTGTCGCACGGGTGCGGCGTCGCGGCGAAAATCTCTCGTGTTTCCATTTTAATAAAAAAAAAAACTATTTCTATGTGGTCGATATTGGGAAGACAAGAAAATTCTTGTCTCTTATTAGTAGAAAATAGAACGGGAGTCGCCACCTAGTATTTTGGTCACTAGGAACCCTAACTGGTCTCAGAGATCAGGTACGGGGACTGGTTGCGTAAAGGGAAGGTATTAGCACCCCAAATACGCCTTACCTAAGGTAAGCTGCATTGTTTTATTGTCTGATAAAAAATGTGTTATTGGACTTCTAGTTGTTGGTATGTCTATGGTTCAAGAAAAAATCCTCCTCAGTAAGAAGGTCTTTATCTTATCGGGTAAAATCCTAACCGTTCTACCGTCTATACCAAAACTTTATTAATAATATTTAGGAATACGTTTTACGTATAAATTCCTAATCCCAAATACTAAAAGAAAACAAAAAAAGATTTTTTAAAATTTTTGAAATATCGGCCTAGTTCTCATGGCTTGAATAAACTGGTTATTAAAGCTAAAATGCATACATATATTGTTTTGAAAATTTCTTTGTTGTGTGAAAATATGATGTTATAATATTTATATATATATATATATATATATATATATTTATATATATATATTGGTCATATAAATAAATAGTGAAACATCATAGATCTAAAAATCCATTGTCAAATTGAGTATTTTAAAAAAAGCTAATATCAGATTTGAAATTGAGTTTAACACAACGATAATTTGTACTAATACATCAAAACTATAAGTAATCAAACCTCCACCCAATATCTATAAAGAGACACGAACAAAAAGTATAAAAGACTCCATGAAACTTAGTTAATTTTTCGACATGTCAAAATAGTTTAACAAAGAATCACAAGTATGAGTAAAAAACATCACACACACAACAATATTTACTGCAATCAAAGTTTCTTCCAAAAATAATAATAAAAAACCTAAATACAAATTAAATAATTATATTTATAATAGGCAAGCATATCCTAAATAATATTTGAAAAATAATAACAGAGTTCTAAATAACTTAAGAAAAAAATCCTAAATTAACTAGGAAATTAATATAATTCTCACATAGTAGCTTTCAGATCTTATTGTAAGGCCTTCTTGGCGTCTAATTTCCATGAAATTTTAACCCAATATAGAATAAGATCTTAAGAAACTTCTAGTAAAATCATAGCCCGATCAACAGTTAGATTAAAAGTTATACTTGTTGGCATAAAACTATGCATCAGAAAAAATAGGCCCCATCAGCATGTAAGTAGGAAAATAAGTTGAATCTACAAGTCGTGTAGGAAATAAGGCCAAAATATCTTGATTTAACCCATTGAATGCATATTTAACCTTCTTAGCTCTTAAACTTGCAAATGGATCCTATGGTATTATTTGAATCGCATCATTCCCCCTCTTCTTCGTAGAAATCAATCTCAAATCATCACCTTGCTTGAATGTTGACTCGTTTTTGTAAGACAAATTAACCTGATTTTATAATTTTCATCATATATATATCAACACTAAGCTAAACTAGAGAAAAAGCCAAAATTCAAGACAAAAGAACTAATGAAAAAACAAAATCAAGAACTTGACAAAGAAAAAAAAACAAGACTCCATACACAAACTAAACTAAATTTAAAGATAGATAGATACATAGATAAAACTTGATTTTAGAACCTTGCTTTAATACCAATTGATGCAGACCTCGTGCATATATAGATCTAGAAACCCACAGTTAAATAGTTTGAATTGAGCTTGATACGATAATAACCTATGCCGAGGGACCAAGACAGTAAGTAACTGAACCTCCACTCAATGCTTATAAAAAAAGATGTGATTGAGAAGTACCCCCCCTCGAAAACTTGATTAATTCTTTGATAAGTAAGAGTAGTTCAATGAAGAATCAAAAGTATGAGCAAAACCTCCACACACTAATAATAATTGCTTAAATCAAAGTCTGTTAAAAAAATACCCTAAATACAAACTAAATAACCCTATTTATAATAGGTAAAAACATTCTAAACAATTATGTAAAAATAATAATAATAATAAAGAGTTATAAATAAAATTGAAAAAAGAATCCTAAATTACCTAGGAAACTAATATAATTCCTGCATAGTAGCTTCAAAAAATCACTGCTAGGCCTTCTTGATATCTGATTGCTGTGACATTTTACCCAAATAAAAATGAAGACCTGTGGAAACCTCTGGTGAAATTATAGTTAGATCCAATGATCGAATTGATAATTATACTTATTAGTATAAAACTATGCATTAGAAAAAAAAAAAAAAAAGCTCAATTAGCGTGTAAGAAAGAAAATAAGTTGAATGCACAAGTTTTATAAGAAATAAGGCCAAAATATCTTGAATTGACCAATTAAATGCGTCTTTAACCTTCTTAGATTTTGACCTTGTAATATCTTCAATTGACATATATAATGGATCCTTTAATATAGTTTAGATCATATCAATTCTCTTCTCAAAATGATTTGAATTATCACCTTGCTTAGATGTTGACTCACTTTTAAAAGACACACATATATAAATGCAACACTAAGCTAAACTAGAGAACAAACCAAAATTCAAGACAAAAGAACTATGTAAAAATGAAATCAAGAACCTAAAAATAATAAAACAAGACTCAAGGCATAAACTAAATTGAATTTAAAGATAAATAGACAAATAAAACCTGATTTTAGAGCCTTACTCTAATATCAATTGACGTGAACCCCATTGATATATAGATCAAGAAATCCATAGTCAAATTGATTTTTCCCAAGAAAGCTAAGATCAAGTTTTGAACTGAGCTTGACACAATGATAACCAATACCGAGGAACCAAGATTATAAGTAACCGAACTTGTACCTAATGCTTATAAAGAGATGTGATTGAGAAGTATAAAAAACACCCAAAACTTGGTTAATTCTATGATAAATTAGAGTAGTTTAATGAAAAACCTAAAGTATAAGCAAAACCTCACATAATAATAATTATTAAAATCAAAGTTTGTTAAAAAAAACCTAAATACAAACTAAATAAACTTATTTATAATAGATAAAAACATCCTAAACAATGTTGTAAAAAAAAAGAGTTATAAATAAAATAAAATAAAATCTTAAATTAACTAGGAAACTAAAATAATTCCTACATATTAGCTTCTGGAAATTATCGTTGAGCCTTCTTAATGTATGATTATTGTGAAATTTCAACCATATAAAGAAGAAGACCTATGGAAACCTTTGGTGAAATTGTTGCCAGATCTAATAGTTGGATCAAAAACTATGCTTATTAGCCAAAAAAAACTATACAATAGAAAAAATAGGCTCAATCCAGCATGCAAAGAGGAAAATAAGTCAGAAATAAGGTAAAAATATCTACTCATTGAATGCCTCTAATGATCCATTAAAAAATGTAAAAAAATTCATGACACGTTGTTTATTCATAACAAGTCAGAATGGGGTTAATCCTTAACTGAAAGTACCCTGATATTAGATCTAGCTCCGTTAAGCTAGTCAAATAAATCATATATTTGTGGAAGTGGATACCTATTCTTCACAGTTACCTTATTTAACTGTTTGTAATCAAATCATGGTTAGAAATTTCCATCCTTATTCTTTACAAACAAAATCACAACTCTTTAAGGTGAATTGCTTGGGTGTATAAACCTCTTATTAACAAGAATTTGATAGTTTTGAAAACCCTCGTCTACTCTTGTTCCTTTAATCACATACTGGACCAGTTTGCATCTAAAAAATGAATTCAGGTTGCACTTTTAAGGTCTTAAAAACGTACCAACTACCAAAACACCCATCATTAACTATTCAAAAAGAAAATAGATGACATTTACAACGATACGTTATATTCCATAGGTGACACGATATTCAGGCTGTAAAAGGAGATAGCTACTCTAAAACTACAACCATCACGATTCAACACCCTTTGTTTCCCTTGCTTTAGCCCTTAAAGATGTCCCTCGTCCATTCTGTTCAGGAGAAAGTACATTAATTTGCTAAAAACAATTCAAGAGAAAGCCTATTCTGGAATGTTTTTACAGAGGAAGCGTCACATCAAAATGAAACAGCAAATGTGCACATTCGAACACTTGCTTGTGCGCGCCCATGTGTGCTGTGATCATGTATGTTTTGATTTTGTTCAGTACAAATAATTTCTACTTTGTCATGCACCAAAAGAAAAGGTCTTGCTGACAATCACCCAATAGATATTGATGATCTCATCCCATGTAGCCACAAAAATGAAATACGTTAATCCAATTTTAACTTAACAAGACATGTGAGGGAAGGTGAAGGGTATGAAGGTGGGCAGGAACATGACATTTGCAGAATTCACCAGCTGGTAAAATGTTTGTTGTTCTAGAAGTGTGCTCAATTTCACTCGGTCACTGTACCAAGCATTGATATTTTTATTTTTTTTTTGGCGTTGGGGGGCAATTAAAAGAAAAAACTTCATATCATGAAAAGGTTATGGTGTGAAACTTACTATGGTGTTGGAGTATCAAGGCAATAGTAATCATAGATCAACACCCTCATCAAGGCCTTTTGAACCCATCATTACGTTTGAATCTATTTGTTTGTCAAACTTGCTCTTCCTTCTGGCTTCAAATTCTTGAAATCCTTCCATCTACAAGTAATTTTTTGAACATTTCAAATACAAAAGAGAAACACAATACTAACCCTGCTGCTAAACTGGAAAAAAAAAAAAAAAATCAACCATGCAGTAGAGAGCTGAATCTGTGTCTTGCCTGCTGAAATTGATCCATAGAAATTGGATTGTCGTGCAAAGAAATACTCTGAAGAGCCTTACAGTCTTTCAAAAGATTTGGAGGAATCTGTCAACCATGGAATACAAAATTGTCTATACTCTTGTCTGACAAATAAAACCTACATTGATGATTCAAATTATCATAGTACTAACTCGCAAGTCACAAGCATACACTCAACAGATCAACAGATAGAATGCATGCATGAACCAAAATATGAACATAAAAAATGGATGAGTCTGTGAAGAGAAGGAAAGAAACTAGTGCTGCTGGCCAGAAAATAGTTAGTGTTCAAATCATTATATTCAATCTAACTAATCTGGATAAATAAATAATTAAGCTCAAAACAGTTAATCCAATTTGATTCACAGCCACTAAACAACTATTATTTCCTAAACCACAGCCTGAAAGTTTGAGTGAGAACTTTTGCAAGTTATAAATTATAAATCAGGGGAAAATGAAATTGCTTCTCAGATTAGAAGAAAAAAGGAATGAAGAGAACATTTTCAAGGTTAAAAAAGAAAGGTTAAGGATTCAAGAAGAAGGACATCAGCAAAACAGCTATTTGCTTTCAATCGACAGGGAAATAAATATAGAAGAAACTGTAAGCAATTAAAAGAAGAAAGAAATGGCATGCACATTGAAAAGATATAATCAACGAACTCTCCAGAATTACAATTGAAACCTAGTTAGCAACACTCTACAATACTAGTTATCATTTCCGAGGAAAAAATTAAATACAATTGGTACGCCCAATATGACCACGATACTAGGAAACTGGAAGGCATTCTGGAAGTGGGCCATCATGGCTGGCAGAGGCTGGCAGTATCAAATTACCACATCTACCACTATGTACAGTTTCAGAGAAGTTAGACAAGATTTGAACTAAATATTACCTGGCCCACACTATTATTGTTCAGGGAAAGCGACTTCAAGTGAATGAGATTGCAAACAGATGCAGGAAGATCTTCAATGAGATTATCTGCAAAATTGGCCAAGATAATAAGCTGTGAGAACTCTGAGAAGTAATGGTAGGATTATTGATATCTAGAAGCACTAAAACAGAACAAACTACTCGTATTATTTCTAAATAGGCAAACAAAATCAAATCCATGTGCAAGAAAACAAGTAAAATGTATTAAGATCTCATCCAACTCATGGCCATATAATGACACTCCAAACAACCATACAAGTGGTTCAAAATAAGATTTGGATTCGTTAAAAAAAAAAAATCCATGTGCAAGACTAATATATGAAAAAGCATCCAACTAATGCCCATAAAATGACACTTTATGGAACTATACAAGTTGCCCTCATAATAAATGCAAGCAGCAATTTATGTATCTTGACAAAACCTCTTGGAGCATAAAGTTGTGTATATAAGCCTAATGTTAATACAAACACTATCAATAACTTAATCTGTACAATTTACCTTTTATGTAATCCAAGAAGGTGCTTAAAAATTACCAAGATGTTATGCTTCATTCCTAGTAATATCCAGCGCTGCAGTTCTAGAAGCATTTATGTACTACAAACATTTAGATCAATTTCTAGGCATGAACATAAAACAAAGATTTATTCCAACCACCAGACACCTTAACCTTTTCCGAATTATTTGAAGGGAGAACCAAGCAGGAGAGTTTATCCAATTAGTTTTAAGACAATCAATTTGATTTCTAAACATAATTTACCAGTTGTTAACTTTTG
The DNA here is from genome assembly GCA_964019445.1 of Populus tremula. NCBI lineage: Eukaryota > Viridiplantae > Streptophyta > Magnoliopsida > Malpighiales > Salicaceae > Populus > Populus tremula. Next base: position 8,209,556 of record CAXHTJ010000007.1, on the reverse strand, counting down.
AGAAATCCTTCACAATTGTTGCGAAGGAAAAAAAAAGGAAACAACATAAGAGTGATGAACAAAAATCTTAGTCCAGTAGAATCAGATTATCAGTGAGTTTAGAGCATCAAATTTACATGGAATTTCCAGCAACTGAATCATTTCAATAGGCATTATCCAAATCTAGGGCCAATGCCATCAAACTTTCATGCCCGACAATCCTCTTCAAATAGGAAACTTGAAGAGTTTCATTATCCATGAATGAAGAACAGGTAACAAAAAAAAGGTTTATGGAATGCTTCACATTATATTCAATTACAGTAATTTTTTTGTGCATAAATATCAACAGGGAAAAAGATTAAAAAGAAAACCAAAGATATTAGCATACCATTTGCTTGTAATTCTTCTAGAGAGAAACAACTCCCAATTGATTCTGGAAGAGTCTTTAACTTGTTATTTGACACATTTAAAAGTGATAACTGCATCATCAAACATTAACTCTTGTCATGGAAGTTAAAGAGATAAGATAAATGCATCATGCTGAAAACCAGTAGTGCCATATTCTAATGAAGTAATAGGGGAAGTATTTTGGTCAATTTCTAACTGCCCACTAGGCAGACTTTCACCTCTCTTAACTATCTGCATCCTCTAACTTTTGTCATGGATTCTATTTTATTTGTTTTGAGAAAAGCTTAGGTAGGCAGTTCTTTTGAAAATCTAAGTATAGACCTTCTCCATTAAAATTGCCTTATTCTCATACTTGGTAAATTTTATGCAATCTCAAATCCTTTGATAGCTTAATTCAATATCGACAACCAAATAGAGCCACTTACATTGCGCAAACTCCCAATCGTCTCAGGCAAGCATGTTAGAATGTTATCTGAGATGGAAAGCCTCTCAAGCCTCACCAGCTGACCCACTAAACAGGAAATATTCATCAATTTAGGTTTTACGCAAGAAACAAGGACAGTAGGAAGTGTGCAGATAACGCCATGAAGACTGTCAGATTCAACCACAAAGGTAAAGGAAATAGATTTAAGAAATAATAATAAATCATCTTACTTATTTAGAGAAGAATATTACATTCATCAGGTAAGGAAGCAATTCGATTCCCATCAAGCGTCATAGCTTTTAGTGACTGCAGTTTCCCCAAATTCATTGGCAATCGCTCAATAAGATTATCAGCTAAAACCTGAAAAGAGCAAGTTGCTTTGATGGGTAATCCAGGCATTCCATAAGATTAGCTAATTTGCTAACAAGTACTTCCATATACTCATGACACTATGACTATGGATGACACAACTGCTAGAAAAATAATTGATCTGTTCAGAATATGAGAAGCAGCTGTTCAAGCATCAATTCATGAGTAAACTCTCTGGGTGTGTGAAAATTAAATAAATGAAACAATACTTTCTTCATGGTTATGGCCCTATAGACTTTGGTAGTCCACCAAAAACCATTGGCCTTTGTGGTAAGCAGTACACCTTCCTATTTAAAATGCAAAAAGTTGCAGATTCAGCCCACAGGAGGGGAAAGGTAAAAAGGAGAATGCCATATCCCATAAAATTCAATTTAAAAACAAATTTGACAAATTAAAGCTTTAAGATAACATACAAGGGTTTTTTATGCAAGTTTGTATTTACAATACAAGTTCTCAAAAAAAAAAAATTAAAGGCAGTTAAAGCTAAAATATTATAATTCTTACCAGGCGTTGCAGGTTTATCAATTTGCTGATCTCCATTGGAATGTCAACTGCAGTGAAAACATGGCCATCAAGTCTTACAATAACACAGGTGAGGAAAAACTGCAGTTTTTGCCACTACAAATCCATATCATCTGACAAAATGGATTTGAGAAAAGCCAACAAAAGGTAAAAAATGAAATAAACTATTACCCAATTTATTGTGTGTTAAATCAAGGGTGCGGACCGCTTTGTCAAGATCAAGAACCTCATCCGGAAAAGCCTGTTGGTGAAAAAATAGAGAATGAAAAGGCATATGAACAACTGCGTTTATACTGCTGATATCCAAACTATCAGTACTCACCTTCTGCGGTAGAAAAAGGTGGTGACTTCTAAACGATTTACTTACAGTACAGAAAGAAATGCTAAAAGAACGAATCATGAAATGAAAACATTGAGTATGAAATTCGGATGCGAATTTATTAGATCCGTCATATGCATGGTATCCATGTTTTTACTTATACAAGCACGTGCGCTCCAAAAGGTACTGATGGAAAGGGAAAAATCAATCATCACTTCTTTTCTATCAAGTAAATGCTTTAAAATTAATCGAAGTAAAGTAACACCCAACCAAGTAAACATCATAAGTCGAAACCACTTAGCTTAAATCATCATATTCAGCAAATTAGCCATGCCATAATAATATCATCAAAACAGAAATAACCATTCATTTCATTCTGCAGATAAACACCTGATTACAACGTTGAGTTGCTTGTTCTTAATTTTTTAATCAAACAAAACCCAATATCCTTGTTATTTACTTATTTATTTAACCTTAACAAACAAGAAGGAAACAATAAATATAAAAAATATATATGTGTGTGATTGCCTTCAATTTAGCGTCGCGAAAAGCAACAATGCCGGTAGATCGCCAGCGGGCAATCCTAGAAGCTTTAGAATCCACGTTTTGGCTTGCACAGCAACCCATCTTCTTCGTTATCGTCAATGATGATCAGCTTATGCTTATGTTTAAAAAAAAAAAAAGGATTAGGTTTCTTAGGTTTAGGTAGAAGGGTGGAAGCCTATTCAAATAAAATGTTTGCAGAAGAAGAGATGGTAAGAGCATAAGTATTAGAAAGGAAACCACAATCTTAGATGACCAACAGAGCCACCCCCGCCCTCTCCCGTCTCCTCTCCTCCCCTCTAAGCTTAACCGCGTTGTCGTTGACTCTCTCTTTTTTCCCCTCTTTTGCTTTTTCTTTTTTCTTTTGTTTTCTCTTGATTATATTACTCGTTAGAGTATGTTTGGAAATATAATTATTATTATTTTTTAAAATATTTTTTATTTAAAATTATATATTAATAATATTTTTTTTATTTTTAAGAATTATTCTTAAAATTAATACATTAAATGATTTAAAAATATCAAAAATATATTAATTTAAAATAAAATAAAAACTTTTTAAAAAATACTTTTTCATCACAATATCAAACACCATCTTAATCCTAAAAAGTTTGTCTACCTTTTGTTTTCGGATATTTATAACTATTATTAAAATTAAAACAAAAACTAAAAAAAAAAGGTGGTGTTCTGTTATATACAAACAGAAATAATTATTTTATCGTTCTAAACTAAAATTATATAATTAATTTGAGATGTGCTACGGTGTTTTAATAGATCAATTTATTATTATCAAATTAATTAAAAATATCTCAATTATCTTATATTTGTACTGTTTATATTTTTATTATACAATAAAATTAGTAAACAGTTTTTAAAAACAAAATTCATGCTTCTAGGATTTTTTTTAAAATTTTCATTTTAATTTAAAAATTAAAATATCTAAATTAGTCTTGAAATGTATTTTATGAGACCTGGGACTTTTCTGTCATTTCATCTTGATTTTTTTATAACGGTCAAGTCACGGTGTTTGGTATTTCGATATTATTAAAACAACTTCTTGGAAGGTTCGTGCAATACATTATTTTTATTATAATATTGTTGTCTTGGGCCTCTCAGAGCCAAGTACATGAAACGACATCCTTTCTTTTTATCTCTCCCAAGACTCTCGAAGATGCGATTGGTCTAACCTTTTTAATTCTAACAGAATCATTTTGATCCCTTTACTACTGCACAAGTAGCCCCGCCAAGGCAACTTATTTCCATACTCCTTCCTAGCTTATTATTTATATTAATGCTGCTCAATATTTTATTTTATTTTTATTTTTTATTTTTTTTACAACTCGTACTTCAACCCATCTATAAGTCCATTAGCCACATTCCATGCGCTGAATTCATATTTTACTTCGACTTTGGTTTCATCAACCCATACGATACATTTACTCATAACTTGGTTTGTTTATTCATCATTTCTTTTAAAATATTCGTGATTTATGCTTCAAAACATAATACCCCTCACTGCTACGGTTGGCTAAATACTAGATAATTGGCCCTTTATTTCAACCGATTTAGATATCACCTATTATTAATCCTACCGTTGCGGTCCGTTCAAACTCTATATATTTACCACCATTGCCACCAATTTAATTTTTATATATTTATCCTGTTATTACTGTCAGTCTAATTACATAATTTAATCTTGTTGTTAAAATCAATTTAATCACATAAAATAATTATATCATCATGATCGGTTTAATCACATAAAATAATTTCATTGTCGCGGTTGGTTTAACCCTCAAAGTAGCACCCGTTTTTGTAGTCGGTTTAATTTATTAAAATTAGTCCTCTCTCATGTGGCCAACTCAATTCTATTCATTTAGTCCCTGCTAATTTGGAAGACTTGATTTAATCAAATTAGACCCTGCTCATGTGTTCGATTTTATTTCCTTTCTTTCTCGTGTCCTTTCTTATCAAGTTATTTAATTGCATGCTTCATAAGGAATTGGTATCCATGCTCTACATAACAATCTCATATTCATAGAGCTCATAATGAATTCACATTACATAATTCACTTTGAATTTACGAATACAAATTTGCATATTTTATTATCACAACAAACAATTAAATAAAATGTTTTTTATTAATAAAAAAAAAGTTAGTCACCTACTTAATTCCCCTGTCAAACAAACTTTATACATTGAAGTCTCGGCTCCGGATGCTCCTTTTAATTCAAAAATAGATATCTTTATCAATAAATCACTATCTTAACTTGTAAGTTCATATTCATACTAACCAATTTTGTCCACACCAAAGCATCTCATAATTATAATTATCCACATTTAATTCCAACACATTTAAATTGTCATAATTTACAATTGAGTTATTTCTCACTATAATTTGTGTTTAACAATCGATTTTTTATTCTTATATAAGGTGCAACACATTTATATTTTCCTTTTATATCGAGATTTCATAACAAATATAATTTCTAAACTTTCATGTTAAAAATGAAAAAAAACACAGTAATACTAATTCAATCTTTCATCTTTTAATTCAAGCATTGATAGCCCAATTCAAACCTATAAAGACTTATAACTTAGTCATACCAAATGAATCCAACTCAACATGCCAATTCTTTCCAAACCTATATACTCAAACTCTCTATTTCACATGCTAATTGAATCTAACTTCATTCAAAGTTTTCATCAATCATACAAAGCATAGAAATAACACAAATTAACAAAACAATCACAATTGACTTCCCAAAATTTCCAAAGTTATTTAAATTAATTATTCAACCAATTTCAATGAAATTCATAATTATTTATAACTTTCACAATTCATTACTCAAACGTGTTAATTTTAATACCAAACATAGAATATACAAATCAATTCAATAATTTATCCCCCAAGTAGAAAAATCCCCTACTTTCAAACATCGTTGATCACTTAGCAAGCAATGAAATCATGTTCTTCTTTTAATTTTGTTTCATTTCATCATTTTCCTTTAACATTTCCATGTTAATGTTCCAAAATTCCCTTCCCAAACTTTCAAAAACTCATTTTAATATGTAAAGCATGCAATCATTCAACATTATATCCCAATTACAACTAATTATGCCTACATATACATCGATTTACATATAATCTCATAATTTACAAAATTCCCCCAAATCCCCTAAAACCACACTTATAAGTGGGCACTAGAAAGGTTAAAAACCCAAATTTTATTCTTTAATTCTTTCATTTTATCTATAATTTAACAATTTCAAGCACATATTTATCATAATTTCATCCCACAACTTATAATGTCCACAAACATCAATAAACCTTAACAAACAACATTTTGGGTTTTCTTAATCTTTTTCTATAAAATTCAATTGAATGAAATAAAACCATCAAATTCATCTTACCTAACAAAAATTAACTCAATTTGGTAAGTTAGAATGTAATTTCTTTCATAATTTCACCCATTTCTTAAAATTTCTCTTTCTTCCTTTTGCTCCCTCCCTTCCTCATTTTCTCTCTCTAGATTCCTAGCTTAGTTGTTTTCCTTAGATAAAATCCTCTCGGAGAACAACCCCTTTAATTTACATCTTGAAGAAATGGAGAAAAAATAGAAGACGTTAAGTTTTTCAAGGTAATTATTGCCTTCAATATTGCAGCCAACCCTTTTCATTACCTCTTTAACGAGGAAGAAAGTTCTCTTCTTTTATTTATAAGATTACCACTATTTTAACCTTTCTTGAATAGTTTTGTAAAAACACTATTCATCTATATTTTTTTTGCACTAAATCTTATATCATATCATCCAAAATTATTTTAATTCATTTGATATCTTTTTTTATTATTAATAATAAGGGTGTCCAGCCAGCTTGCGCGCACCTCAACTAATCTCACGAATCCTTAAGTTAATAGCCATGTAAGTCTCCAATAGTTATCATATTAGTAATCACGGGCTCGAACTTGAAACCATAAGAAAAACAAATCTCTTGGTTCTAAATTCTTACCACGAAAGGTAACGATTAATTCACTTGATATCTTTCTTCTACAAGTCATAATAAAAAACAATTTATTAATTTCTATTATTTTTGTTACAATTTACTCTATTATGCTCAGTTTAACTTTGACCCGTCAATATTTTCCATGCACAATTCCTTTTCTTATTCCATCCAAGGTTCTAGTTTATTTTTTTTTTCTAAGGATTTAAACTCATAGTCGCACCAAATTTTTTCTCTTAAATGTATAATTTTCTCCCTAGTTGGAATTTATGAAATTTATCACGAGACTTATAACTCACCCACCAATACTTTTGCATACAACTTTATTATTTAATTCATCAATATATATTTTTAAACTAGCTCACTAGGACCCTCACCCTCACCCATAATCATAACATATTCATTATTATTTTCCCATCAAGAATTTCACTATATAATACTGATTTATTGATTTTAGACATGAGTTTTATAATTATAATGTGAATGGTAAAAAAATATCTATTATGATCGATTCTTATAATTTTTTTTTTATTATTAACGTGGATATTTGGACCATCTCATATATATCTTGACTAATCTTACAGGTTCTAAAGTTAAGAATAATGTAAGTCTCCAGTGGTCCTAAAGGGACTCAAATTCCTGATTATTGAGGAATAAATTCAATATTTAACCAATTGAGCTACTTTTCAGGGTTTTCATAACATTTTTTTGCATTTACAAAATAGACACATACTCAATCATAGCCAATTTTTTAGGATAAAATTATGTTCATAATAGGGTTAAAACTATAAAGCCCAAGCATTACCTAAGAAACAATTATGGATTTGTTATTGATCTTATACACAGGTTAAAAAATTGATAATGTTTTTAAATAAACTAGACAATATAGGCGTGATGTTTTAACCTAAGATAATAATCATATATTTATATTTGAAATTGAATGAATTCTTCACACGAGCTAGAGCCAAGATTTTGCATGTCAATTCATCCATTTGAAAAGATGAAATAGACAAAACAATCTTGATTCACTTGATCCATGAAACAAAGCTAATAGATAGCTCCTAACACTTTTTTTTTTTTTTTCTAATTGCTTGCCTGTTGTTCCTCCCTTTTTTTTTCTTTATTCTCTTCTTCCTATTAACAATGCTAAATTATATTAGGAAATCAAAGGAAATTAATTATAGATTTAATTTTGTCTTTAAAGAAATCCTGATTATGCAGGTATTTTATTCTTTCTTCCACAACTATTGATTTTCCATGATTACTTTTTTTTTTTTGTAAATGGCTACCATTTGAGAATTTCTTCTTTTTGAAAGGTTAAATATATATATATATATATATATATATATATATATATATATTGATTTTTCCTTAATAGACTTGATTCCTTTTAAATAGCTACTATATGAGAATTTATCCATTATGGAAAGTATTTCATATTTATTTAATTTTTATTAATCAAATCTGTAATTTTATATTGATTGGGTAATCTTTCTTTTCATTGCTTGAGATTATGCCCTCTAATTATTATTATTATCATTATCATTATCATTATTATCTTAACTTCAAACTTGAAATAAAATAAACAAAAGGATGAAAATAATGGAATTATTAAAATTAACTGGATTTATTGATAAGGCTTTTTTATACAAAAAAAATTTGGAAATGAAAATTAAAATTTGAGTTGTGACAAAACTAATCATATGTTGAATAAAATATTTTCACTAATATAAAGTTAAAATATAACCTAGTTGAAAATGTAAGATAACAGTTTCATCTATATATATATATATTTTGATATCATTTACCCCCCTCTCTTAATCATTAAATCCATTTTTTCATTTTCATTTATCTTTATCTTATATGCTTTAATTATTATATTAATGTTTTAATAATGATATTTATTTTCTTTCATAATGTTAAAAAAATAATTCTTTAAAACAATTTATTAAAAAAATAATTCACTCTAATTCATTAATTTCTAATTATAGTAAATTATTAATTTGTATAAAATAATAATTATTTATTTTGAGCAACTGAGTTTTGCTATATGAATTTGATAAGATGAAACTTTTAATATAACAATTCTTAAAATTATTTTTTAAAATTAAAATGTTGATACGTGAGTGGGTGTGATAAAATATATTTGAAAATGAGTAAATTAAAAAATATAAAATATTTGGTCAACATTTTCCCTCGCTCCCTCCTTTTTATTTATATTTCCTATATTTTTATGATTTTTGTTTTAAATTTTCTAGTTATCAAATATGATGGTGAGAATTAAGTTAATTAAAATCAGAGGTCTAGATGTAACTATAAGGATATAGATTGAAATTATGAAAAGTTTTTTTTTTTTGTCCTAGCTTGCCCTGTCTTTTATGTTATAAAATAATAACAAAACGCTATTTAAAAGTCTCAAAATAAAATTTAATATGTCATCATGAATAATTTAAGTAAAAACTACAATCATTTTTATTTAATATAAATACAAGCGTTAAGTGGAGAGAAAATTATAATTAGATGCTAAGATTATATTTTATAGTATATTCAAATGTATTTTAGTGTTTTTGAATGGATAAAATATTTAATTAAAAAAGCATTTGGAAATGTTAGCTAACTCATGTTTTAAAAAAATTAACTTTTTTTAAGTGTTTTGAATTATTTTAATGTGCTAATTTAAAAAAAATAAAAAAACATAATTAATATATTTTAAAATAAAAAATACTTTAAAATACAACCATAATCATATTCTCGAAGATGCCCTAACCCTAACAAGGGATGCTATTGTTAAAGGTTTATTTAGCTTTAGGGTATAATTGATAAAATTAAGGGTTTGAGATTTAAATGATAGAAGGGTAATACGTTTGGGGCTTTTCATAAATAGCGCCAACTCATCTCCTGACCTGAGTTTAAAATGGCATAAATTGTTTTTTAATAATCCCAAGCAAATCAAAGCAAAGCAAAGCCCAGCTATTATTATTATCGTTACTCGTCGGTAATCTCTTAATTCATCCTCTCCCAAAAACTGAACCTAAATCTATATTTCTCTTATTAATATTATCAGAGTTATTTCTCAGGTAAATCTCTATGTCATGATTTTGATTATTATTGTCATTCGAAGTTGCCTCATTTACATTTCAATTTCATGGGGTTTGGGTCTCGATTGATAATCTTCTAATTCATAGATTACTATGTCTTCCCCCATTATTAATCTTAACTCTGTTTTGTTACTGGTTCACTCTATATCATAAAATGAAGAAAACCCATGTTAGTTTTAGTAATACTCTTGCAATGTTTCTTATACCAGCACAAGCAATGAAGCCGGAGTCCTATATCATTTCTTTTTCATCGTTGTTATTATTATTATTTACAAAAATGAGCATTTCCCCTTTTTAGCTATCAACCAATGTTATCAGAATCATGCAAAACAATGTTGACTTCTAGAAACGTAAAAAGGGTTCGTGCTTATGCTTAAGAAGATGATGAATATAACAAGTTTCCATCTTTTTGCACTTTTCATTTGATTTTGCCTTCTTTTTTTAGTAGAATGTTTGTCCGCCTTTCGATAAATGTGAAGACTTTAGATTTTCCTTTAATTGACATGACCATATACATGCATTCTATGCTTCAAGTGTTTTCTTAGATTTCTGATTTGCTTGCTGATAGTTTAGGCATCTATCTCTGTTTTATTCATTTGTGCTTGCAATCCAGGCTTTCTTGTTTAAATGTCGAGTAGCTCCAAAAGTGATGGTGGCAGCTCTTTTGATGCTGAGGAACTTTTGCATATTGGGACTCGATGCAGAGAGGTTCTTTTTTCATCAACCAAAGACTCTATTGTTCTGTCTAAATTCTCATAGCAGCTAACTCTTCAACCATTTATTTATTGCATCACTGCAGCTGCGAAAAGAAAAAGAAATGTTGAGAGATTCACAACCCCAGAGCTTTGAACTTATCAGGGTGAGTTTTTATTTTATGCAATATTGATTGTTATTCCTTTTATGCAAAATATATGTTATGATATGTAAGTCATTACTTGTGTTCATATTCATATTATATGGTTAAGCTTTGTATTCATTTTCTGGAGTGTGTTCAAGATGAATTTAGCCTAAGTGGGAAGAACTTTTTGATTTACCTTGCTTCAGGCCATTCCATGACCTGCCTAGCAAAAATGCATCACATGGAAGGATGATGCAGGACAGCTTAGGGGGCTGCTCTGGATCTGACTTCAGAGGCTGTTTAGGGCTGTATTGTTGGGGTTTTTGCTGGAACTATAGATTTCTACGAGCCACACCTAGGGAAAAGGAAAACCTAAGCTTCACACAAGGGTTCTTTAGAGTCACACCTAGGAGAGATTGAGACACACAATCACAAGCAAATTGCTGGAATTTTATATAAACTGTAATCAAAATATTGAATGGCTACATGCTTATAGAGTTTTGGTAGTCCAAATCCAATAAGACATGGATTCCTAAACCTCCAACATAACTATTCCTTTTTGGAATAGGAAAACCTAATAACTCTAAGACTAATAAAATAAAATATTGTAATTTCTAGGTTTTCCAGCAGATCCAATAATTACCAAAATACCCTTAAGATCTAATCAAGTTCCCAATTAAGTTTTCCATCATTAGCCATGTGCCAAATCAATGCTTGAGTGTTGAAATCATTCTTAGAGTGCCTTCAAAAGGCCTTTGGGGGCTGCTGCCAGCGTGCCCCATCAAAGGATCACATATATGGTCGAAGTTAAAACTCCACCTGCTTAAATGTTGTGTATCGCTTAGATAATACGTCCTCTGGCCCAAATCTTTTTGTCCATTCTTGGAAATCCTTTTAAGAAAACAGCATTTAAACCATTCAAATCAATTGAAACTGTTTTAGTTGATGAAAATTTACCCTCCACAAACAGGGACATTTGTTCTCTTGTTTAACTGGTGAGTCAGTTTCAGGAGTTCAATTCCAACTCTCAATTAACAAATTTTTGGCATTAATCATTTAATCTTCAAATCATCTTTATTTGATTTGTATTTTGCAGTCTTAACCACTCACTTTTACTTTTCTAGTGATTGAAGAACAAGGGTTAAGACAAATTACACAAAAATAGAAGAAAACGCTGCACGTTTGATCTCATAGCTCATCCTCTTTTCTGCTTTCTACTATGTGCTTGTAGTTGTCTTGTGAGAATTGAAAAACGTAGCTAGAGAATGCAACATGAACAAAAAGAACTAATTTCAGATTTTGTGGATGCAGATATTAGAACTACATGTGAAACAATTATCAGAGGCTCGAACTGAAGACAAGAAACACATTCAGAAGTTGGAAAGAGAGCTGTTGAACTGCTCTCAAGAGATAGGTAGTGGTCCTTCCTTTTTTGGTATATCTTAAAAATTTAATAGGTTCATGTCAAAATTAAACATTAATTGTCCAATATCAAATGCTACACTTGGTCTGTCTTAATACTGAGAATTATAATTTTAAGCTTTGAGCTCCTTCTGTTAAGTTCATTGTTGAAACTGAGGTTTCGAATAATTAATAGTGAAGTTGTACATAGACAAATAATCACCTATGTCCAAAATTCCATCAAATGATTTTCATAGCTATGGTTGTACAAGAGGTTTTTAATATTTGTTGTCTGCTATATTCATTACCATCTTGAGGTAGATATTGAATGAGAATTGAATTTATACTACATATGTATGTCATTGATGGCTGCATTTTCCCTCAGTTCCTGACTGGATGTTCATATGATTCTTTGATTTGGCTTTAACCTGATCATCGCACCTTTCATAGATTACTTGCAGGATCAACTAAATGCAAGGAATTCAGAGGTATACACCCTGGGGGAGCATGTGCATGAGCTTGAGTTGAAATTAGCAAATATGGAACATTTACAAGCAAACACTGGCCAGTTAAGGGAGGAACTGAAAAGGTGTGATTCAGAGCACTTGTTATTGTTACAGGAACTAGAGAGCAAAGAAATAGAGTTGCAGGAGTCAGCTTTGTGCATAGGGAAGCTGGAGGAGTCGATTTCATCTCTAACTCTAGATTCCCAATGTGAAATAGAGAGCATGAAGCTTGATATGATAGCTTTGGAGCAGGCTTGCTTTAAAGCTAAAAAAACCCAGGAAGAAACCATCCAAGAAAATGCTAGGATGAATGGGTTAATTAAAGAACTTGAATTTCAGATTCGTGAGGCAAAGGAAAATATTGAATGTGTAGAGAAAGAGAACATAGAATTGAGGGACAAACTTGTTACGTCTGATGTGAACTCTAAATTATTTCTTCAGCAGATTGAGGATTGGCTTGAAAACAAGGACACTTCACAACTTAATACTCAATCATACTCAAGTGAGATAGAGCACCAAAGTAATATGTCAAAAGAAATGAGGTAAGTTGAAACATCCATTTCCATTAATTTAGTTGCTTGCTGTTAGATCGTAAATTTATATTCTTGATATTACATGCTACTCAATTTCTACAGCTACTTTCTGTACCACGCTAAGAACTCTTAGATACTAACCTCTTCCCTTTGAGAATTCTGGGCTTTAGTATCCACAAAAAGACACATTGAACACTTTATTTTGAAAGCTTTTTCCAAAGATGTATTTTGGATGCCGTGCCTTTCTAAACAATGGGCATTTCCTTAACTCTAAGTTCTAACATAGAGGATAGGCATTAATTCTTTTAATATGACTTTGTTTAAGAATTTCATTGATTTTTTTGCGATGCTTTTACTATTTTTTGTAAAATGCATGCAGAGAGGCCTTAGGTCCATGCTTTTCAAAGCTTGCAACACTATTGAGACCAGAATCAAATTTGAAGGAGTGGATGGAGAGCATGTCACATCAGATAAGAAAATATGAAGTTCTTGTGAAGCAGCTTAAGGTATGGATTTTGACTTATGAAGATCTATAATTATGTTAAACAGTGCTAAGATGCTGATAAACTTAATTACATAATTAAGTTGTTCTGGTACTTGCAGTGTTTTGAATTTTGTATCTTTTTGTTAGCTTGCTGAGGTTAACATGTGAATTATTAATAGGATGAATTGAGAGAGGAAAAATCAAAGGCAAAGGAAGAAGCGGATGACCTAGCACAAGAAATGGCTGAACTGAGGTACCAAATGACGGGTTTACTTGAAGAGGAGTGCAAGCGCCGTGCTTGCATTGAACAAGCATCTTTGCAGAGAATATCTGAACTAGAGGCACAGGTATTGATGGTTGATTTGCAGTCATCATGTTACTTCATAGAGGCTTACATAATTCTGAAGGTCTTTCTTGTTTTTCTGAGTAAGATTGAAAGAGAACGGAGGAAATTTTTTGCTGCTGTTGGGCATCTCCATGAAGCATAGGCATTAAGTACTGTGGAAATCCATTAATTGGAAATAAGGGTTCAGGTTTGTGTCTATCTAATCCTTCCTCTTTCAATGCTCTGCAGGTATTCCTGCATCTAAGATGCTGTTTTGTGCTGTGTTGGCATGATTGCATTTATTTTTATTCAGTGACGCCTGAGGATGCTGTTTGATATTTTTTGTTTGTTTTATAATGTCTGAATTTGGTTCTGAGATAACTGCCTAAGAGATAAATCAACTGCAGGGTTCAGTATATGATAGCAAACATGTGAAAAATGTATTTACCATATGTGTATCAATGATATAAAAATATATCCATTTAGGTGCTATTATTTTATATGGGTAGCATGTATTAAAATGTATCCAGCATTTTAGCATTTCAGTGCACAGCTACACCGAGAATGCTGACTGAACCTCAAATGATACTGGCTAAACTTTTGTTGGTATGTAGTTTCGCATCTTGGATTTTCATCCAGCTCTCATTGTGACCATAGCTTGAGAGAGACGTGCAGTGAGATATTTTCACAAAAAAATTGCTCATCAGAGTTCATTTACACCATATTTGTTTCACAAATCATCATCTTCCGAAGGTTATATTGTTTTAGGGCACTGGTTTGCCACATGTCTTTACCATGCCAAATTCAATGGGTGGGGGGGGGGGGGTCCAGCAAAAGCTACCAAGACAGCTAATTCTGATCAACTGTAAGAACTACGAGAACATGTCATATATTGGGAAGAGGGACCATTGCTTAGGAATCATCTTGATATTTCAACCACGGGGTGAAGAGCAGGTTTTTTTTATTCATGCATATATGCTGTAGGTATCGATTATCTCTGAATTCTCTCCATTGGCATGCTGCTATGGTTGGATCATAACTGGGTCATGGTCTTTCTCTAGCATTGAGGTGAAAAAATAGAAACAAGATTGCAGTTGCTTTCTTACTTGATTTAGCTTCTGTTGAAGAGGTATTGACTTCATTTACAATTTATACAAGCCAAAGAAGTGTGTCCAACTAGTAGGGTTTCTTCCATGACAGATTAAGCCTTCATTTTATCTGCTCTCTTCTTCTCCAACTAGTGCAATCTGGTTGAGATACTTAGTAGCCATGTATGGAGCTTGACTCAAAGAAACTCTAGCCTCAACTAACCTGTGGCTGCCTTATGAACCCTTCCTTGTTATGTGAAACTTATCACAATTAGAGATATAATGATAATTATGGAATGAATTAGCTAATAAATCACCAATCACAAACTGTCACATCATCGAGTAACAAAGTCTTAGTAAAGAAATTAAGAATCCCTGGCACCCTTTACAATATCTGTGCATGAAACTCAAAATTCTTTCCACTAATCTATCAACACCTTCACTGCTGCATGTTGGGTTTTACTAGAATTGATCGATGATATTGTATGCTTGTGTGCAGGATGATTTTTGAGATTTCTGACAGAAATCCGTACAGTATGGAGTCTCAGGGAACATGTCAATACATATCAGTTACAAGAACATCTTAGAAGGCAAATTTTGTGAATATGGTTTTTGAAGATTCAGCGGATTACAGGACAGCCATATGAAGGAAGGAAATAGTATTACATTTACAAATGAAGGGCTATGAGCAATATTTACTTCTTTGCTATATTTTTTTGGGTCTGATGAACGCAACATTGAATGATATTCTGCACCGCATTTGAGTGGAACACCATAGATTAATCTGAATGTATAGGGTGTGGGTTTGTGCCTTGACCATTTGTTTTATTGTTGACCACTCCGTGGCTTGGGATGCTTTGATTAATCAACCAGAAATCTGTCATTTGAATTTTCTAGCTTATTATCTTACTGGTTAAGGCATCCTTCAAAGTGTTTGGTTTTTCCTCGAAGTTTCGCGGCATGGTTTTATGCATCATCGATACCTCATAGTTCGAAAGAGACACTATTTTTATTAAGAGGTTATGATGTCTTTATGGTGGAGGTCAATGTTGGACAAATTCAAAGATGGTGTCTTTCCCCACTTGCGAACGTCAAACCTCTCTGGTCTTGTTCGGGAAGCAAGTTTTCGAGGAGGTGATGTGACCTTCTCAACCATTTTAAAAGTCTTTTTCGATGAATAACAACTCTAAGCAACAAGATAGAGCTATCTTACATTTGAGGGTCTATCCCATTGGTCAACTACAAGGCTTGTCTTTGCGAAGGTTCTGGGTTCGATCCTTAAGAGTATCAGCTTGTCACCCCTGCGGTGCCTTACCTGTTTATTTTATTTTTTATCTTTTATATGGGAAAACTTTATTATTATTATTATTTTATTTTCAAATAATATTTCTAATATGTTCATTCTTACATGATATTTTTTTCCTTTTATTTTACTAAATCAATTTAATGTGTTTATTTATATTATCATTTAATTAAATAAAAAGAATTATTTTAATAAATAAATTTAACAAATAAAATCTGATAAATATCTTGTCTTGTAAAATGAAATATCTTAATCTATATTTGTTTCTTGATATTTTTAAATTTATTTTTATTATAATTTATGACTTTTATTAAGACATGTAATTTATTTAATTATATATATACATAAACTTTTTAATTTTCTACAAATATATATATATATATATATATATATATAATTGTTTGTTTGTTGATGAGAAAAAGAGGGCCGGGTCACATTACACGACTGTTTCTTCTTGTTATTCTTGTTATTTATTTATTATTATTAGAACCGGTTTCTTTGCATCCTATCGCTGATCCAAAGGCAATTGGCCACCCAAGACTTTGCTGTGCCTCCGCGTTGAAATTTGCTTTCTCTTTGTAAAAACAACAAGAGGTTGTTTGGATTTCCTTTGGACTGCAACTGCTACTGTTACTGCACCAGTCTAATTTCTATTAGGTATGTATTATGCTTGTTTTTTGTTTTAATTTCTCATATGGCTTTCTTTTGTTTCTAGTTGTGTGCTTGCTTTCTGGGCTGTTAACGGAGAATTGATGTTTCTGCGTGCACGCTCGGAAAACTCAAGCTTCTTTCTGGTTCTTGATGAATGTTATAAAATAAATAAAAGTGAATAAATCTTGTGTAATTTTCTTTTAGTAAAAAGATCCTCTTGTTTCTACTTGCTTGCTCAAGATTCTTTCTTTTCTTTTGGGTTATATAAAGAAAGTGAATAAAATAAATCAATCTTGATTACAGTTGTAGGTTTGAGGGTTATTTTTTTTTTTTTTAAAAAAAGAAAAATACTGTATTTTTGACTCTCTGCTTTGGTTACACAAATAGAATTTTGAATTCCTTCTTTACGGCGATCCCTTTTGTTCTCCAATTGTGATTTTATTGAAATCAAAATTTCATGTGCTTAAATCGAACTGCACTGGATTCCTTTTTGTGTTGAATGCTGTTATTTTACAACCATCGCTATCTCACATGTTTTTTGTTTCTTCATTTTATGCAGGAATCTCAATTGATTGCTCAGCATCTCCTTTATTAAACTCGTCGTTACACTCATTCACATAATGTTCGGTTCAAAGAAATCTCCGTTGAAGATTTCTAAGCATACCAGGGTTGACCCTGAATGTCCAGCTCCTTCTCGGCCAAACCCTTTTGATTCTGATGACGAGTTTGACACCAAGAAAACCCTTAAACTTTCAAGAAAAACTTCTTCTGAACCTAATCTAACTGCACCCTCTTTTAGCACTAATCCTTTTGATGGCGACGAGGAAAGAGGGTCGTCGGCTTCATCCACGTATTTCCTTGCTTCAGCAGCAAGACATAAGTACAATAATGATTTCCGTGATTCAGGAGGACTGGAGAACCAATCTGTTCAAGAATTGGAGAATTATGCTGTTTACAAGGCTGAGGAGACCACAAAATCAGTAAATGGCTGCTTGAAGATTGCTGAAGACATGAGAGAGGGTGCAACAAGAACTTTGATCACCTTGCATCAACAGGGTGAGCAAATTACCAAGACCCACGATGCTGCTGTCGAGATCGATCATGATCTTAGTCGGGTAGGACTTAGTTTGAGATCTTACTTTATGGTTCATGAATTTAATGCATGCTACTTAGAGTTTCTCACTTAATGAGATGAGCTAGTGCATAACCGATGTTAACACTAATCTATAAAATGGTGTTTGGAATTTTTCTATTGCATATTTAGTTGGATTATTTTGGAAGCACGATCGTGTTTGATGAGTTTGCAATAACATGATCATCTACTGCATGAATTTTTATAGATCTATTACTCTTGTGTTTTATGATTTCCAATAAGACTTGAAATTTCAGAGCTCCTTATTAAGATTGAGCCCTGTGAGTTTGATGTTATCGACTAAAAGGAATTTCATGGTTGTTTCTGTTTCCAGGGTGAGAAGCTTTTGGGAAGTCTTGGGGGCATGTTCTCTAAAACTTGGAAGCCGAAAAAGAATCGTCCAATTACAGGCCCTGTTATCACAAGAGGTTACTTTCTATCCCTATTTGCTGTGATCTACTAGTCAATTTTTTTTCCCTTCAAAACTTGATATTACATTAGGCTACCTATTATTGTTTATTTTCTGAAAAAGGTTGAGGGGTTCAACCTTCTTTTTCTTTCTATGGGACACATGTTTTTCTATACTCTTTTTCATTCATTTTTTTTATTGGCAACCTAAAAGTTAATTTAAAGATGAAAAAGCCCCCGGGGAAGAACAATGAGGGAGATGAGGAAACCCTTCTACATGTAGAGTATAATATGAGTTGCAGGGAAGGCTCAAAAGCATGAAGTTGAAATAATATAAAATTATCAGAGTTCTTCTTTTCTTTTCTTTTTTTCTTTTTTTTCTGGTCTTTTAATGTAAATGTGGTTTGCTATCTTTTGCAGATGCTTCACCTCAAAGGAGAGGTAACCACTTGGAGCAGAGGGAGAAGTTGGGGTTGAATCCTGGACCTAAGGGACAGTCTAGCACGCAAACACCCCTTCCTGAGCCGAACAACGCATTCCAGAAAGTTGAGGTTTGTTTTTATTCTGTGATTTGCTCATTATTCATAGCAAATAAAAGGTACACTGCTATGTGGCTGTGGAACAGATAATTTAAAAAAAAAAAAAAAAAGACAATAGATGAAGCTTTCTTGGTATTATGAACTTTGTAGATGGTTTCCCTTCTTCTTTCCTCCTTTCCATCTGGTGGCGGGGCTGTGACAGAGACCTTTGTCCTATTCTTTCAAACATGAGATTTAATGCACTGTTTTTTTCCCTTCTAGATCAATTTAGGGTTTCCACTTTGGGTTAGGATTTTTATATATTGGTAAGTGTGTCCCATCTTTTTCCCTCGTCTCCGGAAGGGGTACTACCCAGTCACCAAGTCATTTGTTGATTCTGGTTTTTGTTTTTTCAATGTACTGTCTGGAACAAGTATCCACAATTTTAGTGCAAATGTTTTTTCATTATTTGGGACAGTCAAATTTGTTCATTTTGGGTTTCTGTCTTATCAATGTACAAGAGAACTAAAGTCTGCCATGAGTATCTGCTATTTCAATCCCACCCATCTCTGATTATTTGGTATTCTTCTGGAACAGTTAGAGAAGTCGAAGCAAGATGATTCATTGTCTGATTTGAGTAATATACTAGGAGATTTGAAGAATATGGCGGTTGACATGGGGTCAGAAATTGACAGGTGAGTTTTGTTATATGATATCTCAGCAGCATTTGTTGATTTGGTGCAAATGTTTGCTTATTCTCTTTGGTCTCTCCCATTGGGGATTGTGTGCTCTCTGATTGTCAAAATGCGTTGTTTCAGAAATTATGTGTTTAAGAAAGGAATATTCCTTCTGTAATTGTGTTATCTCTATAATTGCAGGCAAACCAAGTCTCTGGATCATCTCCAGGATGATGTAGATGAGCTAAATTACCGTGTCAGGGGTGCTAATCAACGTGGTCGTCGTTTGCTTGGAAAGTAGAGGATAGGTGGTTGTGACGGTAGCATGCAGTACTGATCTGCTTGGTTTCTCTCCTTTTACCATTTATGTAATTCCTACACACATTTGGGATTTTTGGCAATATGTCCTGGTTAGACTTTACCCAACGCATTTTTTTAGTGGAATTTGGAACTGACACTTCTTTCTGTCATCCCAACATCTGACCAAAAAAAGATGCCAATGCTAATATTCCGCTAACGTGCGGTAATATTGATTTATTACGTGTAATGGTGGTTTAAAATGTTTTTTTTAAAAAAAATATATTTAAATAAAGTTTTTATTTTTAACATTACTATATTAAAATTACATGAAAATATATAAAAAAGTTTTATCTTAAG
The DNA here is from genome assembly GCA_964019445.1 of Populus tremula. NCBI lineage: Eukaryota > Viridiplantae > Streptophyta > Magnoliopsida > Malpighiales > Salicaceae > Populus > Populus tremula. The sequence continues at coordinate 8,189,374 of CAXHTJ010000007.1, read as the reverse complement.
TAAAATAAAAAAAATAAAATTTTAAAAAACACGTTCCACACCGCGTAGTCAAATAAGACTGCATAAGGCTGTCTGCTGCAGATATAAAAGACTATTCACTGCAACAGTGGAATTATGTTTGAGGGTGGTTTCGTTTCTTTTTTTTAAAAGGCTAATTAATCATTAAATATTTATAAGAGGTTATTTTCTTCTTTCTATATTTTATGATTAGTAAAAATACTTATTTATTCCCCAATAAAAAAAAATTGAGCGGTTGGCCAAGGGTTTTTATGCCTTTACGTTTTATACAAAATTATACATTGACTTTTAAGCCTTTAGATCGGAAAAAGAGAAGCAAGAGTTGAAGGGTGGTGATTTTGTCTTTTTCACATAGGTTTTTATGTTAATACCAAAAACATGGAGGGTATTTTGGATTTTTTATCTTAATAATTATTATTTTAGTAAAAAAATGTAGGGACATGGATATTATCATGCATTGGTGCGTAGGAGGCATCCGTACCATTTGAACAGCTCGTACGATGCTTCCCAGTAGTTAAATCTATTGATTCGTCATTTCATTGGAAACACTGCCTCTCTGTCTTTCTCTTGGGGTGACGTGTGATGATAATTGATGAACGTTTTGTTATTGATGGTGGTTTCTCTCTCTCTCTCTCTCTCTTTTTCTCTTAGAAAAAGTTCACATATGTCCTCTTTTCTTTTTATTTTTAAAGTTTGGTCCTTATGTTTCTATTGTTTATTTTGGTTCTCGACTCTTTTAGAAAAGTTGATGTTTTTAATTTAGTTTTTAAATTACAATTTATCATGTTTTTTTTATTTGATCTTTATTCTTGACTCTTTTGTTAGAGCTTTGTTGTTTTTAATTTCATTATTTAATCAAAATTTATGTTTTTTTTTTCTTCCAGTTTAGCCCTTATTTTTTTGTTATTTTTTTTTTAAATTTAACCCTTCAATTTAATTTTTTTTATGCCCTTAATTTTTTTTTCATTTTCAGCCTCATTGTTTTAATTACATTTTTTTTTGTATGATAAAGTTTTCCTCGATTTCATCACTTGGCGTTTGATTTATTAGGGATTGAGCTTTGGGTTTTTTTTATTTATCGTGCTTTCAATCTAATGATATGAATCACGAGTTTTAAGAGTGGATATGGTTAAAGATTTTATCATATTACCTTATTTGGTTTTTAAAAATAGATTGGTTTCTTGTTATTTTTAATTTTTTTCTATCAATTTATCCCGATCCATGACCTTATACAAGAGTTTTGAAGCATTTTTTGGATACTTTTTTTTAAAAAAATATTTTGTTTTGTATTTAATTTTTGAAGAATTTTTTATTTTTATTTTTGTATAGAAAAACTTTATTTTATATATATATATATATATTATATATATATATAAATATATAATATATCCATCCTCTCGTAGTTTGTACCACGTGTTTTCAACCCGGCAGAACCAGAGCAAATGAAAGAGTGCATTTTTGGTTTCTTTCAACAAGTCACTAGGTTTCTCCCTTCAGATCTTAACATACAACTTTTTCCCTTCTTTTTTTTTTCCTTTGGTTCATCGGGCTTGGTTTGGTTTATCTTCTTATGGGACAATTGTGGTGGGGCGAAGAAATACATGCAAGAAACAATTTATTCTCGAGATACAAAGCTGAAAACATTAAGCTGTATATTCTGATGAACAATTCATTATCACTATATATCACCTGCAATAATTACAATTACCTTAAGCTCACATCATTATATCACTGCCTTGCAATCTCATACACAATAAGGTGAAGTTTATTGCTCGAATTCTGCTTCAAAGATTTATGCACAAGCTGGAGCATCGAAGTTTGGGAATACGATGAACGAAATCGACAAAGGATTGATGTATAAAGGAGAATTCACATCAAGACGGACAGGTTCCAGATTCGGAATGTTTTCATCTTCTGTAAGCTCTAACGGGATTCCATTAAGAACCATGGTTCGGCTTCGAAGGTTCCCGTCTTTTGCAGTTAAATGGTACTCCTCTCTGTACATTGGTTCATCTGATGCTCGGCTCCCAACCCATGAAACTGATCTCTTGAGGCCACGCATGAAAGAGTTTTCTCCAGACATGTTTTCTTCCACGGTCAATCTCATGTCCATGCTATTTTGAACACTGATTATGAAATCAGTCTGATTGCTTAAATTGATCAGCAGTAACGTTATACCTGCCTGTATCAAGATGAAAATATTAAGCGCAGATTTTATTTTTGGTGGATAATCAAGAAAACCATTGTGTTTTATGCAAGCTTGCAGAATGTTTTGAGGCATGAAACAGTTGTAGAAAAGAGAAGGGCTACATATGCATGCACAAGCACACGCATCTACATGTAGATGACAGATGCTATATAAACCACTTGCACCATTGCATGAGAACACTAAACTTCTTTTATGACCTAGATATGGGGGGGAATTCAGTCTGAAATAATGTCTGGACATTGTAAGAGGATTCAACCAAAAGCCCTTGTTTTGAGAAATTAATACCAAAAGCGACAAAAATAGAATGACAGGAAATTTGACTTGCAGCCAAAATCCAGCAATTTTAGCACCTAGACTGACTGTTTGTGCATCATATAGGTCATGTAAAATTTTGAGACCTCTAGGTAAATTTTCATAAACAAAATTCCCCTATCCAGATAGTGAATGGAAGTTGAAGAGGAAGGCCATGGAGGAAAGAAGAAACAAGAAGTTCTAGATCACAAAGCTCCTCCGTGTTTCTTCTTTTTCCACTATATAAAAGAATGCATATTGCACATGACATTATGTAGGCCTTCCAGGCTATGTAATACAAACATCACACGGAAAGCAAGCTCGATGATGCATGCCATGAACGCTGTCCAAATCTAGGTTTGATCTCAAGAGATTGAAAACATACCCATAAGAAATAAGCTGGAACACATGGGAAAGTCACTAGAGAAGTTCAAAGAATCACACAATACAAGGACAGGAATAAAAAAAAAAGATACATGGAGCTGATTTAACTATTTCAGAAAGTTAAGATTCATTCACTGATTTTAGCGGCTTCGCGAAGTCCCAGTGAACATGTAATTAATAGAGCTCACAACTGTACAAAAGTGAAGTGTTTAATACCACATTTATGTTAAGGCTCTATCTTGCCCCATTGAAGACCATATTTAAAAAAAAAAATGGAACTCTTCATATCACAGTTGTCTTGAAATTACTACAAATGCTCAATACTCTTATCACAACTAACAATTCATTGTGAAGTTAAAAAAAAAGAATGTGGCTTACTCTTCCTTTCGAACAATGGGCATAAGAGCGTAGAAATGGCGAAGCATTGCTTCCAACAGCTAGAACACCTTTTCCCATTAGTCGATGCCATAGAAGGGCGCTGTTGTAAACCAAATATCCAAGAAAAGCAACTTAAGATTAGATCTCTGGTAGAGAAGCAATGACTTCAATTTTTTTCTTTCAAATTCTCTCCCCACAACGAGACAAATATTTTACTATTCTAACAACATAAAAGGAGTTTTGTGCACTTGCCTGTAGTAGTCAGGATTGGGGACAAGTGTGGTTGTGTTGAGGAGACCATAGTGGCCACCAACTAGTGTCTGCCTGCAGTATACTTTAGTATTATACCTGGATGCCATTCCAAGCTGATCTAAGTACCTGATATTCATAAAAAGACCTCTGGAAATGGAGTGATCCGCCTTTGAAAAAAAGCACAATAATTACAATAATAAAAATAATGGGGATTCAATAAAAAGAAAGGAACAAATAGGCAAGAAAGATTACCAGAAACTGTTCACAAATGTATCAGAAACATGACGACCACCACTGTTATAGGCCCCACCAGATTCCCCAACCCAAGCAGAAGCCCAAGGACCATTCTGTTGAATCGTTTGTGAAAGATTACTGAAGGTTTCTGATACCTTGCTCAAAAAATGGGGATCCAATATCTTATTCACAAGGTTGGGATCCATGCCTGGAATAGGAAAATGAATTGTAAATACAAGTAGAGAAGTTTCTCTCTCTCTCTCTCTCTCTCTCACACACACACACACACACACACAAGTCAGATATGATTCTAGAAGACTCTTACTATTATTGCTGACCTAAACCATCTGATAATTATAATTTTTATAAAAGGGAAGAAGCGAGGTAAGAAGTTCTGAAAACATAACTAACAGGTTTATTCTCAAGGTTAATTCATAAGCGAAGCAATAGCACACTGAAATTAGATTGTGAGCCTTTTTAAACTACTTGTGGCTGACATAGAAGGTGGATTAGTTCTTTGTTTCACAGGAACGAGGGGAGAAAACAAAGGCCTGGAAGACAAGGAAGGTGACTTTGGAAAGAGCCTTAGTGTAACTGTTCATCCATTACATGCACATCATTTCAGAACAGTCATTGATTAAAAATTTTAATTGGAAATAACATTATAAGCATATGTCAGTACAATTAAACCAAGACAACCCACCTGCTCCCAAGTTGTATATATGATGAGTTACAAAGTTGACTATGCCTGAACCTGTAACCTGAAGAAGCTTAGCATACCACTGCTTGTCAAAAAATCCTCCCGGTGCTATTAGTGAAGGTTTCAGATCAGAGTTTTTATACAAATTGTTGACAACATCTTTAAGTTTGATCAAATCTTTCCCATAAAGCTCAGCACTTACACTTGCACTTACACCACTTCCACTCAACTCATTACCTATCATAACGAAGGCAAAATCAGCAGTGAGGAAAAGCATATGGAATCGAAACAGTAAAGAGCATTGTCGAGGTTTATACCATATTCCCACGAATCTATCTTGTATCCTTTCAAGACAGTGTAGTTCATGAAATCATAAGCATTACTAGAATCCCAAGCTCCTCCCCAAACACCCTTCCTAATCTGGTGCCTTCCATAGAGGGCATTCAAACCAAATGTCACAATGGCCCTGCATATGCATGATTCAAGTGTTAAGTACCCTACAATGAAGAACCTCAGCCTTTCCTAGTCTATTCCAAAGGCAAAATTTCATGGCAACAAATAATGTTTGATTAAACTTGAATGCTTTAAAAAAGGTAAACTTGACTATAAGTAACTGGGATAACATGTTATCAGAATACATCTGATTGACAGAAAGGTTTAGAACATAACTTGTAAACTGGACTGAAATGCTTAATTTGAAAAGAAATAAACAAATGGAACGCTTGGTGGCTGGCACTGCTACATAGCTCAAAAGAAGGCATTTACACATCTATTAGAGGGACTTCTTACTTGAAGTAACTTCTACATTGAAGACTTGAGAAAAGTTGAAAGACTTGAAGCAATCTAAATCCACAACAATGCCTTAAATTTAAAGGTTTAAAATTACCCAAACAGCAAATTCTGAGCTTCAGAATACAGCTGTCAAGCATTAAAGAATAAGAATCTACCACCCTGTTCAGAATTAAATAATTGTGTTTCACATTGTGCCTTGTCTTTTATTATTTTTTATGAGACAGATGTTATGCTAGGATGAACAATTTGAGTGATAAAGTTATACCTTAATTAGACAGAAATTGGTTTAATGGACATTTTAGCTACCTAGGCGTAATGGTAAGAATGGGAGAAAATTTATGTAAGAAAAAAAAGAAAGGAAAAGGAGGAGCCAAGCATAAAATCTCACCCAGTTCTACTGAATAAATGGTTCAGTTCATCCCACCGGTTCATATGTAAACAGCCCTTTGAAAAACCAAAGAGCCCACCTTTCATCTTTCTAAATGGATGGCAAGGAGCTTTCAAACTTTCAACATCATACAATACTTGGTCTTGCAAAGAACCTCCAATTCTTATTCTCAAATTCCTGAAGGCTATTATAGCCACAAAGAATGCCGTACCATCTTAGACTAGCAATATTTCAACACAATGCTAATTCTGAAAGATACAGGTTTATTATTCACCATCAAGCTTATCAAGAATGATACGAACCTTGGATGGCTTTGGCAAGAAGAGGATGAGATAAGTCCTGAAAATAAAGAAAGAAAACTAGGCAATTATTAAATATACCTCTAAAAAAGAAAGCATATTAAATTAAATCCTTCAAAAGCCTTTACAACTAGAATCTCCAGATACTTACCAAGTTTGTTACGGATGAATAGCCCCATGGACACTGGTTGTAGTTACACTTATCATGCGGCCACCAATCAAGAGTAGCACAAATAAAATTATCATCGATTACAGCAACTGCAATAGTTCCATCAATAGAAATTGTAGCACGTGTTCCTTCTTGAGCCAAAATCCCAGGGAAAGAAGCCAAAAACAAAAGGAGGAAGAAGCTAAATCCCATTGGTTGATTATTGATCATAGCCTCACCACCCCAACTTATTCAGATGAACTGCAATCAAAAGAGCTTATTTTCCCCATCGCCTGCCTATATCTGATGTTAGCAACTCATCAGAAATTTTAATGTTACTGAAGTATTCATAAATCAAGCATCGAAGATGCTGAAAACAGTAAAAGAACAAAGCAATGGGAAAAATCAGTGGTAACAGGTTTCAGATGTAGAATCAAGGGGATAAAAAATTCATGTATGAGAAATTATTGTTGCTATTATCATCGCATCAATGATTTGATAATGAAAGAAAAAGATGTAGAGCAAAGCAAATAACATAAAAAGAAAGCAGAAAGAATGAAAACAATAATCATCACCATACAAGTGCCTTCGTTTCCATCTACTAGAGATAAGGAATGACATCAACATTGTTTCCATCTGAAAAAGACTATCAGATCTCTAAACTCAAGAGAACATTTTGGTTTTGATTTTATGTTTTTTATTTTTGAGAGAGTAGCATACGTCAGAATTCAATATGACAAGACAACACTACATAAAATAAAGGGAAGCATGCAGCTTTGATTTTCTAATACTAGCCTTAGAGAATTCAAAAATAGTTTAGATCAACAACCAAATCTAATACTAGCTTTAGAGAATTCAGCAAAAGCAAAAGCAGCCCAGACGGAGATGAGAACTGACCTCAAAAGCAAAAAATCTAATCTACCCGGTGAAGGAAATTAACAGTCTTTTAAATGAAGCTAGATAAAGCAAAACAATAATGCGTGCAGTGCAGTGCAGTGCAGTCCTGTCCTTTATATTTGGCGTCTTATCTTTTGAGTCTCGAGAGACAGGAGTCATTCATTCCTTTGTCTGTAGCCATTAGTTTAGTTTAAATTAAGGTTTGAGTGTAAAGCATAAACTTTATGAGGCGTTGGCTGGGTAGGTATGTCTTACGGACATGTGGCCGGTTTAATTTATTTTTACAAGGAAACTTCTTAGCTTTAGCTGCAAGTGATGCCCTCCACCAGCTCTCTCTTTCATGCCAAGGGAGAACGAACGAAATGTCAATTTTCAACATCACTCCCCTCCTTTCTTTGCTGTTGCTTTGGATGAATGATGTGATTTACTCGCTATTTCACTTTATTTTCAAATTATAATTTGCATTCTTGCTGATATATATATGTATATAATCCAACAAAATAGTTTGGAATAATTACATGATGATTATTACATTCCAAATAATGATTAAAGATTTCTTATATTAAATAGTAAAATTTTACTACCAAATTTTTTTTAAAAAAGAAGAAGATAGGTGTTATTATAATCTAATTTTTTACTTTTAAAAAAAAGCAAGAAAAAGATGGAAAAAAAAAAAGATTATGGCTAGATTTCATCATTGTTGTTTTGAAACTTTTGTTTTTTTCATGGTTTTGGCTAGATTATAGCCTTATTTTTCTCTCTCCGACACTCTCCATAAATGCAAAACAACACACCATTCCTTTCCGCTCCATGTTTATTACATGCTTAGCCAAGAAAACATTGTTTTGACCCTATGAAGTTCTTGCAAAAGTGGTACAAAAGGCTAACAGACTCAGAGTGTGTTTGGTATTGCGGTAGCTGTTATGATTGTGGTTTGAAAAAAGTTGTTTTATAAAAAATACTTTTAGTTGAGGTTGATTTGAAAAAATGAGTGTTTGGTTAAAACTGTGGTTGAAATTGAGGTTGAAGAAAAAGTAGTTTAATGTGTTTGGTTTAAAAAATACTTTTCAAATTGAGGTTATAAAATAATTTTAAAAAATATATATTAATATTGATGGTTTTAAATTTAAATATTGTAAAATTAATTACTCCTATTACATCATGAAAAAAATAATACTTAATATAAAATATTTTTTATTATTCTATTAAACTATTTATAATTTCATTACGTATAACATTCATTCGATAAAAACTACAAAATTGATATTACTGTGCGAGTGAATTTAATTCACTCTATACTAGTTTTTCGAGAAAAAATTTCGAGAAAAAAAATATTGTTCACGTCGCGAACGAAAAACCCTGCGGACAGTGCAAGTGAATTGCACTGTTCCTTAGTTTTTATTAGCCGCAGAGAACGAAAAGCATGTTTTCGTTGCTTTTCCGTTTCAGCGTTTTAAACGCAAAATTCATATGGGTCCCATGCACAGTAAATCATTTTTTTTATTACCAAACGGCTGCGGACTGCGTTTTAAATAAAACGTAGCCGCAGCCGCGTAGACAAACGGACTCTCAATGGCCAAAAAGCACAACCATGGTTAACGATTAAGATTAACTCAAAGGAACCAATGGCCACGATCATATCAGCTAAAAAGTTCTAGGAGCTTCTATCTTACCTATTCAGGGGAAAAACAAGGAAAGGAACGATCAATGTTAGAAAAAGAAAATGTTGAGAGAGAGAAAAAAAGAGTTTTGAGTCGAAAATAAAGGTGTTTTGAGCCCAAAAAAAAAAGAAAGAAAAGAGAAACAAAATGAAAGAGAAAAAAAATGAAAATCCAAAAAAAGAGATAGAAACTAATATGATAAAGAATGCACTAATAAATTCATTACAAGTTTTAATTGGTCCAAATAAAATATCAGGGGCAAAGAAATTTAAAGATCCATTCAATAGGCTTATTCGAGGTATTTTGACCAAGGTGAATTTTAAAAAGGCTATATCTTTAACAAGTAATGATTAGATATTAGTCAATTTAATCTATTACAAGAGGGGCCACTTAATCCATCTAATTTATGGGTTAATCAATTTCGACAATAAAAGACTTATTTCTCCCAATGCACAATTTTACTCAACAAGAGTAATTTTGTATCTAACTATTGGATCATACTAAAATTTTATTAGCATTTTTTAAAGGTTTTGTTCTATATTAGATTAAAATTTCAAAGCAATCATACATTTGAAAGGTCTTTTGATAAGGTCTAGAAGTTATTATACGAGAATTGTATTAGTCTCCTAATTAATTTAGGATTCTTTTTCCTATTTTACTTAGAACTATGTAATTATTTTTATAGCATTGTTTAGGATCTTTTTCACCTATTATAAATAGGATTATTTAGCTTGTATTTAGTTATTTTTGACCTATTTTGATATTAGCAATTATTTTGTGTGTGAGAGGTTTTGCTGATACTTTTTGGTTCTTTATTGAATTACTCTGACTAGAATTAACCAAGCTTCATGGTGTATTCTATATCTCTTATTTGTGCATCTTTATATGTTTTGGGTGAGGGTTTAGTTACTTCTAGTCTTAGTGCTTCGGTTTAGGTCATCATTATGTCAAACTCAATTAAAAGCCTGAATTTAACTTCTTTTGAAAAAGTCAATTTGATTGTGAGTTTTTGAATATTTATATTCTTGGGGTTTGTCGCGATGTTGTGGTCACACAAATTAATTACCCCAACTTAAATAAATAAGATAGTAAAGAGCAAGCAAAAGGTTGATGCCACGAGAAAAGTTTAGTTTAGATTTTTATGATATATGATATGTAATTGGAGGGATTGAGATTATCTAGGTTATAGCAGAATAAGCAATTAAACAAAATTAAATAAATCAGAAAACTATCAAGAGAACAAATCTTGGTTTAAAAAAAACATCCACCTTCAGAAATCAAAATCGATCATTGAAACGAAATATTAATTTATATTATGAACTTTATCTTTTGTTAACAATGGTTAGTTAACAGATCTGTCGTATAACTAACCCTAACAATCAAACAATCACAGTGTCCGCACTAGTAATTTAATTCAATAGCAGCCTTAAGAACTAGATAAATTGATCAATCTAGACAATGTAGTTATCTGCAGTTCATGTTTGATTTGTTCAAATGTTCTATATAAGATTAATAACATAGATTCACCATAATTATTGAACTCAGTTGCTTCACAAGTTTATATACCTCAACTCTGGTTTCGATATCAAACTTAACAATAGATTGTTCATAATAATAACTTAGAGTCCGCTCTAGCAATTAAAGTAAACAATCATAGAAAATAAGCTTAGAAAAACAAACATATTCATCATATAAACTGAAAAGAAAAGCATAAAATAAATCTCACAATTATTGAAATCCAAAGTTTTTTGTGTCTTTGCAACCAAGAAAAAGAGCTTAGCCTTGCATGTCTATTAAACAACTAATAAAAAAAAAAAGAATGCATGATTTCGGGTTTTTTTAAAGGAATGTGCAATTTTTTCTCTCTTAGTTGACCACCCCCTTTTCCTTTCTCTCTTTCTTTTTATTTGATAGGAAACCCTAATATCTCTTTCCTATAAAGTAGTCCTTACCTAAATAGAAAATTTACAGTTAAGTAGTTTAGTAGCTGATTAGTACTTAAAAGTGCATTTTTATCAAGATTTTATATCATCATTTGGCACTTAAAGTATCAATAACTCCTTAATTCAAGCATGTTTTATAATAATATAAGATACTTTTAATTTATGGTAAATGTTCATCTTAAATGCAGGCCTATCACATAAATGAAAGGATTTATTGATGAGTTTAAATACTAAAATTGAAAGGACAAAGAGACGGCCAAACTTAGAAAAGAGATATTAGTGCAGTTCAAACTGGAATACTGTTCCGTAATTGAGTCATATCTGGAGCTATAAATCTTGGATTTAGGTTTTCTTTATATGGATGGAAATGTAAGACATAAGCCTGTAACTTTCAAGGAGTCTAAGATTTAAAAAGGCCGTTTTCAAATCCAAATTATAGCAACAACGGAGAAGTCTGAATCTGTTCTACAGCCTAGATACTATTCAGTGTTCAACCCATATCTCGAGTTCTAGATGTCCAAATGACCTCAATTTTTTTTTTCTAGAAAGATAAGACAATTTTCTAGAAATTTCATGATACAGATGGTTCTAATTTTAATTTTAGCAATGTCGTTTTGTTCAGACAAGAAGATAAGGATTTTCACCAAGTTAAGAGTTGGTCATCCACTCAACAATTAGTCATCAAATCAATAATTCTAAATTTTGGCCTATAAAAGGAGGCATTTTCCATGCATTTAGACATCTTGGTTGTTTAGATCAAGATCATGCTCTTTATTTCTTTCTTTATATTTTTGTAATGTTTAAGTTTTATTTCATGTTATATTTTCCTTAATCTCTTGTTTATGCTTTTCATTTCATTTCCTTTACTATACTTATGTTCTTATTTTATTTATTTATGTTTATCTTCTTCATTACGTTTAGCTAAGTTTATTATGTCAAGGTGAAAAAGTTTCACTAATGGTGTTAAAATAGGTATAATATAAACTCAACATGGACTCCAATGTTTATATCCAATAAAGTTTGTTATTAACATATCTTATCTTTTTATCTTACTAATTCTTAATACCTTACTTGTTAAACGGTTAATCTAGATTTGTGTTGTATAACACTGGGTACAATAAATGCTTGGCACTTTCATAGCTAACCATATGGTAACCTACACATGTGCTATAAAAGGGACTTGATTTGTTGTTAACATAAGTTAGCATCATGAATTCCTGACAATATTTAAAAATATGGTGCTACTAAAATAAGATAATTAATATGATCATGTTAAAAATTTATAATGAACTATTAAGGATAAATCATCCGATTGGAACCTTTTTTGTGTGTAGTTTCCAGTTAATTAATAAAAAGAGTTTATATTATACTTATTTCTAATACTATTAGTGGATCCTCTAATCTTGATAATTATTTTATCCTTGTTTAATCTTCATATTAATCTTACATCTCAAAGTCCTGTTTACCGCATCATCATCATCATTGTTGTTGTTGTTGTTGTTATTATTATTATTATTATTTATAATTTATATAGTTAACCTCCTTTTGGTTCAACCCCAGTCTTGCCGGGTTATTTATTACTTCGACACTCCTGCAGTTGGGAAAAGACATCAATCTTTTGGTCGTGTAAGTAACTATTTTCCTAAAAAAAGAGAAATAGTCGTGCATAAAATCCTCAAACTTTGAATTTGGACTTATAAGAGTTAAATTGCCAAAATAAAGACTTGGATGTTGTTTTGGAAAGTAATTTGGACTTGTTTTTTTACAAAACCTGTCTGTTAGCAGAATTTATGTGGCATCTTAGAAAACTCATATCTTTCTCACATGAGCTTGGTTTCTCTTGAAATTTTGTATGATGATAGGTCTTCAAGTCATGAATCTAAAAAAATAAGTGTCATAACCCAATTCTGGGTTATTCCTAAAAAATAACTTCTTTTTCAAAAAAAAAAATAAAGGCTGGCAATATGGAAAAAGTAGGCTGGGGAATTAAGCTGCAATTTTTGAAGGAAATTCAAGGCCTAATTGTACCCCATTATGCCCAAAAAGGAGAAAACAATGCAAATTCAAGGTCAAATTAAATGATTATTGGACGAATTTGCATAAAAATTAAGTCCAAGGACATAATTAAATTTTTAATATGCCAATTTGATTTTATCATGGGCCAAATTGAATTTTTAATTATGCTTAAGAATTAATTTGGGTCCAATTAAAGGATTTAATTAAGTGCAAGGACTTAATTATACTTTAAATGGGTCAAATTAATTTTATTTTGGGTTTAATTAGTGAAAACTTAAGTCCAAAGACATAATTAAATTTTTAATAGGCCAATTTGATTTAATCATGGGTCAAATTGAATTTTTAATTATGTTTAAGAATTAATTTGGGTCCAATTAAATGATTTAGTTAAGTGCAAGGACTTAATTATACTTTAAATTGGTCAAATTAATTTTATTTGGGGCTTAATTGGTGAAAAAAATTAAGTTTGGGAGCCTAATTTAGGCTTAATTGAGAAGATTGGAATTTTAAGAGATCAAATTTAATTTTTACAAAGTTAATTGATTGAAATTAGGGGCCAAATTGCAAGAAAATTGAAGTTTTGGGATCAATTAGGGGTTAAATTGAAGAAATCCGAGACCAAGGACCAATCTACAACAGGCAGCAAACAATAAGGGTTCAATTGACAAAAACCGGGAGTGAAATTTAAAAAATTAAAAGTTTAATGGTCAATTAGGGGTTAAATTGACAAAATCTGAGACCAAGGATCATTTAGTAAAAGGCGCTTAACTTCGGGGTTCCAATTGAAGTTCATCAGGGGTTTAATTGCATTAAATCAAAAGTTTAGAGTCAATCGACGGTCTCATTAAACTCAATTGAAAGATGGAGAACTAAATTGAAATTCAATTTAAATCTCTAATTAAAACCAAAACGGCATCGTTTTGAATATATATATAAAAAAAAGGACCAGACGACGAGTCGTCTGGTCACTATTCATTGTCTTCCTCGTTTTACCCGAAGGAAATAGCGTGGGAGCCTCCTTTGCAGGTGCATTTAATGCCTGATTTCTCCATCAAATCAAACCAAACTTGCACGAAACGGATCCCTTGCAGTTCCTCTACAACCCCATGTGAACAGTTCAGGATGAATGACAACACGACGACGTGAAGAGGTCAACTCAGGCAGCCTTTACCTACAGATTTGACAACTCAGGAAGGCTACTTTGAACCGACGGTTGGGATCCTTCCCAACCAAATCAAGGGCTGAAATTTTACCCCGGTGCAGACGAGATTACCCTCTTCCACCGCCTATAAATAGAAGCTCCGTTAATGGTGTGAGGGAGAAGAAAACTGAACTCAAAGTCGGCCGAAAACCAGCCTTTCATGCTCATTTTTTCTGCAACCGTCCGTTCTCTGCTTTCTCTCTCCACCGTGGCCTTTAGCCACCACCACCTTCATCAGCCGTCCTCTCACCATCATCCCCACCTTAAGTAGCCCTCGAACCATCTCACGTGGTGGTTGCACCACTTCCCTGTCTCTCCTCTGTAAAAATCTTCTTCTCTACACTGTAACCCCGGCAGCAGCAACAACAGCACTAGCAGCTGTAGCAACCACCTCGACCAGAAGCTTCTGCCTTTCCCAAAGACCGCCAGGACAACACCTCTCTCTTCAGCCGCTCCAACAGTTGCAACCGTGAGCTTCCCTTCTCCTTTGCCGGCATCGTCTTCTTCTTCGTTTTCCAGCTGCAACCAGAGCTAGCCGCCGACCTCTCCACTTCCAGTTGCACCAGGCGCCACCATCCAGACCATCAGCTCCTTCAGCGCCAAGTGAGTCTCTCCTCTCTTCTTCTTTTTCTTCTTCTCTTCGTCACCATCGATGCACGTGAACAGTGCAACGTGAATTATAATTCACGTTGCACTATTCCTGCAGCTTAGTCACTGGGCTGCCCAGTGACTAAGCTGCTATGGGCTGGACCTGCCTTAGCCCAACCCAGTTGGCTGGGCCGGGTCCAGCCCGTCTCTAAAATGCAGGAGGAAAAATACGTTGGGCCGAGTCCGGCCCAATAATTTGGGCCTATAATCAGTACCAATATTTTATTGGATACGGCCAAATCCTAAAATTTTTCCAAACATATTTTTCATAAAAAAAAAAAAAAAAAATGGATATTATAACCGGTTTATGATTATCCATTAGGATTTGGCCAACATGTAAAAAATCTTTTTTTCAATTTTTTTTCTAGGACCCAGATGTAGACTTTAATATTTGTGGGGTGTAAAATTACACGATAAAGTACACCCTCAGGTATTAAAGATACAAAGTGTAAAAATGTAGACTTTAAAATGGTTAGGATTTAACCGAATATGGTAGAGATTCTCTCATGAAGAGAGATCTGCCTTGAACCTTAGAAAAGACCAGCTCGACTTAGAAAAAAACAATCAAACAACAATGCAGCTTACCTTAGGTAGGGTGCACTGGGGGTGATGTGTCTTCCCCTTGCACAATCAGTGCCTTACCCAGATTCCCGCAGACCATAGGTTCCTAGTAACCATAATACTAGGTGGCGACTCCAAAAAATCAATCATAATTTTATAATTAAATCCAAAAATCTTTCCAACACACCACACCTCACACTGGAGGCACGATAAAACTCCTCTTTCGTTGCCAGACAACGTCGTGTCGGCACGCCCCCGCGACAATAAGTTTGCATCAAATGAACTTCTTTAGCTCAAGATATTCAAGTCGGAATGGCTATAGGTCAACACTAGTAGAATACAAGATTTTTCTTTGAAGGCTGCGATCTCCATGCTCTTTTTCTTTTTTATTTTTCTTTCCATATATGTAAAGAAAGGTATGGATGTTATCTTTTTAATGCCACTAGAATCACTTCGTTTCAACCTCTAGAGCTCAAGTTTTGCATAAAATATCGATTAGAGGTCAAATCTGTCAATTATCTCTGATTCACTTCCTTTTAAATATTACATCCAAAAGTGTCTTCAAAACATAAAACAAAAAATATCAAGACACTTTATATATAAAATATAGGCAAAATACCAGGTAAATATGGGTAAAACTATCAAATAATATGGTTGCATCAAATACCCCCACACTTAGCTTTTGAAAGTAAATGCACCTGGTCATGATTCTTGAAAAAGCACCTAGCTAGGTCCATCCAAATATATTTAAAGGGGCAGTTAATATGGCTCAATTACTCTTTGTTTTATATTAAATAATTTATAAAATTGATTTTATTTTAATTTCATCTTTCTTTAGTTTTTTTATATGTCATATTTGATCCTTATTCTTTTTATTGCTATTTATTTTATCTAAGATCATTTTTAAAATTGGAGTTTTTCTATGATTTCATCCTCATTTAGTTTTATTCTATTAGATTTAATTCTTATTTTTTTTATTGTTGTTTTTTTACCATGGTAAGTTTTTTAAATTAATTTTTTTTTCTGGTTTCATCCTTGAACATTAAATTAGTTAGGAATTGAGCTTCTTTATTAAGCTCGAGTCTAGGATTTAATGGGTTGCAATTTGGGAGATTAACTCTAGTTTAGGAGATTCATCCGAGTTTGATTTTTTTTTTCGTTTACTTTTTTAAAGCTCGTATTTTTTTAGCTTCCCCCTTCAGTATTTATTTAATTGGAGATGGGGTTCTGTTTTTTTTTTCTTTCTATATGATTTCTCATTAATTTTAAAAATGACATGGGTTATCTCGGGTCTTTTTATTTATCATTTTTTGTTAAATTTATCTTTTTTAAAAAATAAATTTGATTTTAAATTAAATTATGTAATTAAGTAATTATAGACATGAGATGCTTACTTTATTATGTTTTATTTGGTTTGTTTTTTGGGTCACTACTGTAATGGCGTGTACAACCTCTTTTGGTAGTCATTTAGTCTTTCATTATAGTGTTAGAATCATCTTAGTGAGCTCTTTTTGGTGGTGGACTGATATCCATAACTAAATAACAGTGAGTCTCCAACAATCTTTTATCCTCTTAAGCGTGATATTGAAAGTTTATTATTTATACTTCATTACTGCCATTTTTTCTTATTCACTTTATTTACTGTTGATACCTTTTTTAATCATATTATTAAATTAACTGAGCTTATTGAATCCAATCAAGTCAATGACATGGGTTTTGAATTTTTATTGCTTCTTTAACAATAATGATATTATCTTAATATCTTTTTTTATGTTAGGAAAAATTTGACCTAACCTACAATGTAACACACGTCACCTATTTAGTAACAATAAGGAGGTGCATATTGATTAGTACTTAAACGTGCATTTTTATTAAGCTTTTATATCATCATATTGAAATTAAAGTATCATTAAATTCCCTAACTTAAGCATGTTTTAAAAAAACAAGTTTGATAACGTAAGATATCTTTAATTTATGGTAAATGCTCATTTTGAAAGCAGCATATCTCACAATTTGAAGGATTGATTGATGTGTTTAACTATTGAAAGTGAAAAGATAAAGAGATGGCTAAGCTTAAAGAAGAGATGTTGGTTCAATTCAAACAAGAACATCATTTGGTTATTGAATGATAACTGGAGCTGTAGAACATGGATTTAGGTCTGGTATAAATGTATGGAAAGCTAAGACATAGGGCTAAAACTTTCATGAGAGTCTAACATTTAAAATGGTCGTTTTCAAGTTCAAATTGTAGCAACAAAAAAGAAGTCGGAATCTATCCTGCAGCCCAAACACTGTTCAGTGTTCAGCCCACATCTCAAGTTTTAAAGGTTCAAATGAGCTCATTCTTTTTTTTTTGGAAAGCTGAGACAAATTCTCAGAACTTTCATGAAGACTATCTGTTCCAATTGTAACGGTAATAATGATGTTTTGTTCAGACAAGAAAATAATGGTTGTCACCAAGTCAAGAGGTGGCCACCCACTCAATAATTAATCATCAAGTCAATAGTTTTGAATTTAGCCTATAAAAAAGAGGCATTTGCCATACATTTAGACATCTTGGTTTTTAGATCAATATCATATTTTTCTTTCTTTCTTTGTATTTTTGTGATGTTTAAGTTTTGCTTTCATTAATCTTTTATTTATGCTTTTCATCATAACTATGTTGTTATCTAGTTTATTTATGTTTCTTTTCTTCACAATGTTTAGCTAAGTTTATTATGTTAAGATGAAAAGGTTTCACTAATAGTGTTAGAATAGGTACAGTATAAACTCAACATGGACTTCAATGTTTATATCCAAGAAAGTTTGTTATTAACATGTCTTATCTTTTTATCTTACTAATTCTTAATACCTTGCTTGTTCAATGATTAATCTAGATTAGTGTTGTACAACCCTTGGTACAATAAGTACTTTGCACTTTCATAGCCTACTGTATGGTATAACCGACACCTAAAAGGAACTTAATTTATTGTTAATATAAGTTAACATCATGAATTCCTGACAATATTTAAAAGTATAGTGTTACTAAAATAAGATGATTAATATGATAATGTTAAAAAATTTATAATGAATTATTAAGGATAAATCATCGATTGGAACCTGTTTTGTGTGTGGTTTCCAATTGATTAATAAGAAGAGTTTATACTATATTTATTTCTAATACTATTAGTGGATCCTCTAACCTTGACAATTGCTTTAATCTTTGATTAATACTCATATTAATATCACATCTCAAAAGTTCTCTTCAACTTTTTTTATTTGTTATTTATAATTTTATATAATTCACCTCCCTGTGGTTTGACCACAGTCTTGCCAGGTTATTTATTATTTCGACAGTCTTGCCGGGTTATTTATTACTTCGACACTCCTTCACTTGGGATAAAACATCAATCTTTTGATCGTGTTATTGCCCTAATCAAGGTTAACAAACAAATATATATTGGGTATAATATGAACCATATGAAGGCATTTGAATAATTAAGATAAGATTCATCACCCTAGATAAATTAGAAAAAATGTCCAATTTGCTCTCAAATACTACGCAAGGTGGAATGAGATTTGAAAAGAATTTCAAATCTTATTCAAAGAATCAATTACTATAGTGTTAAAGAACAAGCATGACTTGACATAATAGACACCTTCCATGCTATAGTATCTTCATCGAAATATTGTTGATGAAGGAATAATAATTATATTGAAAAACTGGTCATTAAAAGATTATGTTAAACAACTTATGAATTTTCTAATATTTAATGAATCATGACATGTTGCTAGACATTCCTAAAAGGGTTTAGAAGATTTCTCACTAGTGATTCGTGTGGATTACCATTAAAGATTGGATATTTAAACGGCTTGTGGTTTGTAATAACCCAACCTTCAATCAATTATTCAAAGCTGAAAAAACCATTTGATTTTTAGGTAATCTTCGTATAAACCTTAAACAATTGTAAATCTGTTTAATAGGATCTTGACACTCTATTTGTTTTTTAATTTATCATTTTTGCTGCGTACATCTATTTTAGGAAACCTTACAAGAATTTATACTAAATTATTTCCTCATCCACTGTATAAAACATAAATTAAAGAAATAGAACTAATGTTACTAAATATCAAACATACAAATAAAGTCTATATACATAAATAAATTAATAGAAAAAAAATACTTATATTGAATAAATATCAAGAATATTTATTTATTTATTTGGTTGATAAAAATGTTTTTCATCAAAGCATGTATTGATATTTGTTATCATTGTCTTATTTTTGCAAAAGCAAAATAAGATTTATCTAATCAGAAAATTTTAATTTTTGCAAATCATAAAACTTTTGCATTTTTTTCCATTAACAACAAAGAAATTCGCGTTATAGTTATCAACCGGCTATTTTATCTATGCTCCATCACGGATTGAATAATTCTTTTAAAAAAATTGAACATGTAGGCTTTTCCAACATGTTTTTTCGACATAAATTTTAGCTTAAATAAAAAAGCTTATACATATTTAATTAAATAAATCAAGAATCATCTGTGTCAATAAATGAAAAAAAAATATTAATGATAACTAAAAATAAAAATAAAAAAAATCAAGAGAGAGATGTAAATTATGATATTTGATCTCAGAACACGAGTCATTTAACCGGTATGTTCAATGACTTTATTTATTAAATAATTTTTTTAATTTAATAAAATGATAATAGAAATAGAAATAGATATTAAATTAATTGAATAAAATTAAAGGGAAAAAAATATTAAGCAAGGTTTCATGTATTATAAAATATTATTCAAAAATAAATATTTTTTATTATTAAAAAACAAAGTTTATATATATAAATTTATAGATGAATTAGAATGATTTATTTGAAAAATCAAAGGTAATTGTTATTTAATCTAGAAACCCATTTTCAAATCATTTATTTACCCACAACACCTATAAAAACAACCCTAATTATCTCGTATATGACATCAAACAAACTAAAAATCCAAAATTAAGAAATTTTCTGGCCCAAATCTATCATTTTAGGCAAAGTGAAGGGTAAATAACATATAGAATAAACTTTCCTCATTTAATGGAACCCGCTGACACCAAAATTAACCTATTTTGTAGTCAAAATCGGTGTAAATTGAGATTTTCTTTTTCTATCAACGAAATTCGACAACTTTATCTGTTATTTATCAAACCAAAGACTAAAAAAATAAAGAAAATAAAATTTTGGATACAAATTAAATTTTTGAAAAATATCGGAACCAAAAGCTCATAATTTTAAAAGTTAAAGAACCAAAGTGAAATTTTTAACCCATTCTCAAAATTTCCATCTATTTCCCATGTCCTTTTCACTTTTGCCTTTTTTCTTTCAATCCTGCCATTTCTTAATAAATTTGAAGTAATTGTCCTTTAATTTTATCATAAAAGGTGTCGCACGTGTGCGGCGGCGCGCCGATCGTCGACCCTTAAGGAAAAATCAGAATATTTATTCCTGGAAAATAGGGAGAGACAAGGAATTCTTGTCTCTACAAGTGAAAATATGGACTGGGAGTCGCCACCTAGTATTCTGGTTACTAGGAACCTTAACTAGTCTTTAGAGATCGGGTACGCAGACTGGTTGCGTAAAGGGAAGGTATGAGCACCCCAACTACGCCCTACCTAAGGTAGGCTGCATTGTTTTAATGTCTGATAAAATATTAAATCGTGTTGTGGTTTTTTAATTATTGGTTCGTTTACGGTTTAAGAAAAGTCCTCCTCTGTAAGGAGATGCTTATCTTTATCGGGTAAAAAAACTAATTATTCGAAGTCGTCAAAAGAAAATATCTTTTTAATATTTAGAATACAATTTACGTATAAATTCATAATCCCTGATACTAAAATCAACAAAATAAAATTTTTGTTGTTTGTTTTTAGATTTTGACCAATGTTCTCTTCACTTTAATAAACTGGTTATTAAAGCCAAAAATACATGCTAAAATATATATATTTTTTTTGACATATGAAAAATAGGATATGATTTTTTAGATTTTGAGACACTTGGGCGTACGCACAAAAAAAATTTAAAAAAAATTTTCAATTGTTTTTTTGTATTTTTGGAAGTTTTGACGAAAACTGGGTATTTTAATACCAGATTTATATTTTTACGATGTAAAATACAGACTGATATTAAGCAAAATTGATAAACAAATTACGCGGAAAAATTATAAAAATGTTGAAACAAATAATTTTTTTGCAATGGGCCGGGTCAGGCCCAAATGCATGAGCTGGGCTTGGGCCCAGCCCACCTTAACTGGTTACTGTGCATGAGCACAGTAACCAGCTTCACCTCGCCTACAGGCGTGCACTGTACACGTCGTGCATGGCGAGGGAAGAAACGAAAACAAAAGAAAAAGGGGGCAGTGTTTACCTGGAGAGGCGGCGACGCCGGAGACTGCTAGTGGCAGCGGAGGCGGAGGCGGAGACGGTGCCGGCGATGGCAGTGGCAGCCTCTCCCCTGTTTTCTCTTCTTCTGTGCAGAGGCGAGAACCTTTTTGTTTTTTTTCTTTTCTTTTCTTCTTCTGCTCTCTCTCTCGGTTCTGCTCTCTCTTTCTTTACTCCCCTTCCCCTGTTTTTATAGGCAAAAACAGGGGGGGCCGACGTGGTGGGGCGACCACTGTTGGCCGCCCTCTACTATCCGTTCAACGGATAAAAAAGAGGCAAGTGGGCGTTGAATGGTGGGCGTCTTATTGCGCAAAAACTAGGAAAGAAATTAGCCGAAAAGGGGGAAGAAAAATCTTCTTCCCCTGCCTCACGCATCCAGGGGAAAAAGAAGACCTACAGTGCCGTCAAAACGGCATCGTTTCAGGCTTCTTCTTTTTTTAAAAAAAAATAGTGCATGACACGGCGCCGTTTTGGTCAAAACGCGCCGTTTCATTTAAAAGGAAAAGGCGTCAAAACGCGTCAGATTCAAATTTAGGCCTTCAATTTGCGCGCGTTTTACAATTTAGTCCTTGGTCTCGGATTTTTCAATTAAGTCCCTAATTGGCCATTAAACTTCAAAATTTATGCAATTAAGCCCCTGATTTGACCAAATTAACTTCCAAAAATTATAATTTGACCCAGAACTTTAATTTCTTCCAATTAAAGCCCAAATTAACTCCAAAATCAATTGTTTTTGCAATTAAACTCTCAATAAATTCAATTAAACCTTCAATAAAATTTAATTGAGTCCATAAACTTCTAATTTTGGACTTTTGTTCCTCAAATTGAATTTTCTTTCTCATCGGGGCTCTCATCAGTCCATGATATATTGTTAAATTTTAATTTTTATATTTTTGAACATCCTCAATCAATTTTTGAGCACTTTTAGGACGCTTTGACATTTTTTTTCAATGTTATATTTTTTTGATAATATATATTTTTTTGAATTTTTTTGTATTTTATTATTTTTTATGTGGGGACCCAAAAATGGGTTACAATAGTTGCCCCCCTCTTTACAATGCTTACAGAGCAAAGATTTGTGCATAGTAAGTGTTATAAAGATAAAACAAAATTGGTCTTCCGAAACTGGTCGTCTCAAAATTTGATTGACCTAAAACTTCAACCGGACCCAAAGTCCTGTGTGTGGTTGGGCTAAACTGAGATTCCTTTCGCCAATCCCCTCTAACCAGAACCAAAAATCCTTTGTGTGTGGTTAGGATAGACTGAGATTCCTTTCGCCAATCCCCTCTAACCAGAACCACAATCCTATGTGTTCAAACCCTTTTTTTTTTAAAGAAAGATGGTATATTTTCACGGGCGACCTACCCAGACATACTTAAAGTAAAGAGTGGTCTCATTGTAAAGGGTGACCTACCCAGGTGAAGGAATGGTCTCATTGTAATGGGTGACCTACCCAGATAAAAACATGAAGAATTGGATGGCGAGGGCTTAAAGGTACAGTCGAAAAGAGGTAGGGTTAGAAAAACGCACTACCAAAGGTTGAGGGCTCAAAGGCGCACTCAAAATGGAGGTGAGGGCTCAAAGGCGCACTCAAAAGGAGGTAGGGTTAGAAAACGCACTACCGAATGGATGAGGGCTCAAAGGCGCACTCAAAATGGAGGTGAGGGCTCAAAAGCGCACTCAAAATGAGGTAAGGTTAGAAAACGCACTACCCAAGGGATGAGGGCTCAAAGGCGCACTCAAAATGGAGGTGAGGGCTCAAAGGTGCGCTCAAAAGGAGTTGAGGGCTTAAAGGCATACTAAAAAAGGAGGTAAGGTTAGAAAACGCACTACCTAAGGGATGAGGGATCAAAGACGCACTCAAAATGGAGGTGAGGGCTCAAAGGCGCACTCAAAAGGAGGTAAAGGCTCAAAGGCGCATTCAACAAGAGGTAAGGTTAGAAAACGCACTACCTAAAAGTTGATGTTGAAACACTGATCTGTCAATATTGAAAGAAAATGCATTATGATTGATATGCATGTATACTTACCTGAGAAATATAGGCCCCCATTTCTTCATGGTGTCTTTCTTTTCTCTCAAAAGTTGTAGTGTTGGTAGTAAACTTCGATGGCTTTTCCACTTTTGCTTACTCGGGTTACATATTATGATCTTGACCTCTGGGAAGGGTTTGATGTCATCATACATCTTTGTCCTTCACCCTTTATCTCAAGAGTTACCAATTTTGCCCGACATTTTCCTTAGAACAGGAATCGTGGAGCCAGCCTTACCATGTGTTTTTGATTGCCCCGCAGCTTGATCATGCCCCCCAAGTGTTCAACTTGGGTTTAGTTTGGGGTGAGGATATGTGAAAGTAAGTTTGGGTTTTTTGTACAATGAAATGTTTTCATGCAAAATTTTTGGAACTTCCAAGTTATTCCAATCACAAAAATTATTTTGACATTGGTTCAAAATAAACTTGTTCTAAAATATTCAAGCGATTCCTATGGACAGGTTTCTTGAAGTGATGAAAGCTTTTTGCTTTTGGTTTAAAGATGAAAGTGACATCTGGTTGGTCACAAAAGGTTTAAATTTCAATTTGAGGGTTATTGAGAACCGAATTGATTCAAAGCATTTATTTTATTTGCATGAATAATGATTTGACTCGCACGAGAAAGCACTGCATACCTATCCAGATTGCTTGCCTTTGATCAGAAAGGGCTTTATCAGGTATGTAATGTAGGCTTTGGCTATTGGTTACGAAGAAAATAGATATGTTGCAGGCTCAAAAAGTGTTTAAGGGATTTCAAAAACTAGGGATCACTTGTGCTTGTTTCCTGACCTTTTGTCTTTTGGATTTGTTTTTTTTTTTCAAAATGATTTGTCCTGCCCTCAGTGTCGGGTTTGGGCTTTTCTCTTTGTTTTCTTCGTTTTTGTTTCGTTGAGAACAATCATATTAGTTGTTTTTATGAGAAGCTCAAATCTTTTAACCAATCACTATTTATCTTCACTATTTTATTTGGATGATAATGAAAGATGAAACATTACATGATCAATTCCAACACCCATCTTCACTCATTTGTCTGGATGGTAAAAACAAACAAACTCTCTTATTTTGCCCCCCCAGTGTGGGGTGTGATCCTAGTCAAGGTTATTTTAAAAAAAAACATTACTAGGCTCAAAATGGGACTGCAAAGGACATATTTCAGCCTTATGAAAGGATTATCAAAGATGGCCTTTCCTCATCTCAAACTCATGCATTGAGGATCGATAGGTGTTGCTTTCATGCGCGTATGCAAAGTGATTTATTCAGTCAAATAAAACTCAGCTTTTGAGTCACCTCATAGTGTTGTTTGTCTTTTTTGTTTCTTTTTTTCTTTCAAGTTTTCTAGGTATATGTGTACCTATTTAAGGAATCACTTGAATTTCAAAATGCATTTGTTTTGGACAAATATCAACACGATTTTTGTTTTTGTACTCACTTTGGAGGTCCCAAAAAAATATTGAAAACATATGAGATTAATGTATGGGTTTGGAAGAAAGGAAACCAAAGGATTCATGTTGTAGTGTTGTGAGCAAAGTTGCGCTCAAAATGTTATTTACATGTAATAACAACAAAGAAGAGTGTGATGTGAACACAAGAAAACACATGATCTTATTTCACAAGAAAGCTCATTAACAGAGAAAGTCTTTCAAAAGCATTAACAAAAGGCAATAACAAGGCAGGCTTCATTCCTCTATTTTGGCGAATCTGTTCATAGGCTAACTCCTCTCAAAAGCTCTGTGTAGAGGACTCAAAGACAATGCAACAACACCACGGTCAAAATTTGAGTTCTACAAAATTCAAGCTATCATGTTGGACCATTGATTCTTTCCAATTCCCCAAACATTCCATCCTAATATGCTTCAAG
The DNA here is from genome assembly GCA_964019445.1 of Populus tremula. Classification (NCBI taxonomy): domain Eukaryota; kingdom Viridiplantae; phylum Streptophyta; class Magnoliopsida; order Malpighiales; family Salicaceae; genus Populus; species Populus tremula. The sequence continues at coordinate 8,164,065 of CAXHTJ010000007.1, read as the reverse complement.
CATGATTAGGCAGCGGGTTCATATTTACATTGGGGGCGTCTTCCAATTCTATCCACCCAGCCTTGATTAATTGCAGAAGCTTTCTCTTGAAGGCGTTGCAGGTATAGATGCTATGCCCAGTAATACCGGCATGGTATTCACAATTGAGTTCTGGCTTGTACCAATTAGGATAAGGTGGCTGCAGAGGTGTTAGAGGTTCTGGAGCTATTTGCCCGATGCTTAATAGCTTTTGATACATCTCATTCAGGTACATAGTGGAGTGGAGGTAGTTGTTCTTGAACCCTTTGGAAATTTCCAATTTGGCTTTTGGCTTGAAAGTTTTGGGGTTCAGGTTTTTGATGTTGGCAATTTGGGATGGAGTATGGTAATTTTGGGATGTATTTGTTTTACCCATGTAGCCATCTTCAACATGGTGAACCTCTTTTCTTTCGAGCCTCTTTTCTCGGTTGGTGCAGCAATTCTACCACTCTTGACACCTTGCTCTATGCGTTCACACACTATCACAACATCAGTGAATTGTTGGGCTGAACTACCCATCATATGTTCGTAATATGGTGCTTTGAGTGTGTTGGCAAATAAAGAGACCATCTCTTTGTCCAGAAGTGGGGGATGTACTTGAGCAGCTAATTCTCGCCATCTTTGAGCATATTCCCTTATGCTTTCTTTATCCTTTTTCTCTATATTGGATAAACTGGTTCTGTCGGGCGCAATGTCCATGTTATACTTGTATTGCTTGACGAAAGCATCCACAAGATCTTTCCAGTTGCGAATTTTTGTGTTATCCAATCTCATGTACCAACTCAAAGTTGCCCCACTTAAACTGTCTTGGAAAAAGTGCATTAGTAGTTTTTCATCATGTACTACCTCAGCCATTTTATTGCAGTAGGACCTGAGATGAGTCATGGGGCATTGTGTTCCACTGTATTTGATGAATTCAGGAACACGAAATTTCTTTGGGACAACCACATTTGGGACCAAACACATCTCTGCTGCCCGACCGGGTCATATAAGTCTATCCCTTCAATGGCTTTGAGTCTGGCTTCCACGCCTCTATCTTAGCTTGATCAATGCTATCAGATGACTTAGCCTTGTGGGACTCATTAGCAGATGCCTTCACGACTGTTGGGGATGGTGCAGGTGTCGTTGACTGCATAAATGTTGGATTTTGTTGAGGTTCTTGACCATGTTCGCTCATTCTTTCCTCAGGCTGAATTGTAGTAGGAGCCGGATCAAAGGTGATCGGTCGATTAGAAGGACCTTCACCAGAGGTATTTCTTAATGTTTGCTTGAGTAAGCTAGTGAGGTGAGCCACACTTATTTTCAGAGACTCCAACTCTTCGTGTAAATAGGCCTCACGTTGAGCACGCTCTTCATCTTCCATGTTTCTTGCTCGAAGTCGGGTGTTGTAGACTTTTTGGGGACATATATTTCAATCTGACATGTATGCATGTTAAATGTATGAACATGTAATTTATATGATGAACTTGCCCTTCGAGGGATGACATATGATTATAACTCTTGCATGATGAAACAAGAATCTTGATTCTTGCCCATACTGTTCAATGAAAATTTTCTGAGTGACAGTCTTGAGTTCAAAATGTGTTAAGAAGGGTTTGTCTTGATGTAAAGATAGCGCATACAAACTAAAGACAGGGTCTATTCATGAATAGGTTTTCTACCTGGTCTCAAAAGGGTCTCATATCTGCCCAATGACGTCCTTCGTAAAGGCAGTATGGGGGCGTTGCAAAGAACAGTTAAGGCATGTATGCCCACCATTACCAAGCAGGCTCTCAGATATGAGTTGGGTGTTTCACGCATCTGAACCCGACCAATAGTCATAGGGCAGATCGTTAATTCCCCACTTAACTTAAAGGCTTGTGTGTGTTTAAACAATGTAAAGCATGTGATGTATGAGGCAGTGTTATACAATGCATGAACAAAAATGTACAGAAATTAAAGCACATAAGAAAATAAATAAAGGAAAATCGGGTACGTTAAAAATAAACACGCAAACCACAACAATTAAACACAATAATCAGACAAAAACAAAGCTTAGTCCACAAGGTCCCCAGTGGAGTCGCCATTCTGTCGCACGTGTGCGGCGGCGCAACGATCGTCCACCCTCAAGGAAAAATCAGAATATTTATTCCTAGCAAATAGGGAGAGACAAGGAATTCTTGTCTCTACAAGTGAAAATATGGACTGGGAGTCGCCACCTAGTATTCTGGTTACTAGGAACCTTAACTGGTCTTTAGAGATCGGGTACAAAGACTGGTTGCGTAAAGGGAAGGTATTAGCACCCCAACTACGCCCTACCTAAGGTAGGCTGCATTGTTTTAATGTCTGATAAAATATTAAATCATGTTGTGGTTTTTTAATTGTTGGTTCGTTTACGGTTTAAGAAAAGTCCTTCTCTGTAAGGAGATCCTTATCTTTATCGGGTAAAAAAACTAACTATTCGAAGTCGTCAGAAGAAAATATCTTTTTAATATCAGGAATACGATTTACGTATAAATTCATAATCCCTGATACTAAAATCAACAAAATAAAATTTTTGTTGTTTTTTTTGAGATTTTGGCCAATGTTCTCTTGACTTTAATAAACTGGTTATTAAAGCAAAAAATGCATGCTAAAATATTGTTTTTTTTTGACATATGAAAAATACGATATGATTTTTTAGATTTTGAGACACTTGGCCGTATGCACAAAAACATTTTGTAAAAAAATTTTCAATTGTTTTTTTGTATTTTTGTATTTTTGGAAGTTTTGACGAAAACTGTGTATTTTAATACCGGATTTATATTTTTACGATGTAAAATACAGACCGATATTAAGCAAAATTGATAAAAAATTACGCGGAAAAATTATAAAAATGTTGAAACAAACTAATTTTTTTTTTTTTTGCAATGGGCCGGGTCAGGCCCAAATGCATGGGCTGGGCCGAACCTGGCCCAAATGCATGAGCTGGGCTTGGGCCCAGCCCACCTTAGCTGGTTACTGTGCATGAGCACAGTAACCAGCTTCACCTCGCCTGCAGGCGTGCACTGTGCACGTCCTGCATGGCGAGGGAAGAAACGAAAACAAAAGAAAAAGGGGGCAGTGTTTACCTGGAGAGGCGGCGATGCCGGTGACTGCTAGTGGCAGCGGAGACGGAGACGGTGCCGGCGATGGCAGTGGCAGCCTCTCCCCTGTTTTCTCTTCTTCTGTGCAGAGGCGAGAACCTCTTTGTTTTTTTTCTTTTCTTTTCTTCTTCTGCTCTCTCTCTCGGTCCTCTCCTTCTCTCCTTCTCTCCTTCTCTCTCGGTTCTGCTCTCTCTTTCTTTACTCCCCTTCCCCTGTTTTTATAGGCAAAAACAGGGGGGGCCGACGTGGTGGGGCGACCACTGTTGGTCGCCCCTTCACTATCCGTTCAACGAATAAAAAGGAGGCAAGTGGGCATCGAATGGTGGGCGTCTTATTGCGCAAAAACTGGGAAAGAAATTAGGCGAAAAGGGGGAAGAAAAATCTTCTTCTTCCCCTGCCTCGCATGTCCAGGGGAAGAAGAAGACCTACAGTGCCGTCAAAAGGGCACCGTTTCAGGCTTCTTTTTTTTTTTTAAATAAACAGTGCATGAAACGGCGCCGTTTTGGTCAAAACGCGTCGTTTCATTTAAAAGAAAAAGACGCCAAAAATGCGTCAGATTCAAATTTAGGCCTTCAATTTGCGTGCGTTTTACAATTTAGTCCTTGGTCTCGGATTTTTCAATTAAGTCCCTAATTGGCCATTAAACTTCAAAATTTATGCAATTAAGCTCCTAATTTGACCAAATTAACTTCCAAAAATTATAATTTGACCCCAGAACTTTAATTTCTTCCAATTAAAGCCCAAATTAACTCCAAAATCAATTGTTTTTGCAATTAAACTCTCCATAAATTCAATTAAACATTCAATAAAATTTAATTGAGTCCATAAACTTCTAATTTTGGACTTTTCTTCCTCAAATTGAATTTTATTTATCATCGGGGCTCTCATCAGTCAATGATATATTGTCAAATTTTAATTTTATATTTTTGAACATCCTCAATCAATTTTTGAGCACTTATAGGACGCTCTGACATTTTTTTTTTCACTGTTATATTTTTTTGATAATATATATTTTTTTGAATTTTTTTGTAGTTTATTATTTTTTATGTGGGGACCCAAAAATGGGTTACAACAAAAGGTTGAAAAAAAAGTTTGAGGATTAAAATAAAACAAATAAAAAATTTAAATAGTTGAGTTTGAAGTAAAATGTGAGAGCATGAATAATGTTTTTGCTACAATGATTCTCCCCCAACGTTTAGAGTTTCTTATAATATGATTCCATTTAGATTAAGTGAGTGATTTGACTTAGTTTAACTTGGGTCTTGTTTGTTTTTGAAGAAGCAAGGAGATGATCTATATAAACTTTGGAAGAGCCAACAAATCAACTCAGATGTAGTCAAACTTTGTATATATATTTTTAGCTTTTTTGTCCACATGATATTGTTTCATTTAAAAAATAAAACTCAAAATGTCTTTGTTTTAGAATAGACTATTATATTAGCTCCGTGCTCCGTAAGGGTTAATATCATTTTCATTTTTAAAATGTAAAAAAATTATTAAAAATATAAAAAGTATTTTAAGTCCCTTAAGTCTAGCAGTCATGCCAGACCCAAGCGAATTGGATCTGATAACAAAGCCAGACCTAAGAGTCTTAGGTTTGGCAGTCATATCAGATCCAAGCGACCCAAGAGAATAATAATAATAATAATAATTTTTTATTTTATTCTTCAAATCAAATCTATGGTTTTTTTCAATAGTAATAATATATTTTTTTCAAATTTATTAATAATTATATTAATAAGATTAATATTAATTAAAATAATAATATTTATAATATTAAACATGCATGACCAAAATTCTTATAGTTTTTAAGTTTACCATTCAAATCAAATTTATGGGTCTAGTGGGCATATCAGACCAAAGAAAATTAGGTCTAGTGGTCATACTAGATCAAAGAGAATTAGGTCGTTAAACCCAATAGACTTGGGTCAGGCGGCTATGCCAGACCCAAGAGCATTGGTTCTGGTGACCATGCCTAATTAATTTTTTTTATATAAAAAAATTAAAATCATTCTTAAAGTATCCTAAATAGAAATGTTAATTAAATTTTTTGATAATTTTTTTATTTTTATAAAAAACACATTTAAACTATCCTCAAAGTATTCTAAATATAAATCCTAATTAATTTTTTTTATTTGTTATAAAAAAATCATTTAAACTACCTTTGAATTATCTTAAACAAGAATGATAATTAATTATTTTTATAGTTGTTTTTTATAAAACAAATATTTAAACTACCCTCGAAGTATCCTAAACAGAAGTGGTAATTATTATTTTTTTATTTTTTTTTTTAAAAAAACATTTAAATTACTCTTGAAGAATCCTAAATAAATTTTTTTTTATAAATGTTCTCTTATTTTTTTTTATGTAACAAAATTTTATTCTTGAAGTATCCTAAACAAAAATCTTAATTAATTTTTTTTAAAAAATTGTTTTTTTATTAAAAAGCATTTCAATTATCCTTAAAGTATCCTAAACATAAATTCTAATTTTTTTTTAAATTTTTTACAAAAAAAGGTTTAAACTACCCTTAAAGTGTCATGAACAGAAATGCTAATTAATTTTTTTTTATAATTTTTTTTTTATTTTTTATAAAAAACATTAAAACTATCATTGAAGTATCCAAAATATTTTTTTTACAAAATGTTTTTATAAGCTCATGGGTATAGCAAATATTTTTTTAAAATATTTTTTATAAACTCGTGGGTGTGGCGGCAAGACCAAACCCATGCCTTAGGTCTGGAAATCATGCCAGACCTAAGAGATTTGGGTATGGGTACCACACCAAACGCAAGAGTGTTGGGTCTGGTGTTTTTACTAAATCCAAGCAAACAATAAACAAATAAAGGACAATTATGTATTTTAATTGTCATAAAAGAGAAAAGAAAAAACACAAAGAACCAAAGTAACGTCTCGCGAAAAGATAAGATGAGAAATGGAAAGTAAAACTATTATTACAATCCACATGGAAATATCTTTTAATCTACAATATTTCCTCACTCCATTTAATTTTTTATAAAAAAATATTAAAAATATCCTTGAAGTATTATAAATAAATTTTTCATAAATGTTTTTTATTTTTTATAAAAAAAATGTTAATTAATTTTTGTTGTTATTTTTTTTATATAAAAATATATTTAATATAAAAAATATTTAAACTATTATTGAAGTATCCTAAACAAAAATACTAATTATTTTTTTTAAAATTTTTTTAAGACTCTTAGGTCTGACGGCCAAGCCAGACCCAAAAGCTTTAGATTTGGTGGCCATGCCACCCTCAATTAACTTGGTTCTGGCGTGTTTGGCAAACCTATAGTGCTTGGGTCTTACAATTTTTACATGAATCAAGCAAACAATAAATTAACATCAGATAATTATACACTTTAATTGTCAGAAAAGAGAAAGAAACAAAAAAACCATAAACAATTAAAGTAAAGTTTCACGAAAAGATAAGATGAGAAATTCAAAGTATAACTACTGTTACAATACATAATGAAATATCTCTTAATTTATAATAATTTCTCCATATAATAGATCCGGTTTAATCCACCAATTCAAGAGTTGACTCGACCACCACTTGACCCGGGCACGGTGTGATAGCTATAAAGATCCCGACCATCGAAAGAAAAACCGTCCTCAACTGGAGAAGGAAGAGTTTCAAGAGAGAGAGAGATAGGGGTTATGTTATTCCAATACCAAAGATGATGTCAGAGTTTACAATCTGGTGATGATTTTGGATTCCATGGTGGCGGTGGGTTTGGTGCTGTCTAAGGTTTAAGTTTGGTTGAAATAGAATAGAGAAGAAAAGAAAATGGGAGGGATCTTCGAGTATTTTGTAGTGTGTGGGCTGGGTCCGGAGATGAGAACTATGGATGGAAACAAAGGATATCATGGAATGCGAGTGTTGTATATGCCTTCTCTACTCGATCAATATCCTCCAGATAATCACTCTCTTTATCCTCCGCCTCCTCCTCAACTCCCAACTGTATGTTTTTTTTTTTTTTTTTTGTTATGTGGATCTGATTTTGATTATTTAATTATTGGTGTTTGGCAGTGTGTGCTTCCTGCAGGTGTGGAGTTTTACCCGTCAGGATTTGATGCAAATGATTCCTCCACATTTCCTAAAAGTTACCCCATTGTTTTGACTGGTATCCTTTTTTTTCCTTTTATTCTGTCAGCTATTTGTTTATTTCACAATTAAAGTTTTCTGTAAATCAGATTTATTATGAATGGGTGGAATTTTGCCAAGTTGTTCTTTTCCTTGAAACTTTGATGCATGAAGAGCATGCAACATGATCCAACCTTATGTTTATGAAATTTGTCTTTCTTGATAAATCTCACTGGGTTTGTTTTGAAGATTTATAGTGTTTAAATTTCTTATGATTTCTATAGATGTAAGCACTAGGGTGGAATGCGCTTCTACTGTGCCAGAAAGTAAACAATAAAACTCAACTCTAGTACATGAAATTATGTTTGACGAACAGCAGAAATCATTACTGCCATTCACTTTTAGTGTCTGTTTACTTCTCAATGGCTTCAGTTTTATTTCATGTATATGAATTTCTTAAAGCTTGATTTATTTCTGTGTTGTCTTTTTTGTTTGTGTAATTCTATTTTTTTTGTGAGATTTTTTCAAAAATACTTTACTTTTTAATGTAAAATCTTTCTGCAGAGGGTGATGGATCCAAAATTTATGTTAGTTGCATTGCCTTTCGAGATCCAGTTAGTGAGGATATTGCTGAAGCTTACCGTATACCTCCAAATTCATTTGCTGACAAATGTATCTGCCTTGTTTCCCGCTCTCCTAGTTTTGGTGTTCTTAGAACTGCACTGGAGGAGTTATTTGCACTTTGCTTTTCCCCTGCTGGAAGTAGGTAGGTATCTTTTAGTTATGGAAGGTTCTCTGATATGGTTAGCAATAGGTGAGAATTGGGGCTCGGTTACCAACTTTTTGGCTTTTTCCTGGTATACATGCACACATGACTCAACCTTTACAATATCAAAATATGAATTAATAGCTATAAGATTTTATAGTATGGCTAAGTTTATCAGTTCATTAAAAAAATGGAATTCCATTGTATCCTTTTCATTTCATTTAATGTTCTCAGCTCTATAAAAATTTCAGCAAGCCATTATGGGATCTTATATCACACATGGTCTCCAATGTACCTTTGCCTACTCCTGGAAAGGATCGGGTCTTGTTTGCCATTGAGAATCGCCTGCTTTCTGTGGAGGCTCCACCCAAAGATGGACTCCCCCATGTTGAGGTATGACTTCCTATCCCTTCGGTTTTGTTAGCTGGATTCTGCCTTTGCTGATTGTGTGGTGTAGTGGAGGGTTAACAAAAATTCACATTATTATACAGTAAATGACTTTTGATTTAGCTGAATGCAGATATCATTTCAGCCATTGGTACAGTGTTTGGATGTGGACAACTTGCTCAAACTTTTTACTGCCGTGTTACTTGAAAGGAGGATTTTACTTCGTTCCAACAAGTATCTCTCTGACCCTTACAGAAATAATAATTGTTTAAGAGAAGTTAAGAAATTTAATCACCATTGATTTGATTCTCTTTACTATTCTCACTACACTGAAAATTTTCAGAAGTCATCTGGGGTATGTTTGCATGCTTATTAAAACTTGTGCATTGGTTTTATTGGTCAAGTTTCTGCATCATCATTTGTTTAACTTTAGGTTCTCGATTATGTAGTAATAACCTTTAAATCTGCTTCAACTTTGGTATGTTATGCATACAAGAATGATACAGTGAATTTCAGCTAGTGATGTTGGGTGCTTAATATCTGTTTAAATCCATATTAAATGGCAGAGATGCCTTCAGTTTGTGAAATAATCAACAAGCCTCCATGGGTGTGTGTTATTAGAGGTCATGGTAAATAACCAATCCATATTGTTGGTTTGATAATTATTTCAAAGTGAGTGATATTGTTGGTTTGATTATTATTTCAGTTGAACCTATCTTGTATGCTTTGGTTTACCACTATCAGGACATGGTTTGAATTAACTTTTTTGGGAATGTTAGGGGAGTCAACATCCAATTATGTTATTAATAATTGGTGTGGTCTCCATTTAGATGTGTTTATGCATTGCTCTAACCACTAGCTCCCATTATTTGATTGCCTTCTTTTCCAATTGTTAATCCCTGGGTTTGTATACAATCAAGGAAAAGTACATTAGCAATTTAATGGATCTGTTCTTATAGTGTGCAAGTGGATTTCAATTATCATGATCTGAAATTTCTAGTCAGCAGTCTTTCTGAAGATAGAAATTCTATAAAAATATTAAGAAGACTGGTTTTGAAATTAAATGGCTGCAAATCCTTTCCATATTTACCATGCTCTCTTACTCAAGGCCACAGGCTGTACTAAAATGTTGTCTGCATTCTTTACCAAAGCAGCTGTTTGTCTGCAAATTCTTGATTTATCTACCATTGAAGCATTAGTTCAAATAATACTTGCTAATATCTTTTGCGTTTTTAATTTTACTATATTCTTCTGAGGCAGGTATTCACTTTTAACCCTAGCGTCAGAGGCCATATGTCATTTGATCTATCCCCTTAGGTGGCAGGTGAGTTTTAATTATTTGGAAGTTCACTCTTCTTTTACCAGACTAGAATATCACTTCTAGGTTTTCCTTCTAATGCTGGAACCTTTTTCATCTTCATAGATGAAAATTGCAGCTAAAATGTTTTTCATTCTCTGGATTGGCTGATGGTATATTCATGTCTTCATTTGATTCTCTTATCAGCTCACTTCTAATTATTTTTATGTTTGTTGTGCTGAAGCATGTCTACATTCCATTACTATTTTTCAGTGGAGTTGACTATATTGATGCTCCTACACCTTATATGATGGGTCTCCATTCAACTGTTGACACATCTTACCTTGCAATGGATGGTGTAAGTTTTTTGCTTAAACTTATGGTTGTTTGGCTAAATAAATTATGTCTTTCTTGGTAATATTTTATCATGCCTTATTCTTTAATATTTGTGTTTATATATTATTTTTCTTAGCATGGAATTTGGCAGCATTTTCTCTATCAGCTCTTTTGTGTCAGGGACAGCTCAACTGAGTAGAATAATTTGAAAATGCTATGATATGGTTTCTGGTTTTGCTTTATAGAATGCATAGCATGAACTGGTCCATGTGTTTTAAACTTCTTGGAAAGAACAATTAATATACACATTCTACTCAATAGAGATCGCCCGAGTTTTTGTTTGCCAGGTTACTCCCTTGACAGATGAACTGTTACCTGTTCTGTAACCATTTATGTTTTTTTAGCCTCTCTGCATGGCCAGCATTGAGTCGGTCTACGTAGAGGGTTTGATATTTCTGTTTGCTGTTAGTAGATAGGAAAGAGGAGTGAGTGTCTAGTGAAGGAGCAAGGTGTGCACAATTCAAAACAATACTGGATCCATTCATCATATGATGTAACTTGAAATTGATGCCTGAAATGAATAGAACTGTGATTGCCATGTTGTGCAAACTGTGGATGGATTCTCCTGGAAAATGGTGCAAATAGTGTAGGGTTATTTACAGCATACATTGCATAAGTAGAAGCTCAAATGCAGAATGCAGGTATGATCTACCTGCTAAAATACTTCATAAGTGAGTTTTATATTACTCTTGAATTTTTTGTTTGGTTGGCAACCTAAGATATAATGACATGTCTGGGCTGTGATCACTTTTACAGTTTAAGATTAAAGTTTATCACATTTTGGGTTAGTGATATAATTGTGAGAATTCTGTCATGTAATCTTATTTGATTCAGATGTATGCTGGGAACTTACACAACATGAGTCATTAAATTAAATGACTATAGGATCATGTAAAGCCCATAATTAGGTGTTTCCCTTGCATCTTCATCTTCTAGTACTTAGGATCTTGGCTCCCCCATTCTCCTATTTTTCTTTTTGATTGGTGTGCAGTTTCTCTCTTCAATTAAGGAGCTGTGCAAATATTGTCCGGTATAATTATCATTTTCATGTGTGGCACTGAGAGGCAGCTATGTACATTAATACACTTTTCATTACTATTAGATGTTAGCAGATTTCTTCATGGTCTTTTAGCCCTTAACAGAACTGAGTGGAGGTAGATCCCTTTGTTGACCCTAACTAGTTTTGGATTGAGGTTTATTTTAGCTTTGAGTATTGCTACGTGGTCTTCTATTGCTTATACAGACTGATATTCAATCAAATTCGCATCTTCTTTCCTTTTCTGTTTTATGTCAGAATTTCATCTTTATTGTCTGAAATACTTTCAGCTTTATTGTTAAGTCACTTTCTTGAGCTATGGTTTATGTTATTCTGTCCCTTTTTCATTGTATTGCAGGTAGTGGTTGTAGACCTTGAGTACAACCGAATTTGTACCTCAGAGGAAATACCCCCTATTCCAGAGCCAGAATTAAGTACCTTGCGGGGTGAGATACTGAAGCTATTGTACCCCAATGTCATGGGAATAGATCAAATGAAAGCTGGTCTGGTTAGCTCATCTGAGCAATATTTTAAAGGCTGCAACAAGCCTTGGGGAGAAGATCATGACCTTCAACTTAGGTGATACTTGGATGCACCATGAAATCTTTATGAAGTACTCATTGCTTTCCTTGTTAAAATTTACTGTGTGTTTACATAAACTGTTCATCAAAGCTCTTTTGACAATATTCTCCATATATAATTGATAGGTTTTGTAATTGCTCTGCATTTCTGTTATATTGGTATAGTCTTTATTATATATAAGAGATGGATGTTCAGTTATTTGCTTAACTGAGAATTGGAGAAGCATAAAGACATGCAATTATTATGAAAATGCAATAATGATGGTTATGCTTGTTGCCAGCAATTAAGTTCTGAGCTTGAATGCTTGTTTAGTTATTGCACTGCTAAGCATGTAATTACATGTAATGTACAGCACTCCACCTGTCTCCTCTTTTTTTGTTATTTCCCCTTCTTGGTGGTAAAAGAGAATCCAGTGTTTGGTTATTCCAGGAATCCTGGAGCTTCTAATTTTCTGGCGTTGTTTGTTTAGGACAAAAACTCTCCTAAAGATGCTCTATAATTACTTGTAGTCATACATTTATCCCATATAATATTCCCATTTGATTATGATGTTATCAGATATAATGTGTTTCCTAGGTTTTCCGGTGGTACAGTTTATATTTTTTCTATAACAATGTAGTATGACTCTGTATTTGTCCAGCTATTTATAATGGTTAATCTGGCGATTGCTGTTTGCTCTTTACAGGAACTTGATTTTAAATACCTGTGTTGTATCATGTTGGTGCTTCCATTATACAAAAAATCAGGATGGATAGTCTTACATGGGGAGCTTAATTATTTTCTGTTCTTATTTTTATTCTAATACTTGTAAGATTTGTGCATTCTATGCAGGTTAATATTCCTAAAGTTCTTTGCATCCATTTTAGGTGGATACCGGAATTTCATTGTACAACTCTCCTGTCTTTTTCCTTTTTCTTATTATCGCATTGAGTTAATTTGAAAAATTCTTACCATGACCTTCTTCAAATTAATTTTACAAAGTTAACTATTTGCAGGAAAACACTGCAAATCATGCCTTTAACACTCAAGCATTTTTGAGGAAGCGCTCTCGATCAACCAACCAACCACCAGATGCCATGGTGAAGTTTTTTTCCCATCATCATTTTCCAACTTAGAAAAATCTGCATTGTTAAATTGTGAAAATTATTGAACTTGATATTTTGTGTTTAAATCTATTTTTATTCTTGCATTGATTTTTTTTATTGGTTGATTTGGTTCTCCTTGTATTTACTTTGTTGTTGCTTGCAGATAACACAGTTCTTAGACTCCCATGGTTTCTTGGATTATTTGGAGAGAGTTATTGATTCTGATGAAAACAATTATAATCTTCTTGACAAGTTACAAGACGCAATTGGAAGGGGTCAGAATCCCATTTCAGTTCTCCCCTCTTCGTGGGTAGAGCCTGAAATTATAACCATATCAGATCCAGATGTTGGAATATTGGGTAAATTTGAGGTCTTAATGTATATTAATCTGTGAAATTGATACAAATACATCTCAAGTGATTTTATAACATTATAGTAACATTGATGTCCTCGTTTCTTTCAGGATCAGGCGCAAAATTTACTTATGATAGGTTTCCCGCAAGCATCAGGTCAGAAGAACATGAGGAGAAGAGGAAGCAAATTCTTGCAGCAGCAAGTGGGGCTTTTGATTACATAAAGCATGCTCCTAGGTGTGTATTTTGCTAAGTTTGTATGTGTGTTCCACGTAACTTTATTCTAATTTTCATTATGTTAGTTTGATTTGTAATAGTGAATTCCTAATCTCTCTAATTTCCTTACCAGTTCACCATCTGTGCAAGTGGGCAAGGACTCTCTTAGTCCCATGGAGAGGGCTGTAAGTTCTTTATATCATAAATGGTGCAGCAGTGGCTCTGTTTCTGAAGTTGGGTTATCCTGAACAGTGAATATTTATGTTTCACAGGCAGAAAGGGAGCGCATGGTTTTGGACATTAAAGTTAAGCTGCAGGTATAATTTTTTTTTTTCTTTTTTGAATGCTAATGAACTTTCTGGGTAGTTCCAGTATTTAACACATATAGGAATGTTTGTAGATTTTTTATATTTCAATTCATCATGTTATAATCTTAAAACGTAGTAACTCGTATTAACTGGATTTAACCTTTAAGCATTCCTTTCTTAGATTATTGGGAGTTGAAGGGTTTTTTTTCCCATTTAGAGTTTCACTGTAATCAATCAGAATACCGGACATAGCTCTAGAATGCAGCCTATCATCCTAGCTGCTAGAATATGTGTTTGTATTGTGGTCCAACTTCATCTGAGAAGGTTTCTTTTTTGTTGTCTTTATTTTCTCCCATATTCATGGGTTTGGAATGGGTATTGTCATTGCTGTTTTCTCTTGATGGAAAAGAAATTCCTTGCTTGTAACGGAACCTGTTATGCAATTAATTTAAGTTTGTAGAGGCTAGGAGACATCAATTCACTTTTCAAAGATGCAACTTACATGCAATATAATATTATGAATAAACTATGCAAGAATAGGTAAAATTCAGGTGTTCAATCTTATTTCTATTTCTGTGCTTCTGTGTTGTAGAGACAAAATGTAATTTGGTAGAATTTCAAGCTGACAACAATGCTGAAATTACTATGTCTGTCTTCTTTCCATAATCGTGTACTTCTGGTTTGAAGTATTATTTTTACTTCTATACAGGGTTTGTGGCTGCGTCTTCTTAAACTAAGAGCCACTGATGATCCACTTTCATCTTTTGAATATGGCACTATCCTTGGTATGCTTCTACAAGAGGTCAAACCTTTCATTGACATATTTTAGACAACATTTTATGCCTTTCAATTCTCAATTTTATTTGCTTTATAGTTCAAAAGAGTTCTGCATATTGATTGGTGTTTTGTTTACTGGCTTTGCAGCACTGATTGAGTCTGATGCGGAGGGGATTGGTGGTAGTGGATTTGTTGAATGTATAAGGGAGCATATACACTCAGTACGTAGGAGAGAATAAATTTATTTAATGTTTTCTGTGCTTATGATTAATCTAACTTTTTGCTGGATTTTATTCTTGTAGGGATGGCACTGTCAATTGACTGATGAGCAGTTTATTGCTGTGAAAGAACTGGTATGTAGAAGATGCATCAAGGCTTTCTTTTAGCATGAGAGAATTGCTATTGGTTGAAATTTCTAAAATGTATCTCTGAATTACATTACAAAATTAAATCATAGTGGATTTGATGATTAAGTTCTTTGTTGAATATCCATGATGGTTTACCACTTACATGTAAATTGTTGCTTCAGAATCTAACTTCTTTTACCCTCCCTGACTCTGGCTCTCCCTGTGCGACCTTTCATGTTACCTAATTCCCTATATTTTATCCGTGTAAATTCAGCTTAAAACAGCAATTAGTCGCGCAACCTCCCGGAATGATGTGTCAACCATTAGAGATGCCCTTGAAGTATCTGCTGAGATGTATAAAAGAGATGCTAATAATGTTTCTGACTATGTCCAGCGTCATCTTATTTCTCTGTCTATATGGGAGGAGCTACGGTATGCATTTAGTCATTTTCTGCTGGATTTCATTTATTGTCATTACTTCATTTTACATTTTCTTGTAAAATGGCTCCCTATTGCTTCAAACTAGGATTTGTTTTCATTCTATCTTTCCCATCATATTTTGATCTTATCTTATCTCAACTCCCTGTTCTTTTGTCTGTAGAGCAGCTCGTGTAATCCTGTTGTGGTGTTGCTTTAATGAATTGTTAATTGTCAAAAAGAACATAGAAATGGAAATTTTAGATGGTCTGTTTGATTTTCTTGCAGGTTCTGGGAGGGGTACTTTGAGTATCTAATGGAGCATCCTTCAAGCAAGTATGGCTGCACATTCTCAACAAATTGTGATAATCTTAATTAATTTTCATTGTTTAACTATTTGCTAATATTTGTTACAATGATTAAAAAAAACAATTATAAAAACTGCTCATCAATCCATTAAATTTGGTCTGTCAATAATCCAGCTTCAGCTAATGGTAAAGTTAGTATTCTGTCTTTTATGAGTAATTGGTGACAATAATATGGAGAAGTTAGCTAACATAATGCTTAGAGTATGTGGTGGTTCTTGTGATGAAAGAGCCATAATAAATTGCAAAGAGCATCCATAGATAAAGCCATTTTGTGTTTAATTTCTGCTCTCTGCCCCTCCTGCACACTCATACATATAGAAAAGGGGGGAAACAAGAGCATACAGCTACTGAGTACTGGGAGGCACTTTCTTCAGTTCTTCTAGGATGCATGAAATTTAACCCTTTTTCTGTTCTTTCCTTGATGAAAGATTATAATAATCACTTTCTTTTAGAATGGACATGCCAAGCTTCTGAGGTGTCATGCTTTTTTATTTTTATTGCAGGTCAGCCAATTATTCAGCTTTAGTAACAACACAACTAATTCTTGTGGCATTACACATGGTGGTCTTCTTTGTCTGTATTTCTTTTGTTTCACGACTTTTATTCCCTCCTTCAGGCTTCACTTACTTGCTGTGATCATGTTTCATGTCATTGTGAAGGCTGGATTGGGACTTCTTGATACTGATGCTTGGCACATGATTGAAACAATAGCAGAGAAGAATAATATTGGATACAAGCAGTTTGTAAGTTAACTCCTGTTGTACGCTGCTTGACTATGGTTTAATTAAGATCCATATTTCACAATAGCACCCTGGCCCCTTTTTTGGCCACTATATGCAGGTGTTTTTATCAGGACTTTCATTGTGATTGGACCTCTTCATACCTCAGTGTTCAGTGCTGTCTGTGATTTTAGCTTTCTTGACTTTTAAATTTCAATCACAATGTACTATTTGATACAATAATGCCTTTGGTTCTGATTTACTTGAATGTTTTTGTAACTGAACAACAAATGGATGTGTGACATACCATGTCCTAAAGCAAATAGAATAGCTTCCAGAATGGAGTGGGTGTTGAATAAACTATTTGGAACACACGGATTCTGGAACAAAATGAATTTAGGTTTACTTCAAAGACAAAATATGTATCAAGCATGTGTCATCCTGATACTTGTACTTATAGTTCTGAAAAAAGAGAAGTCACGTAGGTGAACTATAGTGTCCAAAGTAGATGGAAATTATTGCCAATGCTTCCCTAATCTTTATATAGGATAAAATAGCCAAGTAAGGGATTTTCATTTTGCCATTCTTTTCCTATTCGTGTGTAGTAGAGTCGGATATCCAGCTATATTAGTAGCTGTACTTTTTCAAAATCTCTATTTGAGCTATCTTTATTTTTTCTATTTGAGCTCTTGTATCTTTAAAAAACAATCAATCGAGTATACTACTTCTCAAGTACCCATCTAAAGAGTGTTTCAACTATTTCCACACCAGTTATCAGAAGTGTATTTTCTGGAAGTCATATACTTGTTAGTAGGCCTTTCCTCTTCTTTTTGGAAAGTACCATCCCAAATAGTCATCAGAAACAAGCTAGCATTTACAGCTTCGTTGAGGAATTCTGTTAACTGTTTTGAAGCGGCTGCTTCCATGGCGTGCTTTCCCCAATATGTAATTGATAGAGATTTGCAATAAAAGAGCCCCTGATGTTGGTTTCCTTGTAAATGGAATGGTTCTTTGCTTTCCATATGGAAAAGAAACTTTTGTCTTTGTTCATTGCTTTAGTGCATTCATTAAACAATTTGATTTTTTTTTTAGTTCTTATTTTTATTAACAGATTATGTGGAAGTTTAGAAAAACTCACTTTTGACATAAAAACAAAATTAAGCAACTGTACACATAAAGCAGTGTGAAGGTAGGAATCAGTAAAAGCATTTCACTAGATTTGGAGGACACTTCAATCATGGTTGTTTGGTATATTCAACTTTTAATAGCATGATTATCCTGTCCACTTATGTCCTGGAAATACAAGAACTCATATTCATTTATATCAGAAATGAGTAAAAGCTAAGCATTTCATACATTTTGTGATAGAAATTGTACAATTACCTATTGTGAACACTCAATTGTGGTCAGGTTTTATATTCTTGGCATCATAGATTACATCTGTCACAGAGACCTATGTCTTTATATCGTCAGGTTTTATATCCTTGGCATCATAGATCACATCTGTCACAGAGACCTATGTCTTCATATCTTGATATTTGGAGAATGTAATCTGACACTGTGCTGTGCTAAATGATAATTCTTATGTTCAATTGTCCATGCCCCATAATCACTATCCACTGTGGAGTTGCTCAATCCTTCGGGCTTAGGGACTTGCACTAAATGAGATAATCAACTTTATCTGCATTTAAGAAATCCTTTCTTTTCTTTCACTTCAATATTCATTGAGTCGTCAACATATTTCTCATGAAACCCAGAGTTTTGGTGATGATTTAAATTGGTTTGATACATAGTTATTTTGTCAATATCTTGTTCCATTTTTTTGTTGTCACTATTTCCTTGCATCTTTTATGATTTCATGCTACTGAAATTTGCTTTGTTTTTTGGTTCAGATAAAACTCAGAGGATTCTTGTCACACATCCAGCAAGTTCGTATCAGTTACTGGGGAATCTCTTCTGTAAAAACCCAATCCATGCGATCTCCTGGATTGTCTTCCCCACGCCCAAAAGATTCTATGGATGAGAATGAGCAACCTGCAGAAGCTTCTGTTATTGGCAGGAGCTGGGTCCAAAGCATGTTTAGCAGAGATCCATCCAGAGCAAACTCTTTTGGTCGTGTTCGTAAAGGGGCTTCCGATGGCACTTCAGGTTTGTTTTTTCATAGCAATGGTCACCTGTGTTACAATAATTTTGTCTACCATTATATCACCCTTTTTTCATTTTCTTCTGTGATTACAACACTGCTGTTTATTTCTGATTTGAGCAGTAAATGAAAATGGAACCCCTAGAAAACAAGATTCATCTGCTGCTGGGCAGAAGAAACTTCAAACCAATGTTCGCATACTTAGAGGCCATAGTGGTGCCGTTACTGCCTTACATTGTGTTACCAGAAGAGAGGTCTGGGATCTAGTTGGTGACCGTGAAGATGCTGGTTTCTTTATCAGTGGAAGCACAGACTGCATGGTAATTTAGCATAACAGATTAATTTCCTTTCCTGTATAATTCCTTTACACAATTCATGTCTGGAAGTTTAACTGCAGAGCCATGCTTTCTGAGCACTCTTTACTGCATGTGTTAAAGCTTCTGTTTCTTGGCTCTAAATCGAAGGAATCAAGATGGGAGCATTCAAACTTCTTCCACTCTGAAACAACCATGCCTTGTAACTGATTAGTTAAATTGCCAATCCTGTAATCCAGCTTGCTTGTTTTCCCTGTAGATCATAGCCTTTGTGACGTCACATGCTAGGATTAATTGATGGATGCAACAGTGAAGTCTTAGCAGCATTATTGTATTATGTGACATTTATTTCTTTTGAATGATCATGCAGGTTAAAATCTGGGATCCTAGCATTCGTGGTTCTGAACTTCGTGCAACTCTGAAAGGGCATACCAGGTGTCTTGTTTTTATGTATTTGTGATGATTTATTGAAGTCAGTATGTGCTGATGACCCTGCTTCTTCAGTGGTCATTCCTCCTATGATTGACCTTAACATTTGTGGGCTGCAGGACTGTTCGAGCAATAAGTTCTGATCGAGGAAAAGTGGTATCAGGATCTGATGATCAGTCTGTTATTGTATGGGATAAGCAAACATCCCAGCTTCTTGAAGAGCTGAAAGGCCATGATGCACAGGTTTGCCTATTAAGACCATCTATGCAAGTTTTTTATATTAGGAATAGGACTAGAAAGGTTTTGCAGAGTTGCATGATTGTTAATCCAATATTTTTATGTCAGAAAGTTGCATCAGTCTAGCATTGAATTCCATGTGAAAGGTTCTTTCAATTGTGCGTGTCATGCTTGGATATGTGTTAGAATGCACACACACACGCACACACACTTATGCTATTGTCTTTCTTAATTTAACAAAGATTTTCTTTTTATTGATTTTCTGGAGATTCTGTCTATAACAAAATGCTTGCTCTTTCATGTTGCAAGCTTGCAACACAAACAAAAGTGCTTGTTTAAATTTTTTGTTTTTGCTAACATTATAACTAATTTAGATGTTACTGAGATTACAAACGAAACATATGTAAAAGATATTTGAATTTGAAAATAATTCGTTTATTTATTCTTCTAGGTTAGCTGTGTCCGTATGCTGTCTGGTGAACGTGTCCTGACTGCTGCACATGATGGAACTGTTAAGATGTGGGATGTCCGAACTGATACTTGTGTGGCAACGGTTGGCCGTTGCTCGAGTGCAGTCCTATGCATGGAGTATGATGATTCCACTGGAATTCTTGCTGCTGCTGGTAGAGATGCGTATGTACTCTGAAACTTCAAATGCTACAGTATATTTTTGAGTCTTTATTCTATAATTGACTACTGAAAAAAAACCTGTTAACATTTGCATTGCTAGGGTTGCGAATATATGGGACATCCGTGCTGGTAGGCAGATGCACAAGCTTTTAGGGCACACAAAATGGATTCGGTGAGCAGAGTGGAGTATTTTTCCTATCCATGATAACTATTAATTATAGTTGTGATGGAGCCATGTGTCTATCCATTATGCAGGTCAATTAGAATGGTTGGAGACACACTGATTACTGGTAGTGATGACTGGACTGCAAGAGTGTGGTCCGTTTCACGAGGAACATGTGATGCTGTTCTAGCCTGCCATGCTGGTCCAATACTATGTGTTGAGTATTCCATGTCAGACAGAGGAATAATAACAGGTAAATATCTGCTACTTTGTCTTTGTTGTGATTTGATTGCATAAGATCTTTTATCATTAATAGGAAGGTTTATATGATCGCTTAAGTATCAGCATGAATGCTAATGATCATACTAAAATATGTCTCAAGTGCCAACATGAACCGCTAAAATGTGTACTAAAATGCAATTTCTTTTTTCAGGTTCAACTGATGGTCTTCTCCGATTTTGGGAAAATGAGGAAGGTAAGAGCAGTATTTTTCTTGCCAAGTTGAACTTTATATCTTTTTTATTTTTTGGAGCTCTTCTATGTCTGGCTCTGGCAAGATACAATTTTTCCAAACCTGAGCAGTCTCATCCAACTTGCATAGGTGGATAGTACTGGGCTGATACTATCTGGCTTTTGCGTTTTTATTTAGGAAGTAACACAGTGCTTCTCCATGAAATCTTAGTATCTTCTCTCAGTTCATTAACTCTCTGAACACATGTATCCTAATGAATGTAATTGTGGTTACGAGTACTTTATTTACCAAGCCCTACTAGCTGATAAGTTAACTTTTCATTCATGTTTGTTGTTTCAATTAATTTTTTCTTTTTCCAATTCTCTCTCTCTCACCCTCTCTTTTTTAATTTTTCAATCCCCTTCTATTTGTCATTGACAGGATTGTGAATGCAAGGATGACATCTATTTAACCCTTAATTTAAGAGGACTTCTCTCCATTGATTCCCCCCCACCCCATATACTACATATATGTGAATGCTTTTATTTACTAACATTGAGCGGTCAACCAAAATAATTTGGTGCCAGTACATGGAAAAAGCATAATGCATGCCAACCTTAGGTGTGTGATTTTTTATATGGGATTGCAACATAGTTTATCTTTAGTCTTACCTTGGTAAATGGTTGGAAGTCACACAACTGAAAAATGCATTTTCATCATCTTTCTTCCTGTAAAATTTAACAGTTTCTTTGCCCATGAATATCATTTCAGCGTGGTGTCATGGCCTGCTTTCAGTGTCTTTTGTGATGTCCTGATAGCATTTTTTACATAATGTATGCAGAAGGCATAAGATGTGTGAAGAATGTTACTATTCATACTGCTCCTATATTATCCATCAATGCTGGGGAACACTGGCTGGGAATTGGAGCAGCTGACAATTCTATGTCCCTCTTTCACCAGCCCCAAGAGAGACTTGGTGGCTTCTCTAGCACGGGATCAAAAATGTCTGGGTGGCAACTTTACAGAACACCTCAAAGGACAGTTGCTATGGTATGAATTGTATTAGTTCTATCAAACTGTCCCTTTGTTCCTAGTTACTACTGTTAATTCTGCAGCTTGCATGCATATGTTCATTGAAACACACACTGGACCTTGTGTTCTACAACAAGAATTTCTCTCTCATCCCATAAACCCTCTCAACCCCATTCAAATGGTAGCATTCCCAATTTCAAAACTAATATGTCCTCCCGAGGGCCTCCAATCCCCAAATTAGGGGGGGGGGGGAGGCTATTATTGTTTTTTTCAAATTCAATATTTATTTACCCTCTCATTCACACCCTGTGATCGGGTCCCACCATTACACGTTATTTTTCATTTATTTATTATATTCTAATTTAATATTGATTAAAATACTATTGGTCTCCACCATTACAAATAATTTTTACCCACCTAGCAGGCATTCTTAACACATTGTCCTTCAATCTCTTTCTTACACCCCCTTAACACTTGACTCAATAACATTTAATCTTCAACTTTGTACCCCAAACCAAACACAACCTTAGCCTTATGAACTCACCTAGAGCCACTAAAAACATGTTTAGATGTTGGGCAAGTTTAAATAGTTTGCATCCTGTCCGATTGGGATTTTGACTCCAAACTCGCAGTAATTGACTCCAAACTCATTTTGACGGTGTGTAGTGTTTTTGCACGCATTTTGACTCCAAACTCGCAGTAATTTGGATTGGGGATTAGTGTTTTTGCACGCATTTTGACTCCAAACTCGCAGTAATTTGGATTGGGGATTAGTGTTTTTGCATGGGTTGATTAAGTGTTAAGGTTGAAGTCAAGGGTGTAAAAATAATGGTTGAATGGTAAATGTATGGTGTGTAGAAATTATGTGTAATTGTGGGGCTCAAGAATTTTTAAAATTAATATTGAAACTAATTATAATAAAAAATAATAATTAATGTATAATGGTGGAACCTAATTGGTGGGTATGAGGAAAATAGAGGGAAATAAAGTATGAATATGAGAAAAAAGAACAAAAATATTTTTTTGCACAAGCTCCAAAATCTTCTCCACTAGCTTAACACTTGACCCCCTTTTTAGGGTGAACTGTTATCTTCCTCTTTTACCTTCACCTTAAAAAATATACTGAACATGGTTAAAGGGGGTCAAATGTTAACTCCATAACACATAACTGCACTTAACTCAATCCACCCATAACCTTGGAGATTAATTGTTTTCCTTCAAAGGTTTAAAAATGGGAGGATGGTGTGCATGAATTTATCTCAGAATGATAAATTCAGTTATTGAAGTTTTCCATGTCTAAACTGACATGTTAACATTTGCTTATTCATTGCCCTTTTTGCACTAGATCACTTTCTGTCTGAACCGTTGTTTGTTTAGGTAAACTTGTGTCCCGTTAATGCCCAGGTGGAATGGAACCCTTGATAATGTAGAGCCTACTTCTTATTCAGCTGTTGTTTTGTCCTTATCTAATATTTCTAGATATTATCTTGCAAGGGAATTAAATGTTCTCTTCAATCTAAAGATTTTCATTCAACTTGCTCTATTGTCGAAGTTTCTATCCAGTGATTGGCCATAATAAGATATTTTATACCTCCAAGCTATTCTTGGGCCTGCTTCTTAATCCAACAATTCCTTTGCCTGGTAGGTGTAATCTAGCCAATCCTTTGGCTTTCCCTTATGCCTGTTGATATCTCATTTGGCCTTGTCTCATCTCATATTTTGCCCTATTAATAAATGATCTCCCACAAACCCAGAAAGCAGATGTGCTGTTCTGGTAGTTTGTTGATTGATTCCAGCATTGTTTATGTGGTTAATTTTTCTCCATAACCTTGACTTCTTAACAAGCAACACTAGTAGTTGATTTTGCAGCTGGAGCTGGTGTAGCATCTTTTTTTTTTTTTGCATATTAATAGGAATATTTGATGCAAGCTCAAATCCAATTAAATTGCTCCTCCGTCAGGGATTTACTGCCAGCCGATTCTTAAGCTAAATAAGCAAAAGGCAGCCTTCATTCAATGGAATCACCTATACAATAGCAATTGGTTGAGGCCTGCAGTCTGAGGGCATTTTAAGGCTGCAGTTCATGGGGCTACTCTGCATCTTTTGATATTTGCTTTATATGAACTTGTTTGCTCTTAGATTCTGCCTTCTCTGTGTTGGCTCTAATGAAAATCAATGAAGATGAAACAGGCTTTGGAGTCAGATAAATCATAATGATAGAAAACCGAATATTTGTTTGGATATATTTATAGGCATTTGTTTCTATTGTCCTTGGAAATAATATTTTTTTAGAGGAACATAGGTACCATCATCTAACTTGTTTCACCTGTTCTGTTTCTGGCGTTGTTTGTGATATACAGGTTAGATGTGTGGCTTCTGACCTTGAAAGGAAAAGGATATGCAGCGGTGGTCGTAATGGAGTTCTTAGGTTATGGGAAGCGACCATCAATATTTGATTTTGTATTATATCATTTGCTGAAGTTTGTACCATTGAAGGTTGTGGCGAGAAGTGCTTGCATGTTGATCGCGCTATCCAATCTGACATCAACCTTGTAGTAAATAAATTGTATGAATTTTGCCTCGGACAATTCTTAGCTGCCGTAATCTGTTGTATCAAAATGAACAATCACACAGGGTGCTTGTATCTCATTGTTCTTTCTACAGACATCAGCTTTGTACAAAAAACTATCAGTTGGGAAGTGGATTTATTTGGTGGCGAGAGGAAATTGATCAAGAGGTGCTATGAAAACACACGATGGAGTTCGCTAGGCTCCAATAATAGACCTCAACCACTTGTATATGACAATCGGTTTATAGATATGTTTTCCATGTATGTGTTTTCCTCTTTATGTGCTCCTTGTGCAAGCCTTATCTAGCCCCCCCGCCACTTTGCTACCATTGTAAGGTGAAACGATTCCACTTCACTTCAGAAGCAGATGTTATGATCATATTCATTTATCGTTCTCCCGAGTGCCATGGGAATCAGAGATGCAATCCTATAGTTTATTCATTAATTTTTTCATCATCAATTGGTTGCTACTTTTTTTTTTTTGGGGGGTAACAGTGGGTGTCTGACTGGTTTATATGCATTTCAACTAATTTCTTGAAGCTCTGAAATTAATGACTATATAAGCTTTCAGTAGCCTTGAAGTTTGTGGTATTCGAACTGGTAATTTCTAGAAAGCAAATCTATAATCTAACTAGCTAAACTATATCTTTTGAAGTTCAATTATATTAATACTTGATTAATTAGTTTATGTTTAAGTAGCTAATAAAACATCGGTTCAATATTTAAGATAGCTCATGGTAGTATATTGAGGTTAGAATGGCGTCACATAAACATGACTTGGTAGAAACTCTTATCATCCATAATGGAACTATGATTGATTGTAGGGGTGAGCAAAAAAACCGATAAACCGATTAAACCAGAAAAAAAATAACCGAAAAAACCGAATAAAAAAAAAAACCGAATTAACCGATTAAAAAATCACAAAAACAATCTGGTTCGCTTCGGTTTTGGTTTCAAAAGTCTGAAACCGATTGAACCGAACCGAACCGGTTCAACCAAGCCCACACTTAAAAAAAAAAAAACAAGTATAAATAGCTTTTTCTAACCCTAAACCTAAAAGAACATTCCTTGAACACATAACCAGTTGCCCCTCCATTTGTTTTATTCTCTGCATCTCTCCTTCTCTAATCTTTTTATGTAACCAGCCCCCCCCCATACAGGTACTGAAGCACACATACAAACAGCTATTGAAAGGAAAGGGAGGACGGGCAGTGAGTTTAATAATCTATTTTTTCTATTCGCTCTAGCCAGATTTTCATCTTTATACTTGAACTGGGGAGGAGAGGAAAATCAGTTTTTTTTATACGATCTTCCTGTCTGCTGCACCGACATAGAGAAAAACTTCAGAACAGGATAGTGGGCTTCTCCAAATCTTGATTTTGTTTTCCTTCTCTTGGTCATTGAAAGCTTTAAAGCTACTGGTTTTGTTGTGTCATGTTCTGTTCAAGTTCTTTATACTCTCGAGTTACATTTCAAGCAAACTCAGAAGAAAATAAGGAAGCCCACGAAGCGGTAGCAGTTACTTGTTCTGCTTCATCTTGAAGCTAGAATCAATCCCTAGATTTCATACTTTTCAAGGAGAAATTGTGTATTTTGGCTTGTACAGAAACGACATCATTTCATTTCATAGATTTTCAACCTAGCGAACCGAACTGACCGGTTTGGAAGGGAAAAAAACCGAACCGAACCGAAACTGGTCGGTTTGAACCGGTTTTCGGTTCGGTTCGGTTCAAAAATCTGAAAAAAAATAAAATTGATTTGGTTATTTATTTTGACTCAAAACCGGACCGAACCGGAAATACTCACCCCTAATTGATTGTAGCTGTAGGGTTCAATATAAAATATTTCAGGATGCATTAACAAGTAATATAAAGTTATGAAATAATAGGTTTTTTTATTATTATTATTGGGAGATGATGCATATTTTCTATAAAACCAGCCTTAAATTCAAGGATATATTTAAAATAAAACTTAAATTTAGGACCAAAGTGAAAATTTTGTTAAACTTTACAAGTGCCATGGCTCATTAGACTTGTTCTGCCCCTATATAGAGAGGTACACGAAGCTTTAATTATGACTTATGAAACTAGTCTATTAGACCACGCTCTCTAAGGAGTACATACTAAAGCTAAAAAAAAATGTAACTATTAGCAATATATATATTTTTTTTATAGCAGTAAGGAAAATTTTTCATTGTGAGCCAATTTTCTTTAGTATGAGTCAACCATTGTGGATGTCTATATATATATATAAAGGCCACTAATGTTATAAAAAAACAATGCTAAAGATTACATTGAAAAAAAAAGATTTTAGTCAAACAAAAAAAATATAGTAATAAAATAAAATAATCTTTAAAGATTGTACAAAAATAAAATAAAAACAATTGCTAATATCATAAAAAAAATTTGATTTCATAAAAAAAAATTTCAATGGTGTCCAATAAAAAATATTTCAAGTTATTTTTTAGATAATCTATTTGAATGGACTACAATTTAAAATGTAGAGACAAGAACAAAAACAAAACAAAACAAGTCGGGCTCATGCGTGGGCCTACACGTCTAGTCCATTTAAAAAAGATCTGGCCCGCAAGTCTAGCATTTTATTTTATTTTTATATGAAAGGGTGGAAGATAATTTAAAAAAAAATACAGAAAATGTTCGTCTATATCAATGTATGACATGTCATTTGTTGGCCACAATCTAGTGATCGAAGGGTCGTTGGGAAGTTGGGCCATGAGTATTTTATGTCTAAAAAATCAATTTTTAATTTATTTTTGACTTAAAACACCTAGGAAACACTACATCATAAATCAAATAATGACCTCGAATAACCAAAAAACTACTCAAAAACTCAAAATCAACTCAATTTAAAAAATATTCTAGAGACAAGGTCTACCATCCCAAGTATGGGGAATGATAAAGAGCATCAAACTAAAACTCTATTCGTCGAATAGAATCCATTAACACTAAAATTGATATTTTTTTATGGTTATAATTGGTGTAAATAATTTTTTTTATCTTCAACTAAAATCCAGAGAGTCTCTCATCTTTTAAATTAGGGACTAAAAATTATAATAAATAAAGTTTTAGAGTAAAATTGAATTAAAAAATAAAAGGACAAATTTTAGAAATTAGAAAGTAGAAGGACCATACTAAACTTTTTATGCAAGTTTTTAAATTGCCATATATTTTTTTTTCCATTTTGATCCTTTATTTTTTAATTTTACTGTTTTTTAATAAATTAGAAACAACTGACCATTAATTTAGCCACAAAAACAATCAGTTGAGAAGAAAAAAAATTGATAACTAAAATGAAAAACAAAAAACAATCACTACACTAATCTTTAGTGAACTGTAAGAAGGACTACGGTCGCGTGGTGTACAATAAAAACAGCACGACATATAGTTTTTGTAAATAATAAGTGCAATGAATATGCATATAATTGTTAGGGTAAGGCGTCCAGACGAAGATTTCGAATAGCCTGTTTTTCTCCATTTTTTAGAATAACACTAGTACAGTGCAGCGAGGAACTTTTCAAAAAACATTTTATTTAATTATGAAAAAATTACAATGAATATTTGTATATAATTTAGCTCTTATTTTTTATTTTTATTCTGGACTCTTTTATAAAAAAATTATTTATTTTTAATTTCATCATTTAATTTTAATTTTTATACATTATTTTTTCCAATTTAATTCTTATTATTTTGATTTTATTTTTTTGAGTTTTTTGTTAAATTGATTTTTCTTTTCAATTTCAATCTTTAATAAAAAATCTGTTTGTATTTTTTATTTTAATTTTTTTGATTGTTTTTTGGTACTTTTATTAAATTAATTTTTCGTTTCAATTTCATCCTTCAATCAAAGATTAAATTTATTTTATATTTCGATTTTCATTTTCATTTTTTTAATTGCTAATTATTTTTTATCTTGAGTTCTTTTGTACAATTAATATTATTTTTTTAATTTCATCCTTCAACATTTTATTGATTGAGAATTGAATTTTATAATTTTTCAAGATAAAATGCTTTGAATCTAATGAACCGGATCACAAGTTTAAAAATTAACTTTGGTTGACATTGACTTTTTTTTATATAAAAAAAGCTTTGTGATTTTTGTTACTTTCTTTTCTATCAAGTTATCATAATCGTATGATCTAGGCCATGAATTTGATAGGATAATTCGAGTTGATACAACTTTAATTATTAGGGTTACAAACATGTCGTAATAAGTCGGGTTGACTCATACCAATTTTTTAGGTCATTTGTTTTTACATGATTTTTGAAATTCTTTTTTTTTATTAGGTTATTGTGATTATATATATATATATATAATTTAATCCATCTATTATTATTGTTTTTTTATATAATTTAATTAAAATAAAACTAATTTATTTCATCTGTTTAATATAGTCACGTATATACTTCGAGTTGCAAATTTTTCTTCCAACTTTGAAACGGTTTACAGGACCTAAGTATCTTTTTTTCACGAAAAAGAAAAATCAGG
Source organism: Populus tremula (assembly GCA_964019445.1). NCBI lineage: Eukaryota > Viridiplantae > Streptophyta > Magnoliopsida > Malpighiales > Salicaceae > Populus > Populus tremula. The sequence continues at coordinate 8,135,307 of CAXHTJ010000007.1, read as the reverse complement.
CTTGCAGCATAATACGAGTTCATAACTGGTTTGACTCTATATGTACATGAATGATAAAATTTGATTTAAATACCACATACATCCATGTTTTCTTGTATTTGTTGTTGAATTTACGGGCTGAATTAATTAAGGTCAAACCTCCTCTTTTTAACCGGATTTGTGTCTGGAATTTTTTGTTTGTGTGTTTGTTTGTTTTTTTTTTCTTTTCATGAATTTAGTAAATGAAAAAGTTTTAAAATATTATAAAAAACAATATTATAATTGATTTAATGTCTAAAGTAATATTCTTATAAATAAAATATTATTTATTTACAACTTCTCACTAGGCATTTTATCAAACATTGCAAATGCATTATATTCTTCTCATACATACCAATAATAATAATAAAAAACATAGCTACCTTCATTAAAATACAAAAAACTTAAATTCATCTTTTCTTTACCGGCTAGCTAAAAGCACAAGATTTGAAAGGTTGAAGGACATTTGATAGCTTACTCCCTCGTCAAACCCGACCTAATTTGATGGTAATAGTTGCCTACTTGTTGCTGTTCCTGAAACTGCAAATGTTTTTGATTAAAAGCCTAATTGTAATGATATGAAGAAGATGCCTTTTTACTATACTAAGGAAGCCACATTATTAGTTGGATGTTCTTGCAAATTATTGTTTGTGGAGATTTTATATGGTTAAGATGTGTCGGAACTCAATTTTAAATTCTCAAAAATTCTTTTATAATATATATATAATTTTTCTCTTTTTATTCAAAAATCTAAAAAATCATAATTTCAAAATCCAAAAATATTTTCATAACACAAGAAGATAAGCTCTTGAGCTGTAACAGATCAAAATGCTAGAAAAATAGTCAGATTGAGATATTTTGACAAAATTGATTGAGTAAATACTTAATTTGAAACAAAATTTATGGTTGAAATCCAAACTTGATCAAAACTAAAAGAATTAATTAAGTTTAAGAACTTAATTAAATTTTTAACAAGTTTAATTGATTTAATTAAAGCAAGCATTAAGTTTGAAAGTCAATTTGGTAAAAATCAAAAGAATTAATTAAGTTTAAGGATTTAATTAAGCTTCTAATAGATTTTGTGGATTAAATTAAGGATTCAATTGAAAAAAATAATTAAGTTTTGAGACCTAATTTGGGTTAATTTGCAGTAATTGGAAGAAAATAACCCAATTGAAACTTTGAAGAGTCAAATTGATGCAATCAGGGGTTTAATTGAAGACTTATTTGCAAAACTTCAAAATAAAGACCAGATGCGAAAGGTGTAGAAATCTAGGGATCAAAATTGATCAAATCAAGGGTCAATTTGAGATAAATTGAAAATTTAATGAAAAATAGGGTCCAATTACATATTTTGGAAATCCGATTGAAACATTATAGTGTGAAAGTGAAATGATTCTAGAAAACCAAGTTCAATTGAGGGTTTAATTTAATAAATTTAAAAGATTGAGGGTTAAAATAAAAAAATAAAAAATAAAAATCCTAATTGACCTAGGTTTTCCAAAAATGACACTATTCTATTTATTTTAAAAAATATGTTTTGACTAAAATAATTTATTTTGAATCAAAATAACATTATTTTGTTCTGTTTATAAATAAAAAATTTGACAACGTGTTATCCGATCACGGTTTATCTTCTTCTTTGAAGAACCCGAGAACCATGGTTGGGGGAGGTACACCACCTTTGCCAGCTCCCCCTCAATGAACAACCCAGATCGCTTTCAAAAGACAAGGGAAGAGATAGACCCAAATCATAGCCTCTGAATCATGTTTCTATAAAAACCACACCAAAAAAACCTTGCATAAAAGAGAGAAGAAAAGGGAAAGAGGAAACGACATCAGAAGTAAACTAACACAGAAGTATTGGGTTTTGATATAAATCTTTTTTTTAACCATAGTTATTTATTAACAAATGATAAATTACCTATCGGGAATTATTGAGTTTTGATATAAATTAACACAGAAGTAAACAACATCAAATTAAGATGAAAATGAACAAAAAAAGAGCTGTAACAAAATAATAATAATAAAAAGACTTAAGAAATCCTAGTCGCACACAATTTTAGAAAAATTCTCTGAATTCTCAATATCACAGTTGTGCTGAAATAATGCAAAAAGAAATGTGGATATATATAACAGAAAAAATGATACTAAATCACTTAGTTTTACATTAATTTTTGGGTATAATTTACTGAAGTTATATGGTTGCAAGACTTAATTTCAAGGAAAAGAGGACGTGTGGAATATTGCAGTTGATTGGATCGAGAATTATACAAATTAATGCAAAACTGAGAGTTTGAACAAAATCTTCTTACATAAGATAGCTTCCCTCCGATGGTAAAACCAAACCAAGCAACCAGAGGCGGTTGGCGTGATGGAGTGAGATTTCCCTATAAATATATATATATATATAGCTAAATTTGGAGAAGGACATGATAATGATTGGAGCTGGACAGGCTTATCAATCTTTTGTTTCCACCTCAACAATGTCATTCCTGGAACCATCTTCTGTTCAGTTTACACGTGTTTCCCTCAAATATGTCGTAATAATTAATTTTAGTAAATTTCTCTTTTATGAAGCGGGAAAAAAATAAGAAAGGTTTACCATTTTGATGTCCTTGGATGGCAGCAATGTCCAATGTTGGTACGAGATACGGTGTTTGAAAATGTAGTATCGGTTATTTTTTAAATAGTTTTTCATGTTGAAAAACATGTTAATAATGTTTTTTTATTTTTTTAAAATTATTTTTAATATCAGCACATTAAAACGATTCAGAAAATACAAACCGTACTTAATTTTAACTAAAAAAAAAAATTTGAAATTTTGCATAAAACAGCAGTGCCAAATGGGCAATCGATGATGTAAGGATAAGTTGGGGATTTCCAGGTTTATATCTTCTTATGTAATTAGATGACGACGACGACGACAACTCCTCTTTCCGTTTTACGAGGAGGTTGTTAAACCCTCCCTCTCGTCTCCCGTTTTGGCTGGTAAACTCGTAATGCAACCCCCAAAATCCAGCACTGAATTATCGTTAACCTCTTTTTTCCTATTTACCAATGTTCTTTTTGCCAAGGCAAATACAGAGCAGAGAAACTTCGAGGACAAAAGGTACTTGCCTTGTTTTCATTTCATCTTCTTTGTGGTGATGGAAATCATTGATGCTTTTTAATTAATTAATTAGAGCCAAGAATGCATGCAATATCTCTGGTCTCAATAATTTGAAGGCCTGTATGCTCCTATAAAACATTAATAGTTACGTGGAAGCCATCTTCATAACAGTAAGAAAATACGAGTCTTTGTCACTGTCTCAATTTGTTTATGGAGAAAACAATGAAATTCACAACATCAATTGCTTAAATATCTTCCTCTCCTTCTCTGTCTCCAGTCCAGGTGCCTTGAATTCTTTTTTCAGATCTCTGCATCTATTGCATTTCTTTTATGCACCTAATGTTACAATCATGCATGTTCATATCTTAAATCTTTAGCAGGTGCCGAGACAAGTTTGACTCGGTATGCGAGAGGCTCTTCTATGTTTGTGGGCATGAAGTTTTTGCTGTTTTTTGAAGGTCTAGTCCTCTAAGCTATTATTTTGACAAGCTTCCTTCAAAAAATCACCAGTGCCCTCAGGAAGATCTTTGTTTTCATCTTCCTCATGAAGTTAACTTTAAGAACTCGAGATCTTCATTGCTCATGATTTGTGATTCTTGTTAAGCTTAGTGATTCATATTATCTTCAATATGCCGTACTTTTATTGTCTATCTTTTGTTTTGATTTATTTTGTCCTCTCTCTTGCTGTTTCGATTGAAAAAGTCCCTCTCCTCTCTTCTGCTGCAGGGTTGGGGAATTTCCCTTTTCGCTTCAGCAGCAATGATTGAAAAAACTAATGATGTGATCAGAGAGAGGAGTTGTATGTCAACGATCCCAGAAAATGGTTCTATCTTTCCGATTCATGAAAATGAATCTCTGATCCCAGAGAATACCGAGCCTGAAGGTGGCCGTATAAGGAGGTACTCCACTGGGGATATAACTATCCCCTACACTAGAGTAAATATTCTTTCACGCTATCTCGCATCGTCAACTGGTTCCTGCCATGATTATTGCAAATATGGAACAAAACATGATTCAGAAATGAAGACAAGGAATCCCATATTAAAGAGCATCAAAGAAAAGCAAGGCATGAATATGAAGAAGACTGTAATTTTAGCAGAAAGACAGGGAGGATTTCCATCTCCTGGCTCAAAAAGACACAACTCCAGCGTTCCTATTGTCACTGGGCGAAAAGTTTCATCATCGAAGAAAGAAATTGTACTTTCAAAACAGCTTTTATTACCTCTCGAGGTAAGATCTGGTGCTGGTGAGAAGAAGTTGGTGGCACCACCAGCTCTTTCTTCATCAGTCAAGAGAGTCTTGACGCGACCAGTTGTTTCTGTGTTTTCCCAACATTCTGTTAAAGGAGTTTCTCAACTGAAGGGTCAAAATGGAGTCCTAAAGGCTGAATACGAGCAACCTGGATGTCAGGATGTTTCAAAGAAGACTTTGCCTATCAGTGAATTAGATACCGATGAGAACAAAGCTATGAAACTTTCTCAAAATGGAACTCTCACAGCTGGATTGTCTGCACCTCCTGCTAAGAAGATCATGAGGCGCACTAAGAAAGGAATTCATTCCACTCATCTGCCTCCATCCTCTGAGAAGAAGTGCGTTAGACATATTAAAGATGGAACAACTCGCATTAGTCGAACACCCATATCCTCTTTGGCATCATCCAAGTCATCCCGTAGCAGTGCCTACAGTGAATGCTATGTAACTGATCTTAAGAACACTGCTGCAAACAAACTGCCATCTAAGACTAGGCCTAGGAAGGATGGAGTAGTTTACACTACAGGTAAAGATTCCGCAGCCAGAAAGGTAAATTTTAGGTCAGGAACGTTGGTTGAACTTCAGCCTGAACATAGAACTTCAAGGAGACTCATATTTAGGCGAAGATCCCTTGGCGAAGGCCAAATTGGTGAAAGTGCTGGTACCAGCAAGGGCAACCTCAAGAGCAAAGAAGTTTGTGAAAATGAAGCTAATAGCGCAAAAATGGAATCGGAGAAAGTTGTTTTAGAACACCAAGATATGCAAGAAAAGAAAATTGTGCAGAGTTTGTTAAATAACATGATCGAGGAGACTGCAGTTAAGCTTGTCGAGAGCAGGAAGAGTAAGGTGAAAGCTCTGATTGGTGCTTTCGAAACTGTGATCTCTCTTCAGGATTCCAAAACCTCGTCAACAGTTGGAGCTTAAGTTTCCAATATCTGTTTATATATTTGAACATATAACTGTGTTTGTATATAATATAATCTTATTCATGAAAAACACGATAGAGATACAAATAATGGAGGTGACATGAGAGTGAGTGAACTCACAAACTTGTGTGAAGCAAAGAAAGGCAAAATTATCCATTGAGTTGAGCGAACGCTGATGCAATGCATTAATTCTCTTGTTAATGTTTTCATTGCTTTGTGAAGGGGCAAATTTTACTTTTATTTATATTTATTGTTAAATAGAGTTAGCATAAGAGCATTAAGTGTGGGGTACTGCTTTTTCTTCAGAAAAAAAGAGTTCTATCTAATATGCTTCTGAATCCATGGCTTGCTTGGAATGAAGAACCCAATTCATAGCTGACAGTTAGCATAACTACGTGCTTTAGTTTACTTAGAAAATAGAAAATGTTTCCAAAGATTCCGTGGTCCAGCAGCCATTAAAATAGAAAAACCTAAAACATGCACATACTTCTTCCATTAGCTTATTGTAATAGTAGAATTACCATTTTATTTATTTATTTTAAATATAAGCTATATATTAGGGGTAATTGCATCTTTTTTATACTATTCATTTATCATTTTTTATTTTATTGGGGGCATTTTAGTCATTCAATTTTTTCCCCATAGTTTAACTACTTAATTACTTTTAAAAATAAAAAAATATTGATCTCAAGTCTAGAGCGTTTTATGTTTTTTTTTTAATAACAACAAAATAAATTGAATGCTCAAAGAGTTTTTTTTTTTTTTGCTTATGTTTAGGGGAATTTTTGTGTTTCTCACATGATTTTTTTTTTGTTTTGTTTTGTTATTATCATGTTGGTTTAGGGGCAATTTTGAACTTAATAAATATAAATATTATTAAAAAAATGGCACATGTTAGCACATGGGTAATCCCCTCGCCTATTAGGCAGTACATACAACTTCATCCGACAACCAAACCTCTCTTTTTATGCTGGCGTTAGAATTGTCTTAGCATCCTGTGTAGCCGATGGCCATCAGGTTTGGCATAAACAACCTCTCTTTTCTTTTATTTTCTCTGTCCTCTTTGATTTACACTCATGTTCCTTCAAAAATTTAAAGCAACCATTTAATTTGTAATTCTTTTGTATTTAGTTTCTATTCTTTTGATTATTATTTATTTTATTTAAAATAATTTATAAAATTAAAATTCTTATTCAATCTCATCCCCCTTTAATTTTTTCATCTCTCAAATTTGATTCTTATTTTTTTTATTGCTATTTATTTTATTTAAGATAGTTTTTTAAATTGATTTTTTTTTTACAATTGCATCCTCCTTAGGTTTTATTTCCTATCAAATTTGATCTCTATTATTTTGATCTTTATTTTTTCCGTTTGGTAATTTATTTAAATAATTATTATTTATTTCATCCTTAAACATTATTTTTTTTATTTCATCCTTAAACATTAAATTGGTTGGAAATTGAGCTTCTTGATTTAGTTTTTTTTTTTTTTTTAAGTTTCAGATTTTAGCATTTACTTAATTGAAGATTAGGCTTCATTATTTTTATTTAATTACATTCTATGGAATTTGTTACTAATTTTAAAAATGAATTGGGTTATCTTAGTTCTATTTTTTTGTTGTTATTTGTTGACTTTACTTTGAAGTTTTTTTTTAAATTAAGATTTTTATAATTTTATCCTTCAATATTATATTGATTAAGATGTTTTTCAGTTTCCATCCTTCAATATCAGAGGTTTTTTTATTTTTTTTATATTGAGCTTCTTGATTTTCTTCAGTTTATTTTCTATTTATTTTTCCTGGTTTCATTACTTAGACTATGAGTTTAACAAGTTAAATTGAGTTAGTTCAAGTGTAGGATGTAGCGCGAGCCCACAAATCTAGTTAACTATAAACTAAAAGAGGAGGGGGTTTTACTATACCTCTCCTCACACAACACTCTTTATTGTAATAGTGCTATGATTTTTTTTTCTTTGATTTTTTTCAATCAATGTTCTTTTTTTTTTTTTAATTTCATCTTTTAATATTAAATTTATTTATTTATTGAGTTATCACACTCTTATGGCACAAATTATGGGTTGATTTATTTTTTTTTTCTTTTTTTGATTTTGTTTTGCTAATTTTATCATTTAATATTAGATTGATTGAGAATTAGATTAAATTTTTTTTTTCAGTTTCCATCCTTTAAGATCAGAGTTTTTTTATATATATATATTGAGCTTCTTGATTTTCTCCAGTTTATTTTCTATTTATTTATCCTGGTTTCATTATTTAGATTATGAGTTTAACAAGTTAAATTGAGTTAGTTCAAGTCCAGGATGTAGCGCGGGCTCACAAATCTAGTTAACTATAAACTAAAAGAGAAGGGGGTTTTACTGTACCTCTCCTCACACAACACTCTTTATTGTAATAGTGCTATGCCTTTTTTTTCTTTGATTTTTTTCAATCAATGTTCTTTTTTTTTTTTTAATTTCATCTTTTAATATTAAATTTATTTATTTATTGAGTTATTACACTCTTATGGCAGAGATTGTGGGTCGATTTATTTTTTTTTCTTTTTATGAATTAACTATCTTTTTGCCAATTTAATCATTTAATATTGGATTGATTGAGAATTAGATTTTATGATTTGTTCTATTTACTTTCTATCATGTTTTTTAGGCCTCATGATCCAGGAATAATACTTAACGGGTTAACCTAAGTTGACTCAAGTTGTTTTTTGTGTTTTTTTTCTAATTAATTTTTTTTTTCCAATTTCATCATTCAACACTTAGTTAGTTAAGAATTGAGTTTCATAATCTGTCTTGATTTACTTACTATAAGGATATCTTGGTCTCATGATCAAGTCATGAGTTTTTGTATTTTAACCTTGGTTAAATTGAGTTATTTTTTTTTTAATTTTCTTTCTAAGAAGTTATCTCAGTCTCATGACCAAGGTCATGGGTCCTTTAACATTGAATTTTATTTTTTATTGGGTTGTTCTCATCTTATAACCTAGGTCTCGAGTTTGACGAGTTAACCCAATTGACTCATTGTTTTCCCTTCAATTTCATCATTTAATATTGTCTTTGATTACGAATTAGGCTTCATAATTTATTTTGGTTTTTTTATTCGGTTATCCCAGTTTTATAACCCGAGAGTAGTGTTTAATAGGTTAAACTAAGTTGATTTATCTTATTTTTATGTTATTTTTTTTAATTAAAGTTTTAAAAATTTTATCATTAACATTGGGTCTAAAAAGGGCAGTTAAGAATTAACCTTTATAATTTATTTTGATTTACTGTCTATGAAGGTTATCTTAGTTCATAACAAATGTCGATACATAAAGGCTGAGATGGGTTTGGGTTTTAATATAGTGTGGTAAGCCCTATTGTATCATATTAAATCAAAGGTCTAGAACTAACACTATTGAATCCAACGGTTGGGATAATTTTTGGTATTTTTTAAATTTTTTTTTTTAAAAAAACAATTTCCTACTCTCATGAAAAAAAACTAAAAAAAAAATATGAATAATGCACTCTCTTCTCTTTTTCTTTTCTTTTTTCTCCCCTCCTACTGTCTGACTATTTATAGCCAATGAGCAGGGGACAACACATTTAATTCAAAGGAAAAAAATGCACCTCTGCAACTAACCTACAAAATATAATAATTTTTTGAATTATTAATTTTGTTTTATTATATAATAATAAATATTTATATGGGTAAAACTAAAAAACTTAAATAAGTATTAGAAAAAGCCCGTTTCAACCGTTAACACAAAAAAAACATTTGATGGGTATCAACCCGGTGAACCGGGTTTTGACCAAAAAATGATGGTTTTTGTTTATCAAAACCGAGTCTACCGGGTCAATATGGGTCAAATCATGTCGACCAGGGTAAAAAATGAGTTTTCATAATGTTTCGGGTCGAGCCTTTCTTCTCAGTAGGCTCTGACATTCTCCTCGTTCTTATTGCTTGTTCTATTCTCTCAGCGATAGTTATAGCATCATAGAAATGCTGAGCTGAACTACCCACCAGGTGTTCAAAGTAGGGAGATTTAAAAGTGTTAGAAAACAGAGTGACCATTTATATAAATTTTCTTGCATGTTGTAAACAAAAAAACCAAAAACAAGTATAAAAGGAATGACGACGCGGGTCCAACGCCCATCCTATCACGTTATCGTTTGTGGGTCCAAAGCTCAATTCTCGAATATGGTTATACCCATTTCTCAACGATATTAGAATAATTTTTGTATTAGAAAAAGCCTGTTTCAACCGCTAACAAAAAAAATAAATTTGATGGGTATCAACCTGGTGAACCAGGTTTTGATCGAAAAATAATGGTTTGACCCGAAAGTGACGGTTTCGAACCGAAACGTCATGAAAACTCATTTTTTACCCTGGTCGACATGGTTTGACCCGTATTGACCTGGTCGACTCGGTTTTGATCGAAAATGACGGTTTTGACCCGAAACGTCATGAAAACTCATTTTTTACACTGGTCGACATGGTTTGACCCGGTGGACTCGGTTTTGATAAAAAAAAATGACGGTTTTGACCCGAAACGTCATGAAAACTCATTTTTTACCCTGGTCGACATGATTATAACCATATTCGAGAATTGAGCTTTGGACCCATGAACAATAACATGATAGGATGGGTGTTGATGCGGTTGACTCGAGAAAAACATTTTTTGAATTTTAAACTTTTTTTTTAATTTTTATGAATAATAAAATAACATTCAAGAAAATCTTAGTGATTAAAAAATTGGGTTAGAACAACGAAAGTCGTACATTTGGCGGGTTTATTCATGTCATTTTTTAATTTTTTTTTTCTATGAGGTTATCTTGGTCTAAATGACTCAGGTTGTTTTTTATGTTTTTTTTTTTAATTTAATTTTTTAACACCCATTATCACAAGTCCGACTACATTGTTGATATTGAAAAACAAAGAACAACTATTGTGTGAATAATAACATTTTAATTGGAGTCTATTTTTTTGTCTACTAGTTGAACAAAGATGTATATTTTGACTCATAAAACATGTTTGGAAGAAAAAGTTCATAAACTTATGGTTTATATGTGAAATAGTCCACCGATTAAGCCAAATAATTGAACATTCACCTTGTCGTGCTTCAAAAGCACGACATTTAGTAAATGTCGTTATTCTAAAGCACGACGAAATGAAAGTGTGCTATTTTACCAAATATTTTTCAAATAGTGTTATTCTACCAATTTTTTACGTTTAACAAAAATAAAACCATAGGTTTTATGCCACACAATTAAGTGATTATTGATGTACAAATTAAAAAGAGTATAAAAATTTATTTATGCTCAATATGGAAGCCAAATCAAATATTAGATTCATTAATATAATATTATATGAGTATTAAAGATAAATTAAGTCTTTATTAATATAAAAGATGTATTTATATGAATATAATAATACCACATGTAACAAATCGATTGACTACAAACCATATTAAACTAATAAGAAAATAATTACTAACTTCATGAAAATAGAATCCTTAAAGATTGTCCTGATGAAACTGGATTGGAAATCAATTTAGGTGCTGGCCACCAACCCCTCGTTGCATGATTTGTGGGGAGAGAATCAAAGGTTGAAGGTTGGATCTTGAACAAGAATGGAAAGGCTAAGTTTATGGTATCAAAAAGAGGCTAATTAAGAGAGTATGTTTGGCTCAAAATTTGGATTGGATTTAAGGAGTTAAGTCATGATTCTTTGTACCAAGATTGTAGCCGACATGTTGGAGAACACTTTCCTTCTATTATTGCGATGCCAAAAGAATCAATCAAGATCAAAATTAAGCTCTAAGATTGCCTAAGAGTCAATTGTGAAATTAAGCTCTAAGTTTTTGGCTTTTATGTTTTTATTTGAAATATATAAAAAAGAAAGGTTAAAATTTGGTTCTAACACATATAACATATGATGCATTTTAAAGGTTGTCTTCCACTCATCCCTTGACTTGATTTTGATATTAAAGGATCCACTTTTAAGGTCAATCTTGAAAAACATCTTAAAAATTACTATTGATCCAGCATGTCATCTAGTCATGGCATCATATATATGTAGTTCATTGTAATCTAGTTAATGGCTCAGCTTTCAACACACATCCACCATGAATCATCATTTTTAAAGACCAAAAAAGGCAAAGAGAGCACACATACTCATGTTATTTTGAATATACTTTTCCAACAACTCGACCACCTTTCTTTGCATCTCTTTGGCTTTCATAGAGCTAGGCCTGTATGTTAACTTGTTTGGTAGACTAAAGCACAAACCAAATCAATCGTATATCTCTTATGGAAGGCAAGCTTTGGGGCAACTTTTTCGACATCAAATTTGCAAATTCTATCAACACACCTTTACTTCCTTAAAAGTGTTATCATCATCACCTTCTTTTCCAACTGCACTACTACACGGCATTAGAGAGCATGCACTACTCATTATTCACCTTGTATTTCTTCTATATACTACGATAAAGACAATAAACTATTTTCCTTTTTAAATTTTGGCCCAACTTTCTACAAATACTTATAGATAAATCCCCAATCTCAATCTCAATTTCAGAAATTTTGATTTAGATTTTTTTCAAAAATCCTGTTCAACATTTTATAATAAATTTTGATATAGAATTTGATAAAAACATGTAGATATGATAGTGAGAGAGGGTAGGAGAGGCAATGACAATAATTGACGTAGTTGATGTTATATTTTTTCATATTTGTTTTTAGCTTAGTGGCTTTTCATCATATTTATTTTATTGAGAAAATATCTTTCTTTAATGATTTTTTTTTTAATTTTAAATGTTCATTCTCACCTTTTGATTATATTAAGATATTCTATTAACTTCAAGGATGAAATTGAAATTGACATGAACTAAAATGAAACGTAGAATAAATATGAAAAATACGGGTTTCATTGAAATAACTCATAGATTTTAAGTGAAATTAAAAGAACACATTTTTATTATTCTTTTTAAGATTTTTTTCCAATAAAAATTAAAAATCATGTTCATTTCTTGAGAACAAAAATAAATCTTTTCACCCAAAGAATAAGAAATGCATCACAATTGTAATTAGTGTTCATAAAAAAACCATAATAATAATTTTGTATTTGTAATAATATAATTATAAAATATTTATTTTATTTTATTCAAATTAAGAATTATCATGAAAAAATTATACTTATCAACTAAAAAGGGGAAACTTTATATAATATTTATAATTAAAAATAAATCTATGACACTAACTAAATTTGAAAATTGTTAGAAAAAATAATTTTAATATTTTACATTGATAAATAGCTTCTGCATATAAAATAAAAATATTATATTATTTGTGTTTTTTTTTAGAAAACAAAAAAAAAATTATAAAGAAACTCAGGTGAAAACTTTTAAACCGAGTCTTTCAAATTATATATATATTTGAAAAATAAAAAAAAAATAGTTTGGAGAATTTTAACGAGGATTTTTTATTTTTCTTTCTATAACTTCAATTTTACAGAAAAAATGAAGTATTAAACGAGCCATTTCCTTTTTTCTTCGTGCAAAGATGTATATTTAACAGCTAGTGTAGAAAGTACGAAAGAAATTAGAAAGTAGTTAATTAGAAATGGAGCACAAGTGGCAGGATGAAAAGCGGAAACAGATCCTTGGCTTCCCGTAAAAGCAAAAATATGCTACAGCGGTAGCCTGCATGCAAAGCATTGTTCATATATCTTGCTTGCACCAATCTTCTGTTCATGATCTAAAAGTTGAATCTTTACAAATCTTGCAAGACTTCCTTTCCAGGCTGTTTCTTATCACATAATCATATCATTAAACACTACTGCCTCCTAGAAAAGGCAAACAATGCAAGTATTTTGGCGTGGTGGATGAAGATTTTAACGAGGCAAAGGAGGTACCTTCAAACTTTCTCATATGATCAGAATGAGAAATAAAGTTAATTTGTATGATGGTTTCTGTTTATCATTTTTCTTGGTTGAGATAATATTGACAATGATGACATTTTCCGGTCCAGAGCAGCAAGAATCTAGCAGTGTCTCGGAGAGAGCAATACCGCCTCGGCGAACATAATCCTTCAGAACAGGTGCTCGTGGTGTTCCTACAACTGTATGTTTACAAAAGTTCTACTTCTACTACATATGCTGTAGTCCTGTTTTCCTGTTCTATATTAACATTCTATGCTCTTCTACATGGATTATTTATATGATTCCGGAATTAAAAGACTGAATTTGATGTTAAGAATTCATTCATGAGAGAAGGGTAAATTTAAATGACTCATGTTCTAACAAACAAGTGTAATTACTAGCTATTTTGTAGTAGATAACAAGGGGCAGAACTGGTTCCTTCCGGAGGCACTTCTCTAGCTAGGCCAATGAGTCAGGATTACGATTTCCAAGATGGTGAGTTTGCGACTGCTGTTGCTGCTGCTGCATTTGTCATTCACTCACTTGAAGAAGCTGAAGCAGACCACAGAAGAAAGCTGAGAGGGGATTTTGGTAAGTCAAAGGAAAAAATCAAGACTACGAAACAAGATTCTTCAGCTGGTTCTGTTAGAGTAACAAGACATTTCTCTAGCAGGGAAGTGACAGTTGCAGGTAATTGTCAACGGTCAAAAGAAAATTCCAAACAAGAGTTTACTGCTAGACTGTAACAAAGGAATAATTTGCAGGTGAAACTTCAGCTAGAAAACCAACAGAAGAGGACAGAAGGCGACAAGAAAATGCTTTCCCTACCAGAAAACCAAGTCGTTCCTCCTCTGTGAGACCAATGAACCGGCAACCTTTAAGCCAAGTTGTGGAAACCAAAGCAGATTCTTGGGAGAAAGATCAGCTAAGAAAGATTAATAGAAGGTGACCCTTAGTTTATTTTAACAGTTCCAAATCTACTTGAAAAAGTAGTTCAAACTCAACCATATACTATTATTACTTTCTAGTCTGGGTTATAATAAGTCGAAACTAAATTTCAGGTATGAGAAAATGAAATCCAAGATTCTTGATTGGGAGAAGGCAAAAAAGATGCGAGCCAAACTCCATGGGGAAAAGAAGAAGGTTTCACTTTGATATTTGATATTTATCTAATCAGCTTTGTGAATGCTAATGATTAAGCTAGCCATTATCCTGACATCTGGACCTGTAGAGCGAACTGGAGCTAAGAAGGGCAAGAAACATGCAACATTACCAGAACAAGATAGCGAGAATTGATTTGATTTCTGGAGGAGCAAGAGGACAGTTGGAGGAGAAGAGAAGAAATGAAGAGCTTGAGGTTAGAGAGAAGGCAAAGCACATGCGTTCCAAGGGAAGGAGTCCTTCGAGGTGTTTCTGCTGCTGAATGTTGCAGAGAACTTCAAAGTTATTCTATGCATGTACAGCATTTTATAAACTTGACACGTGTGTAACCATTTATTACAGCTACCAATGAATTACTTGTGTAAATGACTCTAATAACTGGTATGAGCGCTGTTGGGTTTCGAACAGGGAAGTCTTTCTGGCCTCCCAGCACAAAAACGTATACGATTGATTCATATAATATATAAGCACCTCACTTTTCTTATTTCTATGGATGCGAGGTTCATCACACCTCAGCGATCATCAAACACGTAATTTAATCAGCTTTAGCCAGCGGGATTTGGAATTTCCTTTACACCCACGTATCCGGATGTCAGACTCTTAATGGTGTGAGAGATATTGAATAAAACTGTTCATGGTAGAAATTTTCCTCTTTTATGTATTATAGCTGCAGAGGATTCAGATTAATGAAAGAGATTTCAGGAAAGTATATTAAGAAGACAAGTTTTGGTTTGGTTATGAAGAACATTTTCGTTAAGCTCAAGAGATCAGAAGAAAAAACAAGGTTGTAGTCTCGATTTTAATCAAAACAATACAGAAAAAATAGTCTGCGCGTCCGTTGCGGGGTCGAACTCAGCTTCTCAGAGGCTTCCAAAAACAAACTGTAGTCGGGGTATCAAAAGCCCGGTTGTAGAGAGGATGGTGCTTCAGGGAGGGCCCTTGGCCCCCTTGGAAGCTCCAGGAAATCTAAATCCTTGATCACTCCAAGCTGCAAATAGACCAGTTTATCTTTGTTTGTTCTCAAATTATATTCCATTTATTTTCCACTGTGTGTTTGTAATGAACATTTAAAATTTTCTGTTACAAGAGGAATTGAGAGAACAAGGAAAACCTGCTGCATAACAGAATAGGAATAAGAACAAATCTTTTATTATGTAACTTGTATGGATTTATCTTAAAGGTAAAAAGCAAATTTGTTGCAATGGCGAAGTTTTTGGCCAGAGAAAAATTCTCCACTATAAAAAATAGCCTAGCTATTTTGAGAAATAGCTAGATCATTTCTAGAAACAGTTAGACCTTTTAGCTATTGTTTTGTTGTTTTCTTTGATTTTTTTTTTTATCATTCAAAGAAAATAGATAATTATTATATGAAAAAGAAAAATATAATGTGTATAAGCATGAAATAAACTTACATTATAATATTGCATTATAATATTGCTTATATTAGAACATTAAAAATTGAAAATTTTAAGTTTAATATTTGATAATAAAAGAATAACTATATTCATTAGTAAAACATATTTAAATTGTTAAAAAAATATTGAGAAATATATTCTTGATATTTAAAAAAATGAATTTGATATGACTTTGAGTGATATAAGAAAGGCATTGGTTGCAAGTGTAACAACCAATTTTTGTTTTTCTTATCACATGTTATGTCTAATAACATGCTTATGTGCAATATTAAGATCATATATATATATATATTGTTGTAGATTTTACTAAAATTTTGACATAATTTCTCTTATATTTGAACCATATCAAGTTATTAATATCTTTAAACCTGCAATAAATATCATTATAACACATGATCTAACTAACCTAAACCTTAATTCACATCAACACCATAGAAGGATTCAAACATCCAATTAATTTCCACAAGTCACAAACAATAAAGTAAAACTCCCAAACATTCAAGTAATATAAAAGAAAGGAAATATATAATAGAAAAGATACATATATGTTTCTAACATTTATATGTTTACAAAAGATTAATTACAAACTAGTTATTTACATAATTAAGGTAAAGAAATTTTACTAACAAATTTCACTCTGAAAGCTATTTAACCTTATTGGTTCCACTTATAATAGAACAATAAATCATTGACTTTCACAAATAAGCAACATACTCATTTGCTACCTTACAATTTTAGGGACAATAAACAATGGTTTTTATTATTATTATTATTTTGCCTAAAAAGCAACAAATATCAGCTTTCTCTTACAAAAACAAACAAATATTAGCTTTTTCTTATCTAGAAAACAACAAACATTAGCCCCCCCCCCCCAAAGAAAGATAAAAACATAATTATTGGCTTTCTTTCATTAATGGAAGCAACAAACATTGACTTTCATTCCTTTCATTCAATAATGAAAGCAACAAAATCATTAACTTTCCATAAATTATTTTTCAATACACTTAGGTTTATCAAATATAATAAATTGCAAGACTAAGATACAAAATAGAAAAAACTAAGGTGCAAAAAGACCTACCGAGTGTCTGACCTCTGGATGCGAGACCTTACTGCTATTCCACTAATGCAACCAATAAAGATAGACATCACCAACAAGTTCCAAGAATAACAAAAATATCATTTCAATTCTTATTCAAATTTATAATTTTTTTATCTCACTACACAGGACAAATTTATAAAGTTTCACATATGTACACAATGTTTTATTTATTATAATTTTTATAATGTTGAATTCCAAGAAAAGGTTGGCAATTAATTATTTTCATCATTCAACCCTAAACCCCTCAGAATATTGTTTAGTGTTTCAATCATAAACGGAGTTTTAGAACTCAATTTTAAGCGCGGTTTGTTTCATTAGAAATAAAAGACATAAAGACACAACCTTTATGAGGGGGATGAACCCAAATCTACCATTTATGTATCAAAAAATGCTCATGACAATAACATGTGAGACTGTCCAGTAGGTTTCAGGTTAGACCTTTTTACAAGTGTTTAACTGTTATCTAAAGTTTCATAACTCTAAATTACGTAATACTAGTTGCATTTGAAAGCTAAAACCCATACCCATAACTTTCATAAGATATGTATATCAAATTGTATTATTTACAGAGTCAAATTATAGTTGGAAGTTTTATGGTAAATTTGTCATGTTTTTAGCTTGTCATTTTACCAAACAACAAAATATTTTAATGTATCTCTTCATCATTTAAGGTACCCATTTCCTTCTAATACTCTTTCTAATACCACTAAACATGAATCTTACAAAAATAAAACTAATAAAATTTACCATCTATAGAGAAAACTCTCTCAATCAAACTATTATTCAATGACTACACATAGTATACAACATCATCCCACCATAACAACATCAAAACATACAACTAAGGTTCATAATCTCAATTGACAATATAATTGAATTAAATTATGTGGTTTAATATTTTATTCTAAATATAAGAATTTTAATAGATTATCAATTAAATTTAAATTTGCTTATGAATTGTATTTAATTTTACATTTGATTTAGTTCTAGACAAATTATAAAGAATGAATTATAAGCGACTTTAAAATGAGGTAATTTTGTTTTTGAGGCACGAATTAGCTAACTTTAGATATCTTTTGATTTCAAACCAAATGTTTTTAAAAAAACAAAATTATAACTATTTTCATTGGTTTTAAAAATGTAAAATACACCTAAAATTTATTAATTTCAGGAAATTTTATAGTAATAAAAAATAACTAGTTGTTTTCTATTAGTTGTACATCTTTAAAAGAAGAGATCATACACAAAAACAATAGATAAAATAAGATTCATAATTCATTAAAAATAATAAAAATATCTACATTTATATTTTCTTTCTTTTATTTATATATATACATTTTTTAAAAAGAAACTTAAAGAATAACTAATAGAATGCTTCTAATTACTTTTGTAACAATATTATGAGTCTGTTTGAAAGTATGATTATGGTTATTTTTAAAATATTTTTTACTCAGAAATGTATTAAAATAATATTTTTTTTAATTTTTAAACAATTATTTTTTATATCAGCGCATTAAAATGATCTAAAAACACCAAAATATACTAATTTAAATAAAAAAAATAATAAAAATTTTAATTTTTTTCTAAAGCTCTTTTGAAACACAAAAATAAACATGGACTAGTATCTGTTTAGGGTTGCAATTGTATTGGTTTTTTATGAAATGATTTTTTTTTGTTATAAATTATCTTTTTTAAATTATTATAATATATTAAGATTAAAAAATAAAATTTTAAAAATAAAATAAAATATTATTTTAAAATAAAAAAACAATTTAAAATCACCTTCAACAACAATATGTAGGACACCTGATTCCCGGACGATCACTTAACAGCATATAACAATGCAGTAGAAAAAGCGGGAAATTAGAAGAGCAAGACCCTGAGCCCTCATCCGAAACGCAATGGACGATTCAGGAGCGATTCTCTGTCAAATCACTTCTCTAAAAGACATGCTCGATCAAGTATTTGTCTTCTCTTCTCTTTGACGCAGTTGTTTTATTACCCTAGCTAGGCCGACGGGTTCTTAATTCTAATGACTACAACAAGAATTTGGTATTTTTTCTTAATAAAAAATTCAATGCTTAGGTAAATGAGGAAATCGAAGCTAAAATTCAGATAACTCGAGAGATCGAGTCAGAGATCGTGAAATGCACTGAGTTCGAGGCCGATTTGGCTGCCAGAGAATCGGACCTCACCAAGACGCTTTATTTCTCGCAATTTGAAATCAATGGATTACTCTCTGTTGCCTGTAATTCATTTTATTATTATTTTTCACTTGTTTTGCTTCAATTTTATTTTATCTTTTTTTATGATTTTCAAAAATGTGCAGATGATTCGAAGAAGTCTGTTAAATTCTTAGAGGAGGAGATTTGTGGTCTAAGAAAAAGGAAGATGGAGATGCTTGAAAGCATGGACGACAAGCGGTATTCACTCAAATCTTTATTTATTTATTTATTAGATTTGGATTCAATCTAATTTTTTTTGGTAGACCATCAGGTTTTCAATGGACACATCAATTCATCATGCCTTATTGCTGTTGTTTTATTTGAGAATTTATGAAATGGTAATTTGTTTTATCTTCTTCATGAATTTGAAGTTACGTATTTTCGGATGTAGTTCCATTAAGGTTTTTTTTTTTTTTTTTTGAATGAGAATTGAGAAAAGTGTTTATTATTAACCAGTGGCTAAGCGGAAACAACATGTAGGGGATGGTCTTAACCAAATCCAACCGAATGAGTGATAAAAAAGTAGCAGTAAATATAAAAAAATAACAAGGCATGGACACCAGAACCTGATAGATTAAACTTTCTTGCAAATGAATCACAACCAAGGGCTCAGTGTAATCAAGCCAAAAACATCATCCCAATCTAGAACTGAGTTATTGAAGATAGATTGTTTCCTGCTTACCAGATGGACTGAAGTATCTGAAAACATCATAGAAAACAAAACCTTTCGCTGCATTTATCCTTTAAAGGCCAATGTTCATATAGAGTAAATATTGAGCTAGGGGCTCCAAATTTCCCAAACTTTGCTGCCGTGTAAAAGAAGATGTACTGTTGTTTCTTCAAAGCTGTTGCAAAGAGGGGAAAGCAGTTCCTTATGATTCTCCTGCGAAACAACTGCTCTATGGTGCTTAGCTTGTTTATAGATGCCAGCCATTTAGGTGGGGCAATAGACATCCAAACACTAGTGAATGATGGAGCATTGTTAGAAAATAGAACATCATCTGTTATTCTGCAGCATGAGTTCACCTTGCATCCTCCATGTATCGTGTATCTTTATATTATTCTGTCAGGTTCATGACATAAAGAAATATTAGAGAGTGAGGACCGTAGCTGATTTCCAAGATCTACATCCCTTGCACAAACTGTCACATCTTATATTCCAGAGCCAAGTTGTTCTGTAACAATATCTCATGTTTGAAACAGTTTCATTTCTATCCTCATATTTGTTGAAACATTATGTGAATGAGTAACACAAAGGTTTATCATCTAACTAGCTATCTAGCTAGAATTTCGTTGAAGACCCATCACCATCTGATACACCCAAAACGCCTGAGAAAACTCCTGATTGCAGCATTGGATCAGAATAGGATGGAATGATTGCTCTGGAAAGATTGAATTTCTCTAGGCCATAACAATTCACTTGCAGTAGTTCAGCATTTATTTTAGCCTATATTTTGAAGTCATGGAGTTTATATCTTGTTTGAGGGGGTTTCACTTTCTCCAAAAAGAATTACCATATTAGTATGAAAAAATTCATGTTTTGGTTATTTGGATATTGCCACTTTTTTTTTTCAAATTTGCAGAATCATAACTTGGAATAAAGTTTCTCATGACTTTTGCCTACTTTTGCAAGATATGATTGCTCCTCTTTTGGTAGATATTATTTATCCTCATTTAATATTTAACATTACTAAATGTTAATTGATTCTGCACAGAGAACAGTTTGTCATGCAATGCCTAGAATTTCAAAGGGACATCGACAAGGGTGAAAATGAAGTGGTGAATTTGTTGTCAGAAAAGGAGTTTCTTGAAAATGAAATCCATCTCTTGGATGAGAAAAATAATGCTTTAAAGAATTTGATGTTGGCTTTCATGGATGAAATTGTTCAAGATCTTCTTGATTGCAACTCTGGTACATTTTCAACTTGCCCGTGCCTTTTGCTTCTTCTAGTTGAAGTCATCGTTTCATTAAAATCTTGTTTTTGTTGTGCTTAAGTTTCTTATCTTCTTTCCTTGCATCAATGGTTACTCAACATCCGTTTCTATTTTTAGTTTATGCTACTTCATCAATAGATTACTTATTTGATATGGCATGCCAACATATACACTTGCATAATTTGCAGTTGCACGTTTTTAAGCTGATCTGTTAGACCTTTTTTTTTTTTGTTATTTAATGAGTTCTTTATTAAGAGATTTATTGCATAGATGATTTACGCTAAGATCATTCTTGGAGTACATGTATGGATAGTTTTTAGATAAATAGTTATATAATATAAATAAAGCAAACTTAAATTCTAGTATCAAGCTCTAGTGTGAGAATATCTTTTAGATGAATACAGGAGTAGATCTAATAGTTCTTCAACTTCCATTACTGCACTTGGACCAAAACCTGTCATGAGATACTCATTGGTTATTTTCTTCCCTTATTTATTGAAGGCTTTAACATGATGAGAGCTCAACTTTGAATATTTTGACTTTAATTATTTTTTTTTTCCATCATTGTTGTAACATCTGTAACGTCCTCTAGCCTTGAGTTTTATTGTTGATGTTCTATTTATTTGTTGACTAAACATACGTTTTCCATTCGCATAAGTGTCTACTAATCTTTGGTTGGATTAGATAGGGACCTATAAATTGATCTTTGCATGTGAGCAGCCTCCTTTCCATTTTGACAGGCCTTTAATGTGAACCTTTTGACCAAGTTACTTGGTTCTTTCTGAAAATATACCCCATGCCCTGTGCCAACTACCAACAAAATGATGCCTTTCCGGTGCTGCTATGAAACTCTTTAGAAAGGCCCATACAATGTTGTCACAAGGCGCCCGGGCGCTCACTTAAGCACCGGAGGTGAGGTGCCTTTCTTAGCCTAAGGCGATGGAGTTTAAAGAGGCCTAGGCAAGCGCCTGTGCATGGGAGGTAGGCGATAAAGGCGTCGCTTGATGAAAATTAACTAACGCTGACACTGAGGATTAGTTTGAAGAGGCATCTCTTTGATTTCTGTTTTTTTTTTTTTTTTTTTTAAATACACTTATGTTTTGTCTTGTTTGTCTCTTTATCTAGTCTTATACAAGAAAGAAATTAAGGGTAGTTTTGTAAAAACATAAGAGTCAAGAGTGAAAACTAAGAACAACAAAGGTATTTCTTCAACTTTTTTTCTTATGTCATCTCATCTTTTTGTTTCTTAATTTCTCATATAAAAACTCTACTGAGTTATATCATGTAAAAATTCTTTAAATTCTTTTATTTTGTTTTAAAGGCGAAAAATGTAACTTTATATGACTATATTATGGTATTTTATATTTTATTTTGATTTTCTAATGATCTAATCATAATTGGTATATATTTTAGATTTATATATCATAATATAATATTATACATGTAATTTTTTGTATAATACTGGTTAAGCGCCTTAGTTCATTTGGACGAAGCGCCTAGAGCATTTTTCAGGCTTGGTGCTTTTTAGCGCCTTTCACCTTTGACAACACTGGGCCCATATCATTGTAATCTTCTTATAACAGGTTGAAGATTAAGGAATTTCACAACTCTTTTTTGGGTTGATTATCTTGTAGTTTGATGGTAGAACAATGGATCAAAACTCATAAATCATAATGCATCTCTTAGAAAGTTGCCTTTAAATGCCAAAATGTACTTATGACTCAAAATTTAGAACAAAAAAATGCAGTTTGATGGTAGAACAATGGATCAAAACTCATAAATCATAATGCATCTCTTAGAAAGTTGCCTTTAAATGCCAAAATGTACTTATGACTCAAAATTTAGAACAAAAAAATGCCAAATCTGAATTTCAAAAATGAGTTTACCCCAACCTAAGGATTGAAGCCCTGAAACAATATAAGTCTTGCCTTCATTGAATGACTTAAGGAATAAATATGTATTTGTGGCTTCTTTTTTGCTTATTGCATATTTAATCATATAAATGGAAAAAAGACTCAACCAGTATTTAGCTCACCATAATGAGGGCTAAATATATTTAGCTTCTGTCATTGACTGTTGTGGAAGAGTTTGGATTAGATTCGTCTTGCTGCCACCATGCTGGGAAGAGGAAGTGGAACATTAGAGTGCTAGTATTGACCATTCTTTCTTTCTTTCTTTTTTGGAGTTTGTGCTTCTCGCACAGGCTTTCCTTCCTAGTGTTTTTGAATTTCGATCAAATATCTCCCAATGGTTTTAGAAAAAGGAGATCATATGCTTAGGATATTTTGGGAGCTCCATTAGTCTTATATTTGAATTAAGTTTGTATGGACTTGGAATTAGCTATTAACATTTTCTCAGTGAAAATTGACAAGTGTTATTCAACATCTGTCCAAAAATGGTTCTTGAATAGTGAGAGAGAGAAGATATCACAATGTTGTACAGCATCATCATTTAATGAGGCTTAGCTTCATAACATATGCATGCGTAATGGTGTACTTATCATGTCCTTGTAACATGCCAACCTACAGCTCTGCATTTAAAAATATGCAGAATACAAACATTGTTGCTGTTTGTAAACGTCATGTCTCCCTTTGGATGCGCTGTGAGATTGTCTTCAGATTAATCTTTTTGTCATTTTCTTAATCATGCAGTAAATTTTAAGCAGTTCCTCGTTTTTTGGTTTTGTTGCTTGATGTGTGTTCTTGAAGTTGTGATGGTGGATTTCTTTTTCCTTCTTTTTTTTTGTCTTTTATTTCTTAAGCCATTTATTGAGGGGTAGTTAGAGGAATTGAAAACAATTAGTTTAACTTCAAATCCAGTGGATCATTCTTGAGTTATTTTAGTGATTTGCTGCGAGTTGTTATTGCAGCTTTAGATGTTGAGACACAGAGTAGGAATCATGAGAATGAGAAACTGCTCAAGGATATTGATGTTATGAAGAGCATGTTGCATTCAAGTATCAATCATTATAATTGTTAGTCATCGACAGTAAGTTTACTCTGAATTTTAACTACTTTGTAGTTTGTCTTTTCTATTATATGGCTGTGTTTGATCTTAGGGAAAATATAATCTGAAAATTTTACTAATTTTTATTTGCCTTTCTGCTAATGATGGAGAAGTAAATTTAAAAGTTTAGAGAAATGCAACATGGTATGTCAAGGTAAAACTGCAATGATATTTTTTGATGAACTGAAATCATATTTGCATATCCATATGATTTTGGGCATTTGCAAGAAGACATCTTGTACTTGTATTGTGTAATAAAATTTTTGTCATAAATTCTCTGAATTGATCATCTAGCTTTTGTACTTTACAGTCGCACCTTGTATTGCGATTCATTTCAGGCAATTTTCTCTGAAAAAGTATTCAAATTCATTTTAGCCATATTAATAACATGAAGACCTGATTATAGCAATTTAATCTACACTGCTTTGCAATCTAGGGTAAGATAACAATTGAAAATGAAAAAAAATAAGAGAATGTTCAAGATCAACCTCTTTTGGTTTCAATCGATTTTCTGTCAATGTGTATTTTATCACAAAAACCATATGAAAGCTTATAACATCCTTACTGCTTTTACAAAATTAAAAAGATTTTCGCAATGTTCTTGTGTCTAGTTGTCCCAATAAACTACAGGTAGAAAGATCGTGGTGTGATGCTGTTATTCTACCATTTTTCTCCAAAAACAATATCAAGTAATTTTCTTTAGATCTTAGCAGCATTCTACCAGAAAGCAAAGTCCGTAATATATATCTAAGCAAAAAAGAAAAGAAAAGAAAAGTGAATATATAAAGTAGTATTAGGAAGAACTCTGGTAGCAAAAGGCATGATGACCTAATTTATGAGATTAGTTCTAGCTTTTAAAAAAGTTCAGAGGCCTGAGAGCTAGTACGTGTGCTGTTCTGTGTATTTAATAAATCATGGCAGGTGCATCCTACAAAGATTGATAGTTTTTATCATTCAATCCCTTAATTACATCTATTTTTGTGAATTATGTTGAGATTTTGAAATAATGCACCGTGATCCTCACCTTGAATGCTGATTTTCAGAATTTTTGTGAGCACAAAAATGGTTGTCTGATAACCAGAGGCATGGTTATCATCCAGTGTTTTTTACTCAGAATGGACTGCCTTGCAAGATGTACCAGGGCTGCACCGTGATACATCAGGTAAGCTACACACACATTTTCTGAGCTAATTGATAAAAGTAGTCTTATAAACTGTGACCAAAGGCTTGACAATGCTGTACTGTGCTTCATTAAAGTTGGACTGTTTCTGCTCAAACTTTGTTTGCTGGTTAGAACCTCAGGGGAGAGGAGCTATCAAATTAACAAGCTTTTGCAGTGATACAGAATTTGTAGACAGTTGGCATTTTGTCACATGTGAAGAGAAGCCTAGTCAAATTTTTGATTTACAAGGGTTGTTGCAGATATAGTTTTTGTACTATGAACTTTCTTTTTTAATTGTCAGTTCTGGGTAGGGGTCCGTCTCGGTCCTCACTGGAAGTTTTCGTACATTCTCACCAACTGTATCTTTGTTTGGTCACTTTCAGGTAGGGGGTCCGACTTGGTTAAAGTTTGGGTGCTTACTTTACAGATGGAGAACAAATTCAGGTACACACAGAAGTTGATTTGCGCAGTTCTGGATTTGTAATATAAAGTTGATATTCAAGAAAAGGACTTAGCCTAGGCCTCTTCTACTGTAACATCATTGCTTAAGCCAACTAGAAGATATAAATAAGTATCCTGAACCTGCTGATCGGTATAATATAAAAAGGTTGGAAACAATTAGACTTGTTTTTTCCCTTAGATGCTGATCTCTCGGGAACAAATATGAAGCTTATTTGGTAGCAAGACTTCTCAAACTCTTCTATGCAAACTACCACTTAATTAAGAAGGGATTATTTGGAACAGTGGACGTTTAGTGCAATAGAGTGGTAATTTGATCATTTTAGCCTCAATTAAACTGTTAGATTCTGTAGCGTAGAGACCAATATCTTTCATTGTTCATTAGAGTTTAAAAAGTTGAAGAGGTCTGTTCTACCAAAAAAGGGAAAGCGATCGGAAGGTCCAGTGATCGTAAAGAAACCCAGACATAAGCAGAGGTTACGGTATAAGAAATAAAAGAATGTGGTTCCAAAAGATATCATAAACTAGGTTGTCCATGTCACGGACAGAGACCATGTCTGTCTCGTGAACTTCACGTGCACCCGTGATCTTGTCGGTACCATGCAGCTAGCTCTTTTCTATCATGCGTCAAGTGTAGAATCTTTGCTCAACTTCGGGACCTCTTTGTGGGCCAAATGAAAACCACTCACTTTGGACGCCCATGCTTTCTGATGTTCTCTCATGTAAATCCCTACAATTGACTCAAGAGTTGGTAATGAACAATGAGAAAATTTACTAAAAATAAGAGGAAAAAGCAGGTATGCATTGTATTTCGGAAGTGTTTTTGAAAAAATTTAAATTTGTTTTATTTTTATTTTTATTTTTGCTTTAAATTAATATTTTTTTAATGTTTTCAGATTATTTTGATGGGTTGATGTCAAAAATAATTTTTTAAAAATAAAAAATATATTATTTTAATGTGTTTTGAAATAAAAAATATTTTGAAAAACAATCACTATTACATTTCTAAACACACATGTCTATTTGGCCTTGGCTTGTGATCACCACGACTTCTGAGTAGATGTTATACAATATTGCACACCAATTTAATATCACATACATGTTCTTTTACCAACGTGGTAAGAATTGATTTTGGTTTTGTTAAGAAACTAATTTGAGAGAGATACTTTTTTACATAACACGAGTTATGTTGTCTCCTAACAAAGGCATAGTATACAGATAGATTGGCACTTCTACTTTACGTCCTTTGGGACATGTGAACATTTACAAGTCCTGCTTAAATAATTTTAAGGTATGTTAATTATTTATTAGCTTTACCACTTCTAGTTAGGCAGTCTAAATTTTTGTTTTCGACCACAATCGTGAATGCTTGAAGTCTAACAAAGCATATAGCCTTTGACAATTAGGTTTGGCTCCCATTTATGCATAATTAGCTGCCATTTTGTACCATGTTGAAATCGTCCTGATTTTTCAGTGGAACTCTTAATGGATAACGAAGTGGATGAGATTTAGAGAGATAAAGAGAATTGGTTGTTATTGGAACTTCCTGCCCTAAAGTACAGTGGCTGATGATAAAGGGAATATTAGATACCACCTTGATTTACCACACATGATTCTCGAGTGGACCCTGGTGAGCTTAGACCTCGACCCCATGTTTCCTATAAAAGAAGTCTGCCTTTCTCTAGAAATTCTGATCCTCAAAGCTTGAAAGGCAGAGAGCAGGAAGTCTTTCTAAATAGAGAATTAAAAAGCCCGTGTTTGAAAGGAAGATGAAGTTTGTAAGTGCTACAGTTAGAGATTCTAAGAAAAGGATGTCATGTGATAAAGGATTTGGTGGGTTCCTCAGAGAAGGTAGAGGCAGGCTGTACATCATTAGAAGATGTGTTGTTATGCTTGTCTGCTGGAGTGACTAAGATCGCGTGATCAATGGTGTACAGAGAACTTCATCATCAGACGTTTTCTTCTTTCCTTCATCTTAATTTTGTCTCTTTCTTTTCTTTTTTACCCCTCTTTTTCGTTTTTCAAAATTTCCCATTTCTAGGGTTTAAGAGAGCATTGTTTTTGGCCATTGCATGCAGCAAACAGTTGTATGGGTGATTTTTTTGTTGAATCAGCAGAAACAGGGTTCTCTAGATTTACGTAGTTTGCTTTCTCCGAAACTAGAACTGGTAGTCAGTAACAGAGGTTTGTTTTAGGAGAGAAGCAGAATATATTTTCATTAATTGAAGAGATATATATAGTTACAAATAATGACCGACTTCTCCTATTTAGCAGGAAGACCGACTTCTAAGGGATTACAACCTGAGATCTTATCAGCTTAGGCTTTGAACAATCTAAGAGCTTATCAGCTCAACCAACGTGACTAGAGTCTTGTACATAACAAAGTCCTTGGAGATATGTTTGTTATCATGCCCCTTCAAGATAGGCCACGATCATAAAGGCTAATCTTGTCACGAAAGAATTGAAACTGAGAGGTGGATAGCGGCTTGGTTAGAAGATCAGCTAGCTGGTCAACAGAAGAAATATGAGCGACACGAAGCCTACCAGATTGAACTTGGTCATGAATGAAATGATAATCCACGGCAACATGCTTCATACGAGAGTGAAAGATGGGATTGAACATGATTCATATTTTTTTTTATTTTTTAAAAATTATTTTTGACATCAACACATCAAAATAATTTGAAAACACTAAAAACATATTAATTTAAAATTAATAAAAAATAAAAATATTCAATTTTTTAAAAAATTATTTTTAAAATACAGGTCCTAAATTGGCTCCACAGGACTTCCAAAAACCCTTTTTTCTTTGAATTTTAGGATGTTTTGCCTAATAACTTTCGTTTGATTTTCCTTTTTGTAAACAAAACAAAACACTCTCGATTAACCAGACGTCATGTTGTCATGTTTGTGTTGGTTGTGGAAGTGAGTTTTTTTTTTATTAATGGTTTTATTTTTATTTCATTTTCTTCTATTGATAGTATTTGAACATCTATGATACCTTGTCAATTATAAATCAAATAATCCGATTGGTTGAACTTTCAAATAATTAACTATTTCTAAAAGTATATTTCTAAAGTTTTTCCTATTTCTGTGATATGCCCGTGCTAATGCAGTATAGTTAAAATAAAAGAACCATCCAATGAAAAGCAATGGACTGTAGATGTAATCGAGAAGAATTATTATTAAGAGGTGAAATCACTATTCATCTATTCACAATTTTTTTCTTTTAATTTAGTTTTTATTTTTTAATATTAGATTTTCTTAAGATTAAAATTTATAATTTATATCAGTTTATTTTTATGTTAAAAACATTAACCCATCTTATAGTAGTTTAAGGAAAATGAATGCCTTTATTTACAAATAAAAAAAAATGAATTTCTTAAGGAAATTATTGTAGACCTATATACATAACACTATTCATTGTAATAGTAAAATAAAGAATTTATTCTTTAATTATAAAATCTTTGAACTAGCAATCCATGACAATATGATATTTTAACCATGATTCAATTGTTATTTTCAAATTATATGGGGACTGAATAGCCTCTTAGCTTTTTTTTGCAAAATAAAATTACTTAGTCACCCCTAAAATAAAAAAAATAAAATTGTCATCCAAGGATTTTTTAGTCTTTTTAATTTTTTAGCACAATAAAATTACTTAATTACCTTTAAAGGAAAAAAAAACACTAAACTATCTTCCATGGGCTTCTTTTATTCATCATGTTTTTTTTTTTGTTAATATCAAGTTCCCTAGGTGTATTTTTGAAATATTAAATATTAATAAAAAAAACTTGTTAACGAGTGTAGCACACACGTCAACAAATGAGTGGTGTGTGCGAGGCTGTTCAGTGATCAAACTTTCCTTTTCACGACGGTGCTTGTCCTCCATGATGGATCGATGTGTGTCGCCAACATCTCTCTAGTTTGGCATCTATGATCTTTCTTCTTCTTCTTTTTCTCTCTCTTCTTGATTTCCATACCTAGCTCTTCAAAACTTCAAATCAACCTTTTAATTTCTTATTCCTTCATATTTGATTTCTATTTTTTTATTAATATTTATTTTATTTGAAATAATTTATAAAATTGGTTCTTTTCAATTTCATCTCCCTTTATATTTTTTTATTTTTTTAAATTTAATCCCTATTCTTTTGATTGCTATTTGTTTTTTATTTGAGATAGTTTTTAAAATTGATTTCTTTGACAATTTCATCCTCCTTAAGTTTTTTCTTTCCTATAAAATTTAATTTTCATTCTTCTTATTGTTATTTATTTTCACTTTGACAATTTTTTTAAATTAATTTTTTTTTCAATTTCATCATTTAATATTAAATTAGTTAGGAATTGAGCTTCTTTATTGAGCTTAGGTATAAGATTTAACATGTTGCGAGTTTTATAAATTAAGCCAAGTTCAAGAGCTTTGTTCATGTTTGCTTGTTTTTTTTTTTTTTTTAAATAATCATGTTTTCTTAGTTTCATTATTCAACATTTATTCAATTAGAGATTGAACTATGTTTTTTATTTATTTGCTTTGTATAGATTTTTTTTCACAAAATCTGAAAATGACTCGGATTATCTCGGTTTTTTTATTTGTTGAATTTATTTTGGTAATTTTTTTTTATTTAATCCTATAACATTAGATTGATTAGAAATTAATTTTCTTTTTCAGTTTCATCTTTCAACGTTGGAGTTTTTTGGTATTAGGTTTCATGATTTTCTTCTATTTCCTTACATTCGATTTGTTTATTCCACTCTCAACAAATCTTGTTAGAAGGGTTAGCCTTGGTTAATTCATGTTTTTTTATCGTTGTTTGGTTAATTTAATATTTGTTATGTTTTGTCCTTCAATATTGGATTGTTCTGGAATTTAGTTTCATAATCTTTTCCGGTTTGTCTTCTATTAAGTTATCTCATTCACATGATCTAAGTCATAGAGTTTGGTTGACTTGCTTATTTTGCTATTTTTTTTTATTATTATTTAATTTCTAAGTCATAGAGTTTGGTTGACTTGCTTATTTTGCTAGTTGTTTTTTTTATTATTTAATTTCATCAATCTTAGTTTGATTTGTCTCCAATTAGAGTTTGATTTTCTTATTTGTTTTTTGTTGGCTTATTTAAATATCATTAATTGACTTGTATATTTGACATGTTCATTTCAATTGGCTAAGTTTTTTTTCTTTTTTTTTTTTCATTTAATTGAAAAAAATCTTTGTTTCATATTTTTTTTTTTGTGATTTTTTTTTCCAGGTTTTGATGATATTCTTTTGTTTATATTGGATCATTATGCACATCCACCATGTCACTGCCACAGATTAGCTGGTGACTTCATGCGGTCATGAGTGGCACCCAATTGGTCATTTCATATATATATGATCCACATGTATCGTTAGAAATTTGTCCAGTTACAGGCAAATGTGCCTTTTCGCACTTTGCTTTTACTCTCAAATGCTAAACTTGCTCAAATATTGCATTCACATTTAAAAAAAAAAACAAAAACAAACACCAGGTAGGTTGATATTATTCCAGAGATCTTAATCCTCCTGCTGAGATCTTGTGAAAATTATTCTTCTTTGTTAAAATAAAATAAAATCGTGATCTTTATACTGTCAGACTCCAATTTCTGTAACCCTTTCTATCCAAAATAGTGAGAAAAAAATCCCCGAAGTAGTGTCCTTTCATTGAACCAATCATATATATATATATAAAAGCAAAATTGAACCCGACAAAATGAGATTGATCATCACCACCTCACGTGGCAATCTATTCCCTAACCCTACATTGTTTGTCTGATTCTTTCATCCATCAAAGATGAGCCCTAGTTTCTCGTTTTAAATTATATATAATTTTTGTATATAAAACAACGTGCAAATGAGGACAACAAGCAAATCTACAAATATATGATCACTGTGGAGACCTTGAATTGTTTTAGATGCTGTGAATACGACACATTAAATGCTTCCCGTATAAAATTTCATGAGCAAGGGATTAACAAAACATGAGATCAATTTTATTTTTTATTCTTTTAATACAAAAGGGAATGAGAATTTTAACTATAAATAAGTGACTTAGTTGGTTATGAGCTAGCTAGGGGCCAAGAGTATGTTCTTCCTGTTGTTTCCTGTTCAAATTCCTCTACACACTAATAATACAGATGGCCAAAAGTGTAAATCATATTTCATAAGGATATAAAAATTTAATTTGGTGTGTGCAAGCTGAACTAAAATACTCTTTATAACAAAACACATATTCTGGACCAAGCTACCAATAAGAATAAGAATTTTGATTAAAACACTCCAATTTCATCATTGTTCCTTGTGCTTGAGTTTTTATATATATATATCTTTTATTTTACTTTTTTATTTCAATATTTATAGTATTTTTTTAACATTTATCACTATAACATTTAATAGTTTTACCGTGAACATTATCTATCAGTGTAAGCTTGTCATTCCATTGGTAAACTTTTTACCAACTAAATCACCGACGGAAGATCGTTCGTCGGTGATTCCATGTTTTGTTGCTAATTTTGTCAGTAACAAAAAAAAAATAAAACAAATGGTTTTACAAACGGAAAATACACGCAAAAAAAAAAAAGAAATTCCTGCTGGAAATATACCGAGAGATTTATTTTGTCTATAGTTTCATTGGTAAAATTACTGATGGAGTAACGACGTCAGTGATTGTGGCATATGCAGTAAATATTTTATAACTCTCTGTGAAATACTGATGGACTTATTTCTTCTGTATAGACGTCGGTGATTGTGGCATATGCAATAGATATTTTGCAACTCTTTATAAAATACCGACGATATAATTCTGTCTATAAATCCGTCGGTGATATCTTAAAAATATATTTTTTAAAATGAAATTGTGTAGAATAAATAATATAAAATTGTATAGAATAACAGTAAAAAAACCGATTAAGCAAATAAAATTGTATAAATATTAAAAATAAAATTACATAACATTCATTCAAATATTCATTATAATTTAAGAGTGTTTCCAAAAGAACTAGAACAATGACGGAGGAGGAGGAGGTTGATCGTTCCAGGGGCTATACAACTAAAAAAAAAGCGCACTTATATCATCCATATGTGATCTTATGTTCGTGATGATCTGACGGAGTTGTTCATGATCCGTCAAAAGTTGCTTATATTGCTGGGTGAGATCAGTCATGTGTTGTTTCAAGGCCACGATCTCCTCAAACTGGGTGCTTGATACTGATTGGGAGCTCTCAATGGTTAAGACACTACAGGTGGCCCACAAGTTATTAGTCGTAGAGTTGGAGAGTCTGTACACTCGATTTTTATCGGGTCTACCAGACAATCATGAAATCTATGTTTTTATTTTCCTGTTTTATTTATTTAATATTGAATAAAAATTTGAGTTTGTTCTAGACCATTAAATATTGTTTAAGAGTTTATTTCATTATTAAATTTATATTAGTTGATTACTAGTTTAAACTCATTAAAAAATCTATTAGGGTTAATTAAATAAGACTATATTATATTTTTTCTTAGCTGTAAATTTAGGCAACAAGTTGAAGAATAAACATGATCTTTTTTTTATTTGTTTGTGGCAACATAACCTTTTTTTATATAGACAAATATCATACACTAACTTGTCAAAAATTAATTGATTTCGTAGCATTATTTGTATACTTTATTGGAAATTATATGACCACGTGATTAAAAAATCCACATAAAAATTTATTAATAAAATATTTAACGAATACTAAAGATAAATAAATTGTTATTAATAAATTAAATATATTTATATTAACAAAATCATTATCACGTCTACCTATTAGATTCAATATATATACACTTCAAAGACTGATAACAATCAAATTATGTAGGATTGCAAAAGAATCGAGTTAAAATGGGGAGGGAACGACAGCTGTGACACACATCTGGAACAAAATTCAAAACAAGGGAAATGATAAGTAAATCAGATTACTGTAATAAGACAGAAATATGTTGAGGATGTAGTATTCTCACCAAGAAGAAGAAATATGTCCTAAGTGGGAGAAAATACCCCCAATCCAGTGACTCGAGGACACTACAGCATATTTACATGCTGTGCTGGTCTTCAGACAACATATAACAAAGCCCCAAATCCTGATCCATGCTTTTCAATTTATCTGGATGACGTGGAAGATACAACTCCAACTTGTAAGGATGGGCGGCCAGGAAGTTTTGTTGGCTCCGAACTTAATTGTAAAAGAGCTGCTCTTTCAGGGTTCATAAGCAAAAGCTGCTGCATGTCTTTGGGAAGGGCATTGAACACTGACTGCAGATCTTTCTTCAGTTTCTGGCAAGTTTCTGTAAAGTCAACAGCAGCCCTTCCTAACTTCTCCATCTGATGATTGCATAATGAAAAATCAAAAATATTTCTCTGCTATAACCTAACACATGAACAAAGATACAGGATTTTTTATTTTTATTTTGAACGTGACAGAAACATGGCAAATTAGACCATGGAATGTGTATATACATATAAATATGAGATCAGAGTTCAATAAAGAGCAGCAGTGCGAATAAATATTTGCTTGTCCTGAAAATAGAAATTCCAATCATTGGTTTACCCTGCTCAAAGAGGCCTGTACAACAAGCGGTGAAAGATTTGCTGGAAAGAAGCTTTTCCAGGAAAAAAGCCTCTGATGGCATCACTAATTATACCGCATAGCAGCCTTTAAACCAAGACATCATTTCTTCTTTCTCTGACAATCTAGAACTCACTATTTATGCACGTGTTACAGAGACATTTAACTACAGTAAAATGGAAACTAGGTTTTCAAACTGCCATGTTAAGTTGTATCATCAAAGTGGTAACTACTTCCAAATGCTAGTATCTACTTTTCGATCAAGGAAAGAAAAAAAAAATATCATGATGGCAAACATCTTGGCATGCCTCGTAACATAGTTAAAAGAACAAAAACATTTAAGTAAACACTGTGTTTCATCCCGCAGCTACAGAATTGCAATGGTCACTTCTTTCAAATCAATCTTGCCCTAATTCCCATTTCTTTCTGTTATTTCTTCGTCTGGACAGACTTGTGACATAATGTGTAGATCATTGAATATTTTTAGAACGAAACCAATTCTGAAACTCACCACATTATAGTTGAGCATAAAGAGGCCTAGGCAATGAAATCCTTCCACAAAGGATTCCATACCCTCTACAATGTAAAACCAGCAAAGCCTGGGGGGAGGGGTTAAACCACTATATAATTATATTACATGTCTGTCTCCTGAGAATCACTTCAAAACCAACATTTCTGCCGGTTGTGTGTAAATTTGTAGCATTTTTCCCTAAAATGTCATGCTGAGCTCAGCAGCTGCATGCATATATGTAACATGTGTGCTCAAACGCAAGCGTGTGCTGGTTCTGCAGCTGCATGGGATATGCAGCATGTGTGCTTGAATGCATGCGTGTGCTGTTTCTGCAGCTGCAGCTGCATGCATGTATTTAAGTAATTGAGTGATCCAGGGCAATTGCAAGACAGTCCTGTGTCCTTTTCGCACATCTATGTGTGTGTATTACAGTTCTTGTACTTTTTTCCATGGATGAGTGCAGATTTAACTCCAATTACAAAAAATAAAATAAAAAGTCTCATGTTTTTTTCCCAATAAATGTTGACCAAAGGTTAAACCACGTAACTCGCTTCTATTTCTGTATTGTTGTTCTTATTTATAAACTACGAAACCAAAGCTTAGATGTTTGCAGGCATAGAATGTGTTATTACAAAATTGTGACAGATTCAAAAGGAAAAAGGCATACAGTCTGGACATATTGCCCCAGGAAATAAAGATAACTGGAGAAGAAACAGAATAATTTACCTGAATTTCTCCAAGGAGATGTCTTTCAATAGCATTGAAATAATCAACAATTTCCAATTCTGGCATTTTGGATATGAGCAGCTTTATGTCAGCTTTCATTCTTGCCTGCCTCCAGAGTCTATGTTGTTCTTGTTCAGCAACTGTGAGCCTTCTTTGAAACCATGGCATGAAGTTTGGCCCTTTCAGGAACCTCCTGAACAGCAACGTAAACCATCCTTATGTCAGCAACAAGCATTGAAAACATGACCAAATTTGAATGAAGGACTCAGAAGCAACAAAACAAACTGAAAAAAGAAAGTCATAAATAATATTAATAGCAGTTTAACAATTATTACTTGTATAAATCCAGCCAATTAGACTTCATCCGCTTCGACAAAAACTTCCCCACACCTCTTGCTGATAAGTTTGCCAGAAATTCATCAGCGTCAAATGGAGGAAGAGGGGGAGGGTCAATGAATGGAAGTGATCCTTCAGAAGGAGTGGTGGCCCTAAAATATGGGCCAAAAGGAGCCAAAAAGTTGGTGGTGAGCTCTAAGAAATGACGGCGCAATATTTCATTGTTAACAACTGACATTGACTCCTCAACCCTTGGTAACATCCCAGCATCAATAAGCCTATTCAAGATAGAAGTGTCAGGCTTAGTTGTTGCGACATAGGTGCTCCAAACAGCTTCCTTATGTTCTGTCATGAGGCAAAGAGGACCATCTCTCCTTAACTTAACAGCACTCAACAAACTTGAAGGAGAAAACTTCTTCAAGGAAAGCTGCTGAAGACCAAATCCTTCTGGTCTTCCATGAATTCTGCCAGCAGACCTACTTGCAAAGGGAACCAGATTTGAATTAAGAGCAGGGCTGCCAACTGAAACAATGTGGGGGATATTACGAAGAGCTTTAAGGAAAAATAGATTCGTCACACCCAATAACATAGGAGGGAAAGCGTCTCCTTCTCGAAGTGAATTCAAATGCTTAAAATCAGGGTCATGGATGGTGAAGTATGGCCTAAAATCAATACTGCATGGCAATGGAGCAACCAAACTGACTAGACTAGCAACTGCCTCACAACACTGGGGAGGTGTTGGTCCTATGATTAGAATGGGTTCACCAATAAGTAACAGTTCCCATAACAACCAGAGCTGCAACAAAATGCTCCGGAATGTACCAAATATATCTGAATCATGAAACAGACCCTGTGGAATTGACTGATTATTTGGAAGAAAAGGTGCCATGGCAGAAGCAGATTCTTCAAACATCCCAATTTCAAATGACAGACTATGAGCAGGTGGCAAGCTAACTTTAAGCAAGGCATTCCCAATAGGAAGCTCCATGTGTTTACCAGGTACAGGAGCAGGCCACATTGAAACATAAGCAGCAATATGCTCAAGAGCTTTCTTTCCTATATCAAAATATAAAGGACCCATGATTTGTAACAAAGGCCTAAACACACTGGAGTAAGGATTGTGTGATAATATCACCACAGATTTTTGTTCTCCACCTCTTCTTAGCCTCTCATCATGCCGTTGCCTGTTAAATACATAGCCATACAAGTATTTCAATTGTTTGGTATCATTTCTAATTTTTCTTCTATTAATCACCTTGTCTTTCATGGAATTTGAAGATACTTCTTTATCATCAATTTCTACTATCTCCGACGAATTCACATTTCTTTGTTCAGAACTCTTCCGCCTTCGGATGCGGAAAAAGAATATGCAATCATGAATGCTTGAACGGTTCTGGTTCTGGGAAACAGAATCCGGAAATGAACTAAAAGCAACATCAAGTTCCTCTTCATTTGAAAGAGAACCAGGTGGATAACACTCTTCAATAAGCTGGCCTTGTTCAAGATCAAATCTAATAATGCAAAAGGCAACAACCCATTGCTGCAAAGATTCCAAATCAGTCTTTAGACTAAGCTCCTGTTTAACAGCAAATGAAGGTGATCGACTCATTTCCTAGATAATCAGCAGCCTTTTTCATCCATAAAAGAAAAAAAAAAAGCCAATTCTAATCATCTACGAGAATCAAACTTGAGCTACTTTTCCAGCCCAAAATCTTCGGGGATTTTCGGCTATTAAACAATCGTGGCAACAAAATCAAAGCCTACAAAGAAAACCAAGAAGCATGTTTTAATTTACAGATCAAAAGAAGTCACTTTAAAACAAACTTTAATGGCAACGATTTGTTTGGCAACCAAGAGAATCCATTAAAAAGATAAGTAATTAAAATTGTATACGCTTGAAATTTAACAGAAATCAATGAACTGAATCCAAACAACCAAAGACTGGCAAGCAATAAAAAAAAAAACGCAATTTCAAACATCTAAATTTAAAAGAAGATCCAAGAAAATGGGTATAAAAGAACCACTTGGCTTACCTGAACTGGAAAACCAAGATTCAGTTCCTGCAAGAATCAATCCAGAACAACCAAAAGAAGGACACCCAATTGGACAAAAACAAATGGGTCTCTTTTAAGAACCAGAAAAGTTTGAGATCTTCTTGGACTTGCCTGTGTAGCTGTATGAGTTGCAGAGAGTTTGTGAGTGTAGCTTTGGAAGTAACTACAATCAAACGTTGTTGGCAAGGCTGTAGATTTGTCAGAGAAATATAAATGGCAAAACAATTATTTGTTAAGAAGATCTCCTTCAATTCAAGCACTTGGAGCATATATGTTTGCTTGAATTGGGAAAGCACCTATATCTGGTAATTATTATTTTCTTCTGTCCTCTCCGGTTCAGTCCATCTAGTTTTCACATCACATGGTTCAGATTAGCATTTTTCTATTCATTTTTTTCCCCTTCCATAGGTGTATTCAGTTAAAAAAATAAAAATAAAAAAAATGTAAAGCCACGGAAGTAAATGAAACAGTGCTAAACTAGATTTGAATCCTAAACCTTCTCCGTGGCCAGCTAAATTTTTTGTTTTATATATAAAAATACATAGAAAAAAATTGAGACTCGATTATTAGTTAAATTAATAATATAAAAATAGAAAAATAATAAATAAATTAGAAAAAATGAGATTGATAACAAAGTTTTTGAGAGAGGTTTGCAAGGAAAAAATAGATTTTATAAAATAATAATAAAAAAAGAGAAAAATGGATCGTTGTTAAAAACACTGATCACATCTTACAGTCTGGTCTTTATAGAGAGTGGCGAAGTCATGTGTCTTCAAGAGTCCTTAGTGGAAAGAAATATGGGTACTTTTAGTGTTAGGTTGGCCAACTACATGTAAAAGGAGGCTGGCACCTAAGGCTTCATGTTCTAAGCGGTAGTCTCTTCATTAGTTAAGACTACTATGGTTGACGCTCTATGAGCTTCTCATATAGAAAAGGTTGGTTTTAGTTCTCGATACCAACACAAGAA
Organism: Populus tremula; assembly: GCA_964019445.1. Classification (NCBI taxonomy): domain Eukaryota; kingdom Viridiplantae; phylum Streptophyta; class Magnoliopsida; order Malpighiales; family Salicaceae; genus Populus; species Populus tremula. The sequence continues at coordinate 8,096,430 of CAXHTJ010000007.1, read as the reverse complement.
AATGTTGGTTCCAACACCATCAATTATTAGGATAAGCGACTCCCTCTAACATTATATAGACTAGAAAAGAGAGAGATGCTATGATGATATGGTCAAGGGATAACACTTTGAAACTTTGAGAAACTAGAGTAGAGATGTTTGGTGTCCTAATTTATTTTTGGGCTATTTTCTTTTTTTTTTTCCCATAAAAAAAATAATAGCAAAAATACTGGTATTTAAAAAAATATAGCTGAGGAAGGATTCACATGTCGAAAAATCAAGCTGTAATTTTCAATGAAATCGGGAACCTAATTGTACTTTGTTATACTCAAAACTAGAGAGATAATACAGATTTAAGGTCAAATTAAATTATTATTGGATAAATTTACATAAAAATTAATTCTAATGACATAATTAAATTCTTAATAGGTCAATTTAATTTAATCATATATCAAATTTTAGGTTTAATTATGTTTAAAAATTAATTTAAGTCCAGTTAAAGGATTTAATTAGGTGTAAGGACTTAATTATACTTTAAATAGGTCAAATTAATTTTTTTAGGGACTTGGTGAAAAATTAAGTTTGGGAGCCTAATTTGAGCTTAATTGAGAAAATTGAAATTTTAGAAGATCAAATTTAATTTTTAGCAAGTTAATTGATTGAAATATAGGGTGAATTTATAATAAAATCACCACTTACAAGAGGCAGACCCGTCGTCAATTGACGCCCTGCGCTTCACGACATTAGGTATACATTATTTTATAATTTCCTGAAAACCTCAACATGAAATGCAAAATAAACCTCACAAAGCATTTAAACATTACTCAATGAATGACATTCCATGTGAGTATCATTAGTGATATTTTATTTGTACTCATTCTTATATCATATGTCTTTTTTTCTGGAGGATTTTCAATTGTAATTATTATTTGCTAGATGATGGGAGATAAAACATCATATATGATCCAAGTTCTGGATGCGTTCAAATTATAAAGCTTTTTAAATTTGGTTCCTGAAGACTACACATGTTGGATGGATGGTGTGATTTCCAAGAAGCTTAATTTACCCCTCACACATCAATTATCCAGTGATTGGTTTGCTTGTGTTTTTCCTTTGGATATAAATTTGCTGGCTTTTAGAATTGATACTAAAATTGTCTAACGAGGCGTGTCATTCTATCATTCACTCTAATAATCTCTTAATAAATAGGTAATCAATTAATCATTTATACATTTCAAAAAGAAGAAACTACTCCATAAGAATTTAATCCAGAGAGAAAGTAGGTAGTAACCTTATAAAATCAAGCAAGGACCTCAAACCCCGAGAAAAAGTGATAAGTTTTAGTTTAACACTATACAAGGAAAATGACAAGTTTATTGTAGAAGGAGAAAGAAAGGAATTGTGGAGATTATAAAGTGTAGAAAAAATAAAGAAAATAAGTAAATAAAATGCAAAACGATAAACAATACTGAAATTTGTAAAAAAATAATAATTAAAATTGCATATATAGGGCTGGTCATCATTCATAGTGACAATATAACCCTTTATATATTGGTAGAAAGTTTTAATCCTAACTAAACATGTAATACTATACAGATGTTGGTATTAGGTAAGAACACTTTATTGAATCCTAATACAAATTAAACTCCTTCTCTTAGATATCACATGAATCCTCAGCTAATCTTATGACTTCTAATTAGTTATTTTGTTGAGAACTCCGCTCTAAATATAACTAAACTTTTTGGTTCTTCACTTGCATTCAAACTTTTGTAGTTGATTATGACTCCTAGTCACTTGATGGATTACTTCTTCAAATCTCTTAGTCGATTAGGACTCTTCCAATACGATTGATTCTATTATACTTGTCGCACATGTACTACGTCACGACAATTGACTACACTCTCGTATGTGGGTAACAAGGAAATTAGAGAAGACAAGAAATTCTTATCTTTTATCTGTGAAAAGCAGGAATAGGAGTTGCTACCTAGTATTTTGGTCATTAGAAACCCTAACTGGTCTTAGAGATCGGGCACAGGGACTGTTTGCATAAAAAGAAGGTATTAGCACCCCAAATGCGCTCTATCTAAGGTAAGCTATATTGTTTGATTGTCTGATAAAAGTCAAGGTATGGTCGGGTTTTCTAGTTGTTGGTCTGTCTAAGGTTTTAAACAAGTCTTCCTCAGTAAAGAGATCCTTATCTTATCGGGTAAAACCTAACCGTTCTAACATCAATAATAATAATAAAAAAAAACAATTACCCTTTAATATCTTAAATATGTTTTATGTATAAATGTGTAATCCTAGATACTAAAAGAAAACAAATTATTTTTTAGGTATTTTTTGAAATGTTGGCCTAGTTCTCATGACTTTAATAAACTGCTTATTAAAGTCAAAGCACATGCTAAAACATATATTTTTTGAATTTTTATTGTATGAAAATATGATATCATTTTTTTTTTAATCTTTGAGAGACTTGGTTGTATGCCTTAAAACAAGACTTTTTTATTTTATTTTTTGCAATGTTTCAACAAAAATCGGGCATTTTAATAACGGATTTGTATCTTTATGGTATAAAAATACAAATCAATATTAAGCAAAATTGATAGAAAATTACGCAAGAAAATCATAAATTTTTTTGAAAGGATTTTTTTGGATTTTTTTTAATTGAGCCGGACCCGGCCTAGTGAACAGTGGAGAACTCTCCACTATTTACATGAACATTGGAGAGTGAATTAATTCACTCTCTACTATTCACTTTGTTAAATAGTGGAGATGACGGAGCAGAAGAAGAAGAAGGAAGAGGAGAAGAAGGGGGGAAAACTGACTGGGCGGTGTCTTGTGACGGTGTTGCTTGTGGGTGGTGGTATAATGTGGTTGAAGACAATGGTGTTATGGTGGAGAGAGAGAGACAGAGATATGTTACTATTCTTATGTTCTCTTTCATTCTCCTATTCTCATCTTTCTCTTCTCATTTGCACTTCCTTTCCTTTTCTTTCTTATTCCCCTCTGGTTACTCTTTTAATTTCTATGTTATCTCATCTCCTTCCCTGTTTTTTTATGTTCTTTCTTCTTCTTTTTTTTTCTTTTTTTTTCTTTTGTTTCTCTCTTTCTTTCTGTTTTTCTTCGTTCTCTTCTCTATAATCTCACCATTTTTTTTTTCTTCCTCCATCGCTTCTCTCTCTCCCCTGGTATTTATAAGGGGGGAAAGGGGAAGAGAGAGCTACTAGCCCTGTCTAGTCATGGCACAGGGGTATGGTGGCTAGGGCAGCCTCTTGCTTTTTTCATCATATAGGGAGAGAGACAAACCGACACTGCAAAGGAGGGGAAGAAAAACCTTCTTCCCCTACCTTTGCGTGTTGATTAGTACTTAAAAGTGCATTTTTATCAAGGTTTTATATCATCATATTGCACTTAAAGTATCATTAAATCCCCTAACTTAAGCATGTTTTATAATAACAAGTCTGTTAATATAAGATACATTTAATTTATGGTAAATGTTCATTTTAAATGCAGGTCTATCATATAAATCAAGGGATTGATTGACGAGTTTAACTGCTGAATTGAGAAGACAAAAAGATGGCTAAACTTAGAAAAGAGATGCTAGTTTCGTCCAAACTAGAACACCATTCGGTTATTGGATCATAACTGGAGTTGTAGAACTTGGATTTAGGTCTTGGTATATATGGATGGAAATCTAAGACATAGGCCTAAAACTTTCTTGCGAAGTCCAAGATTTAAAAAGGTTGTTTTCAAGTTCAAATTATAGCAACAACGGAGAAGTCTGAATATGTCCTACAGCCTAGACATTGTTCAATGTTCAACCCATATCTCGAGTTCTAGAAGTCCAAATACACCGATTCTTTTTATTTGGAAAGCTGAGATAATTTCCTAGAACTTTCATGACTAAAATCTATTCAAATTTTAGAAGTCCAAATGCAATGATTCTAAGGTTTTTCTTCCTCTCTCGCTTCTCTCTCTCCCTTGGTATTTATAAGGGGGAAAAGGGGAGAGAGAGCTACTAGCCTTGTCTAGTCATAGCATAGGGGTAGGGTGGCTGGGGCAGCCTTTTGCTTTTTTCATCATAGAGGGAGAGAGACAAACCGACACTGCAAAGGAGGGGAAGAAAAACCTTCTTCCCCTACCTTTGCGTGTTGATTAGTACTTAAAAGTGCATTTTTATCAAGGTTTTATATCATCATATTGCACTTAGAGTATCATTAAATCCCCTAACTTAAGCATGTTTTATAATAACAAGTCTGTTAATATAAGATACATTTAATTTATGGTAAATGTTCATTTTAAATGCAGGTCTATCACATAAATCAAGGGATTGATTGACGAGTTTAATTGCTAAAATTGAGAAGACAAAGAGAGGTCTAAGCTTAGAAACGAGATGTTAGTTTCGTCCAAACTGAAACACCATTCGGTTATTGGATCATAATTGGAGCTGTAGAACTTGGATTTAGATCTGGTATATATGGATGGAAAGCTAAGACATAGGCCTAAAACTTTCTTGCGAAGTCCAAGATTCGAAAAGGCCGTTTTCAAATTCAAATTGTAGCAACAACGGAGAAGTTCGAATATGTCCTGCAGCCTAGACACTGTTCAGTGTTCAGCCCATATCTCGAGTTCTAGAAGTCTAAATGCACCGATTCTTTTTAATTGGAAAGCTGTGATAATTTCCTAGAACTTTCATGATAAAAATCTGTTCAAATTCTAATATTAGCCATGACATTTTGTTCAGACAAGAATAAAAGGATTGTCACCAAGTCATGATGTGGCCACCCACTCAACAATTAGTCATCAAATCAATAGTTCTAAATTTTGGCCTATAAAAGGAGGCATTTGCCATGCATTTAGGCATCTTGGTTTTCAGATCAAGATCATGCTCTTTATTTCTTTCTTTATATTTTTGTAATGTTTAAGTTTTATTTAATATTATATTTTTCTTAATCTCTTGTTTATGCTTTTCATTTCCTTTACTATACTTATGTTCTTATGTTGTTTATTTATGTTTCTCTTCTTCATTATGTTTAGCTAAGTTTACCATGTCAAGGTGAAAAGGTTTCACTAATGGTGTTAGGATAAGTATAATATAAACTCAACATGGACTTCAATGCTTATATCCTAAACAACTTGCTATTAACATGTCTTATCATTTTTATCTTATTAATTCTAAATACCTTGCTTGTTAAATGGTTAATCTAGATTTGTGTTATATAACACTTGGTACAACAAATGCTTGACACTTTCATAAACAATCGTATGGTATAACCTACATCTGTGCTATGAAAGGAACTTGATTTGTTGTTAACATAAGTTAGCATCATGAATTCCTGACAATATTTAAAAGTTTGGTGTTACTTAAATAAGATAATTAATATGATCATGTTAATAATTTATAATGAGTTATTAATGACAAATCATTCGATTAGAACCTCTTTTATGTGTGGTTTCCAATTGAGTAATAAAAAGAGTTTATATTATACTTATTTGAAATACCATTAGTGGATCCTCTGACCTTGACATTTATTTTTATCACTGTTTAATCCTCACATTAATCTCACTTCTCAAAATTCTATTTAACTCATTATTATTATTATTATTATTATTATTATTATTATTATTATAGTTTACCTCTCTGTGGTTTGACGCCGGTCTTGCCGAGTTATTTATTAATTTGACACTCCTATAATTGGGAGAAGACATTAATTTTTTGGTCGTGGTACGCATCAAGGAAGAAAAAGACGCACAATGTCGTTCAAAACAACACCGTTTTGAGTTTTTTTTTTAATGAACAGTGCATCAAATGACATTGTTATGAACAAAACATGTTGTTTCATTTCAACTAAAATGGCACCAAAATGTGTTAATTTCCAAATCAGTCTTTAATTTGTTATTTGTTCAATCAAATCCTCAATTGCAATTTTAATTTTAAGAATTAGTTCGATTGTGTTCTTTCCAAAATCGAATGTCAGCCCTAAAGTTGGTTGCCTATTTCACTTCGATCCTAAATCTTAGATTTATGCAATTTGACTCTCAATTTCTTCAATTTGACCCTTGATTTAGACAATTTCAGCTCCTCTATTTACGTGTTTTTTTTCCAGTTTAGTCTGTGGTTTCATATTTATTCAATTAAGTCCCTAATTGGCCATCAAACTTTAATATTTATGCAATTAAGCCCCTGATTTGACGAAATCAACTCTTAAAAATTATAAATTGACCCCTAAACTTTAATTTCTTCCAATTAAAGCTTAAAGTGACTTATAAATCAATTTTTCTTGCAATTGAACCCTTTATAAATTTAATTAAACCTTTAATAAAATTTAATCAAGTTCATAAACATCTAATTTTGGACTTTTCTTTCTCATATTAAAATTTCTTTATCAACAAGGCTCTCATTGGTCAAAAATATACTGTTAAATTTCAATCTTTTCATAAATAAAATATACTATTTTTGAACATCCTTAACAAAGTTTTTGCCATTTTTTAAACTCTACGACATCCTCTTTTCATTATTATTATTTTTTTATTTTCTTCTGAATATGTTTTTTTGTGTTTTCTCTTTTTTTTTGCATGGAAACCCAAAAATATGTAACAACACATGCCCTCTCTTTACAATACTTATAGAGGAAAGACTAGTTGAGTGATTTACATAGTAAGTTTTGTAAAGATAAACAAAACTGAACTTTTGAAACTGATCTTCTCAAAGCTTGGTTGATCTGAAACTCTATCTTTACAAAAATCATTTTTAACCAGAAACTAGCGATCAAAACTATATATATCTTGGTTATTTTGAGATCTCGATCTGACGATCCTATAAATTCTATCCTTTTTAGGTTAACCTGAAATCTCATATGGTGATTCCCTTTAACCAGAACCAAAAAATGTTATTCTTGATGGCAGGGTCTGGACTTTCTTTTTTCTTTTTAGAATTTTTTAATGGTAGTGTTCTTCTCACTTTTCTTCCAATGCTAAGATAATGTTGGTGGCTCAGTCAAGCTAAGATCCCATCTGCCAATCTTTTTTAACCATAACAAAAAAATCTATGTAGCTCGGTCAACCTGGAATCTCATATATCGACTCCCTTCAACCAAAACTAAATTCTATGTGTGGTTGGGCTAACCTAAGATCCCTTTTGGCAATCCTTTTTAACCCAAACCAAAGTCTGTTCGTGTATAGCTCGGTCAACCTGAAATATCATCTGGCGACTCCATTTAACCTAAGATGAATTCTATGTATGGTTGGGTTAACCTGAGATCCTATATGGTGAACCCTTTTAATCATAACCAAAGTCTGTATGTGGTTGGGTTAACTAGAGATCTCGTCAGGCAACCTCCTTTAACCAGAACCAATTGTAAATGTGTGGTTGGGCTAACTTGAGATCCCTTCTAGTGACTTCCTTTAACCAGAATCAAAAACCTGTGTATGGTTGGGCTTACCTAAGATCCCTTCTGCCGATCCCTATTAACCAGAACTAAAGTCTATCTGTGTGGAGCTTGATCAACTTGAAATTCCATTTGGCGATTCCCTTTAACGAAAGCTAAATTCTATGTGTGGTTGGGTTAACTTGAGATCCCATCTAGCGACCTTCTTTAACAAAAACCAAAGTCTATGTGTGGTTGGGCTAACTTGAGATCTCATTTGGGGACCTCCTTTAACCAAAACTAATAGTAAATGTGTGGTTGAGTGATTAGTACTTAAAAGTGCATAGTTATCAAGGTTTTATATGATCATTTTGCACTTAAAGTATCAATAACTCCTTAACTAAAGCATGTTTTATAATAACAAGTCTAATACTATAAAATGCCTTAATATATGGTAAATGTTCATCTTAAATGTAGACCTCTCACATAAATCAAAGGATTGATTGATGAGTTCAAGTATGGAAATTGAAAGGACAAAGAGAGGGCCAAACTTAGAAAAGAGATGTTGGTGCAGTCAAAACTGGAACACTGTTCGGTAATTGGGTCATATCTGGAGTTCTAGATGTCGAAATGATCTCAAAGTTTTACACAAATTCAGTAAGACATAAGGCTACAACTTTTATGTGGACACCAAGATCTAAGAAGGCCTTTTGCAAGTCCAAATTATAGCAACAACAGAGAAGTCCGAATTTGTCCTACGGCCCGAACACTATTCAGTGTTTGACCCATATATGGAGTTCTAGAAGTCCAAATGACCTCCATTTTTTTTTCCTGGAAATCTAAGTCAATTTCCTACAACTTTCATGTTTTCAAGTGGTCCCAGTTCTAATGCTAGAAATTGCTTTTTATTCAGACAAGAAGATAAGGATTTTCACAAAGTCAAGAGTTGGCCACCTACTCAACAATTAGTCATCAAATCAATAATTCCGAATTTTGGCCTATAAAAGGAGGCATTTGCCATGAATTTAGGGGCTTGATTGTTCAGAGCAAGATCATGCTCTTTATTTTTCTCTTTATATTTTTTGTAATTTTTAAGTTTTGCTTTCATTAATATCTTGTTTATGCTTTTCATTTCCTTTCATTTACTTAGTTAACTTGTATTTTCTTTATGTTCTTGTTTTGTTTATTTATGTTTCTCTTCTTCATTATGTTTAGCTAAGTTTATTATGTCAAGGTGAAAAGGTTACACTAATGGTGTAAGAATAAATATAGTGTAAACTCAACATGGATCTTAATGTTTAATATTAACATGTCTTATCTTTTTATCTTACTAATTCTTAATACCTTGCTTGTTAAATGGTTAATCTAGATTTGTGTTATATAACACTTGGTACAACAAATGCTTGACACTCTCATAGCACAACCGTATGGTATTACCTACACTTGTGCTATGAAAGGAACTTGATTTGTTGTTAACATAAGTTAGCATCATGAATTCCTGACAATATTTAAAAGTTTGGTGTTACTTAAATAAGATAATTAATATGATCATGTTAATAATTTATAATGGGCTATTAATGAGAAATCATCCGATTGGAACCTCCTTTGTGTGTGGTTTCTAATTGAATAATAAGAGTTTATACTATACTTGTTTGAAATACCATTAGTGGATCCTCTAACCTTGACATTTGTTTTTATCATTATTTAATCCTTACATTAATCTTCCATCTCAAAGTTCTCATTAATTTCTTCCTCTTCTTCTTTATTACTACTACTACTACTACTACTACTACTACTACTACTACTACTACTACTATTAGTATTATTATTACTATTATTATTATTATTATTATTATTATTATTATTTACATTCTTGTTATATTTTATGTACGTTAAATATGCTCTATGTTTGATCAAGGATCCTAACATTATTGGTCTTGTCTTTTTCATTTGCATCAGAAATCTGTTTATATTATATAATATATATCTTTGATCTCTTCATAAAATCAGTATATAGGCTGGAAACCTGTGACCCGATCTTTTAGATCATTCTCAGGTATAACAACGCCACGTACTGAGTATTATTATTACTATTATTGTTATTGTTTTTATTGTTATTTATAATTTATACAATTAACCTCTTTGTGGTTCGACCCCGGTCTTGCCGGGTTATTTATTACTTCAACACTCCTACACTTGGGAGAAGACATCAATCTTTTGATCGTGTCATTGAGCTAACCTGAGATCCCTTCTAGTGACCTCCTTTAACTAGAAGCAAATTCGTCTACGTATAGCTCAATCAACCTGAAATCTTATCTAGTGACTCCCTCTAACGAAAGCTAAATTCTCTGTGTGTTCTTCCTGATGGTAGGGTTTGAACTTTTTTTTTGTTGAGAATTTCCTACGGGTGGGGTTCTTCTCTCTTTTCTTCTTGATGATAAGGTTTGATCAAGTTTTTCACTTGATGATGATTTTTTCTTCTTCTTTTTTTTTTACTTTCATGATTTTGCAGGATTGATCCCGATCCTTCCTGATTGCAGGGTTGATCCCGATCCTTCCTGATTGCAGGGTTGACATCTATCCTTCCTGATGACTGAAATTAATTGGATTTTCCTTATGACAGGGATGGAAAACTTGGTGCTTCGTGACTGCAGTGTTGACTTGATAATTCCCGATCGCAGGGTTTTGAAAATTTAATGCTTTCTAATTGTAGGGTTGACTTTAAGACTCTTCTTGCTGAGAAGGTTGATCTTGATCTTCTCATTTATTTGTGATTTTTGTAATGGTATGGTTTATCTCATCTTTTTTTATGGTAGGCCTTTCTTGTTCTTTCTAATGATAGGGCATGAACTTTCTTTTTGTTTAAGAATTTTCTAATAGTTGGGTTCTTCTTATCTTCTTCTCGTTTCAAGGTTAAAACCATGATTCTTTATTTATCATCAACTCAATGATTCTTTCTTTTTCCACAATCTTGTTGGATTTCATTGAGGATTTTTCCTGTAACAATTCAAAAATATAATACTTTGAGGTTAATTGACATGCCTGCATCCTTACCTGGTTTGAAATATAGCTCCCCTCTTTTTGATATCCTATCGTCATAGGGTGCCTTTGTTTGCTATTCAAAGCATTCCTTATTCTTTTGTGTACCAGCTCATTCATGTACTAGCATTCCACTCAAATGTAAGTGCAATGCCCATCATGGACTGTCCATGATGATTACTCCTTTCGTTGTTTATCAAGCATAACCATGCCCCCAAGTGTGGTGTTGCTTGATTCATCATGAAAGAGCTTAACCAATCATTCATCTCATAGATTCTCTCGAGAATTATTCTCTGATTGGTTGTGTGTATCTTACCAACACCCATCAAGAGGTTTTTTAGTGTCTTCCTCATCTTAGATTGTTAATCAGCCACAAACTTGCCTCTAGTTGAAACAATACTCTTCAAGTATATGTTATCATCAGCCTTATTGGAAACTATCTAGTTGCCCAGACATATATCTCATAATTTGTAGTAAAAAGCTCTTTGTTATATGCTTAACATTCTTCTCAATGGATTCCTCTCAGCTCATGTAATCAGATTGTGAAAAGAAATGTATTGGCATCATGAATGATGTTTAATCTATCACCTATATTCATGTGGTGGAGTGTGCATTTGGGCTTTAAAATAGATTATTCTATAGTCAATCTTGTTTGTGTGCATCATTTCGATATTCATTCAAATGCAACTGCGCGATAACATCTATTGGGAGTCATAACCATGTTTTATAGGGTAACCCAAGTGAAGACATGAAACTATCCTTCAAGTACAACATTATCCCTTAGTCAGTCTTGGTGGTGTGCGTCTTTCCGACATTCATTCAAATGCAATTGTGTGATAAGGTCTATCAGGATTCATAGTCATGTTTCGAAGGTTAAACCCAGATGAAAATGTCCTTCAAGTGCAGTGCCACTCTCATTTGCTGCTGGAGTTTACTTAGATCATGAACTGTCTTTGAACAACATTGCCCCTAGTATGATTTGAACGTGCTCGTTCTTTTGTCTATAATCAAGAGGCTTTTGTCATCACCAGATGTTAAACATAACTTTGATAGACTTTATCGACTCATTGTTTGATTCTTTCTTTTGCCCCTCAGCTAATCTGAATGTTATTTCTCTTCAGGGTCCACTGTATTGCCCCTGGCTGCTCAACTTTTCATAGAGTGTCGAGAAGTGTCAATGTTATTTCTGTCAAGGATTTTTGCAAATTCAATCAATGTTCTTCTTGTTTGATAATGTTTATTGTTTTGGAATCAACTCTCACATTTCAAAAATCATGTCTATTTATGTCTAATTGTTGAAATGAAATCAGAGACATGTCAGTTTTTGAAGGTATTTTTAAAAATCAAGCTTGTTTGGTTAAGGATCTAACACACCATTCAATACATGTAGTCCTTTGATTGTCTTGTATTTTGAAAACCAAAAATTGACCCTTTGTAAGATTAAAATAGCTTTTTCTGTAGTTCTTTGTGTTAATTTTAATCTCTAATCTTGGGTATAACATTTGATGGTACATGATGAGGTGACTTTCTGTGAATTTTTAGGGAAACAAGATGTTCAAGTCAAAATTCAAGGCTTTTATCAAGAAATGTTGTTTCTCTCGAGCACCTATTTTATCAGCATACATAATGACCAGTAACTTAATTCATGAAATCATGATCCTTATGGAAAAACTCTTCAAGTTTTGAGAGCGTTATTTATCGATTTAGATTGCTCGTTTGATCAAAAAGAGCTTTTTAAAACATGTAATGCAGGCTATGGTTTATGGCTATGAAAGAAAGGAAAATTCATAAGCTCAAAAAGGTGTTTAAGGGTTTGAAAGACCTATGATCAACATTAACTAGTCATTAATTCTCTTTCTCTTATTGTATTTGTAGAGGAAATGACATATAACCATATTAATTTTGAAGAATTCTCTTAACATGGGTCATAAGAAAAATCCAACTTTTTCTTTGATGAATAATTAGTCTAAATCATTTGATGATATTAGAGGCTTTATCATAAATACCAAAAGTCAAGTCATGTTTGTAGCTTAGTATTTTTTCTTGGTGTTGATTTTTTATATTTGTTGTGTCTTTCCTTGATTGAAACTTATTTTTCCTTTCCTAGACTTGATAAGCATTCTCTTTTCTTTATCTTTGAGTTACTTTTAAGTGTAGGCGATTTCTAATTTTTTGGCTTTCACATAGCCTTCCTCAAATTTTTCTTACTTGACCCCTAGTCTATAGCCCTTTCACAATCATTGGTCTTCCATTTTTAGCATTTTGCATTGATTCTAACATTGTCTCTATATTTTCAACCAAAAATCCTCATTTGCCCCTAGTTTGGGGTGTGATCCATGTCAAAGTTCTTTTTTTTTAAGAACTATTGTGAAAAGAGTGAACAAAAATGACCTTTTATCATTTCAAGCAATATTAGTTAGAACTAGTAAATTTTGACATCATCTAGTGTAATTGATACGGTTCAGCCCTATGATACAACCCAAGTAAGATAAAATTCAGATTTTGGCGTAAAAAGCACAATAGTCCAGGTTTATGGCAATGGTCATAATTCTCAATCCGATTGTTGGATCAGGCTAATATTTTATGTGAACTCTCCAAACATGTTTTACTACCTTGGGTTAAAACTTCAGATCAATCGGAGTTCGGGAAGGAACCGTAATACTAGTCAACAAAGGATGTATGAATTTTTTTATTTACTTCCATTTGACTTGTGGACTTCCTATTTGGTTAGGATTCTTTTCCTAAAAGGATTGGGCGGCTGGTTTTGGGAATTTTCTAGTTCCACAAGGATCTTTAATGAGCTGCAATATAATCTACAAGTGTGGAAGTGATTCATTAATGTTTCAGAATCCTTTTCTTATAAGGATTCCTTATTCATCCTAGCTACACAAGGAAAGAAGGGTTAGTGGTATTTATTGATAGATTAGTTATTTTTATTATTTTCTTTAATGTTTGGGCTTAATTAAAACTTTGTTTTGAGCTAGGGTCCAAGGCTTGTTTGGATCAGGTTATGAGCTTTTTCAGTTTAGGGTTTTGGGCCAATTTTGAGTGGACCTCATATAAGTCCACATAAGGGGTCCATTAGGGTTAATTTTTCAAGAACTATTTAAGCTCATGTAAGCCAAAATTTCGGCAGCTTTGATGATTAATATTCTGAATTTTTCAGTTTTAACGTGTGAGAGTGATTCTTGCATTCTTCAGTTCTTGAACGAACTGAATCTGACTTATCGAAGATTAACTGGCTTCGTGGCGTCATTCTACTCATTCCAATAGTTGGTGCCTTGGGGCAGGTTTCCATTGTGTCACTCATATCAGACCTATTTCGGCTTTCGGGATCAGATCTCAATCTTGATTGTGGGTTGCGTGACCACGTGATCACGAGGTTCGCATCAGTTGGTATCAGAGCTAGGCTCCGAAACAAGGTCATATCATTCTGTTATTTTCTTTTTTTTTTTTGGTGTTCCCTTAAGTTTTTCAGTTTGCATCCATCTTCTTGTTCTTTAGAGTCTGCATCATCTAAGCAAAAAAAAAAAAGTTTATATTTCATTTGGTTACTGTCTCTAATCATATCAGTTTATTAAAAAAAAAAGAGAGAAAAGAGTGATTAGTTGAAATTTGAAGGATCATTCAATTTTCCCAGAAACACAAATCTTGGTGAACCATAAGCAAACCACCTCGGAATCAATTTAAACTTCATATTCAGTCTATTGGGGTGGGATCGCATCATATAAATTTGGGCTTATTCTGATATTGTTTGTTTGAGGTTTTAATTCGAGGTTCAATTCTGCCGTAGAAACACTACTATTAGTGAACCATAAGCAAACCACCTTAGAATCAATTGAAACTTCATATTATGTGTATTGGGGATGAGATCACCATATTAAATTTGGGCTTATTTTGATACCGGCTTCTGGAGGTTTAATTGGAGGTTCAATTCTGCCGCAAACTGATCATACAAGGAGTTTGGGTACCTAGAAATAAGAGAACGACCTAAATTGATTTTTGGTTTTCATAGTATTTTAATACTATATTAAATTGAGGTCATTTGGATATCGATTTATTTAGGTTCCTGAATTGGGTCTTGTTTTGTCGTAACGGGTCTGTTTGGTGTTATCTTTCAAAACTTGTTTTATTTCTGTTGATTTCGTTCCTGCCATTATACTATCATTATATTTTGATATTTGGCTGTTGTTTGAGTCATTTTCATCACTTTTGCATTTGTTTGTTTTTTTCGATAAGTTCTGGTCCAAACAAAAGTCAGATTCGTAATCTCGAATCTAAATCAGTATTCTTCCTGTTATAAACTATATTCTTTTCGTCGTCTTCTTGTTTTTTTTCCCCTATCTGTGTCATGTATTCACCAAGGAAGAGGCAATAAAGGAGGATTGTAGATCAACGATGCGAAAAACTAAGTCATGGTTTGGGGGTTTTAGAACGAGAAGTTGATAAGTGTAGAAGATTATTCTATGATCTTCAAGCTTCATGGAAAAAAGAGGTACAACACCAAAAGGATGAAAGATGAAGGAGAGTAATTGTGGTTATCATTCAAAAGTATGTATGTATGTACGCAAGTGGTTAGTACGGTGTACTTATTTGAAATTCTTGTCGGTCACTACTTTTATACAGTGTTATTGGAGAAAGGTGTTAGCAATAAGGGGATTTTGAAGGCTTAAACAAGAGGCTACTGAAGTTGCTATTAATCCTATTCAAGATTCGAGGGTGAATCTTCTTGAAGAGGGAGGGAATGATACGGTTCAGCCCTATGATACGACCTAAGTAAGGTCAGATTCAAATTTTGGCGTAAAAAGTGCAACAATCCAGGTTTACGGTAACGATTATAATTCTCAATCTGACCGTTGGATTGAGCTAATATTTTATGTAGACTCTCCAAACATGTTTTAATACCTTGGGTTAAAACTTTAGGTCAATCGGAGTTTGGGAAGGAATCGCAATACTGGTCAATAGAGGCTGTATGAATTTTGTTATTTACTTCCATTTGACTTGTGGACTTCTTATTTGGTTAGGATTCTTTTCCTACAAGGATGTGACAGCTGGTTTTGGGAATTTTCTAGTTCCACAAGGATCTTTAATGAGCTGCAATATAATCTACAAGTGTGGCAGTGATTCATTAATGTTTCAGAATCCTTTTCTTATAAGGATTCCTTATTCATCCTAGCTATACAAGGAAAGAAGGGTTGGTGGTATTTATTGACAGATTAGTTATTTTTATTATTTTCTTTAATGTTTGGACTTAATTAAAACTTTGTTTTGAGCTAGGGTCCAAGGCTTGTTTGGATCAGGTTATGGGCTTTTCAGTTTAGGGTTTTGGGCCATTTTTGAGTGGACCTTATATAAGTCCACAAAAGGGGTTCATTAGGGTTAATTTTTCAAGAACTATTTAAACTCATGTAAGCCAAAATTCCGGCAGCTTTGATGAATAATATTCTGAATTTTTCAGTTTTAACGTGTGAGAGTGATTCTTGTATTCTTTAGTTCTTGAACGAATTGAATCTGACTTATCAAAGATTAACTGGCTTCCTGACGTCATTTTACTCATTCCAATAGTGTTGGTGCCTTGGGGCAGGTTTCCATTCTGTCACACTCATATCAGACCTATTTCGGCTTTCCAGGATCAGATCTCAATCTTGATTGTGGGTTGCGTGATCACGAGGTTTGCATAAGTAATGATTTGGATTGGTAAAGAGTCATGATTCATAAGTCCATTACTACTGAATGCCCTACTTGTCATTATGGATACTACTAAAACTTAGCTATATAGTGTATGTTTTAATTTTATATGTGAGCTCCAAATTTGTTTGGTCACCTCATGCCATTTTAATGAACATTAAATCATTTTTGTAATCAAAAGACTTTTAAAGCTTTCAGGATTGATAAGCCTTAATTTTACATGTTGAGGTTAGATCAAAATATTTTGTCAAAATAAAATTTGAAAAAGAAACATCTATTTATTTCAAGACAATAATAAGACAAGGGACAAAAGCATAATCCATTAAAAGGTGAGTTATGGTCCTAAAACAAAAATGGTGAACAATAAAATTGACAAAACAACATTTATAATCAGCTTCTTCAACAATCATCCATATCTTGTTATCCCTTATTGATGATGACCTATTGACAATATGATTGTAGGTATCATCCTTCATAAAAATCCATTTGCCTCTTGCTCACCAACTTTTAGGCTTGACCCTCGAAGTTCCTGTAATTTTTCACATCTCATTCGGATTATATCATCTAGAGAATGGTGCTTTGGGGCGATGAAAATTCCAATGTTGGGTCCAACTGTGCTTTTTTCTTAGTGCCAAAGGTAAATTGGAATGGGAAGCATTCATAGAGTAAACCGTTCACTAATCGTAGCATATCAATGTTTCCATTCTTAAAATTGAAGAATGTCATGTTAGAAAAATATTATTTTATCAGCACAACATCAGTATTGTAAAATGCCAAAAGACTTACGTGGGGTTCTTTCCTTGTTAAAACCCCTATGTTTATCAAATGCCTCTTGCTCCATTGTTTTCTGTTATGATCCTTCACGATCCATAGTTCCATGAAATTGCTCTCTCTGTCTATGTAGGTCATGGCAAGCTTTCCATTGTATTCAACAAGGTTTATATCTTTGTTATCACTATCCTTAGAGGCTAATAGAGGAAGTGGAAACAAACATTGACTCTCTATTTTCACATTAAATGCAAATAAACTTTCTTCCAAGTGAGCCCATGAAGTGAGCCATTTACGGATACTTTTGTCATACGACAAAGGAACTTTTTATGAGGTAACTTCACTTTATCTAACTTCCATTTCCAAGTTGCTAATTCAAACAACTCGACTCTAATGCAGTGGTACATATAGAATTCTTTATGTGAGTGAAACTTGGGCTTCGCGATAATTTTGTATCGTAAAGGCTTTGACCTTTCAATCATTAAGCTAGATTCTATAGTATCATATCGTGTTTTTGGACTCAAGATCTTAGGCTTTGACCTGTCATTGCTAGATAGAAGGGTTACACACATAATAACAAGGTCTATTATGTGCACGACAAAGTAGAACTCCTTGATTTGCTGATAACACAATCCCCACGTGTCTAGGAAAAAAATCAAAGGGTATTTTAGTATAGGGCTTCAAAATGTTAGTTGAAACAAAGGAAACCTAATATTCGTTCTTGATCATGCTTTGGATAAGGAAACTAGAGACAATATTAGTTCTCTGGCTATGTAGCTTTGTGAAAAGGCACTCATAGGTTAATTTGTTGTACTCCTTAGAAAAAAGCCTACATTTCCTCATAGTTTCAATTGATGAGCACGTCAAAACTTTATAGATGACATCTTGGCATAGGTCAACAGCTAAGTCCATGGTAGAGTGAAGAATCCTATTACCACAAGCTATGTTTCTAGATTGGAGGCTTGAGCAAATCCTTTCCGACATTGTCAAATGTCGGCAACTCTTTACCCTGGAAAGGAAAATCGAATTGGAGGACCTTTATTTCAAACTACGAGAATGCATATTTAATGTATCAACATGTTTCTATACAATGAACTTGCCCTTCAAAGGGTGATATATGGTTATGGTCGTAACTCTTGTATGATGAAATAAGAATTTTCATTCTTGCTCAAACTCTAAAACAAAAATTTCCTAAGTGACGGCCATTGTGTCACCCACAAGTTTTAAGTTTAAGATGCTTCAAGAAAGGCTTGCCTAAATGCAAAATAAAGGTAGCACATACAACCTAAGGACATCTTCTATTCATTAAGTGAACATGGGTAGGTTTTTTACCTGGTCTCAAAAGGGTCTCATATCTTTCTAGTGACAATCTTCGTAAAGACAATATAAGAGCGTTGCGAGAAATGGTTAAGGTATGTATACCTACCATTACCAAGCAGGCACTCAGATATGAGTTGGGTGTTTCATGTATCTAAACCATGACCAATAGTCATGAGGTAGATCGTTAATCCCCAACCTAACTTAGAAGCTTATGTGTACTTGAAAAATAATACATGTGATGTGTGAGACAAGTCTATACAATGCATGAACAAATATGTATAGAATTCAAAACGTATAAGCAAATAACAAAAGGAAATGGATGTTAATAATAAACACACAAAACCAAACAATAAAACATAAAAATTAGACAAAAACAATGTTTAGTCCACAAGATCCCTAGTAGAGTTGTCATTCTGTCGCACGTGTGTGGCGTCACGGTGATTGTGTCCACTCTTGCATGTGGGTAATCAGGAAAATAGCGAAGACAACAAATGCTTGTCTTTTATCCGTGAAAAGCAGGAATAAGAGTCACCACCTAGTATTTTGGTTACTAGAAAGCCTATCTGGTTTTAGAGATCAGGCACAAAGACTGGTTGCATAAAAGAAATGTATTAACACCCCAAATACGCCCTACATAAGGTAAGATGCATTGTTTGATTGTCTAATAAAAGCTAAGGTATGGTCATGTTTTCTAATTATTGGTCTGTTTAAGGTTTAAGAAAAGTCTTCCTTAGTAAGGAGATCCTTATCTTATCGGGTCAAACCTAACCGTTCTAACGTCTATCGCATATAGGCAGCGTCACGGCGAAAACATCCACTCTTAAAATCAATGTATCTAATACGGCAAATGTGGGAAGACAAGGAATTCTTGTCTTTTATTAGTGGAAAAATTGGAATGGGAGTAGCCACCTAGTATTTTAGTTACTAGGAACCCTAATTGGTCTCATACGGGGATAGGTTGCATAAAAAGAAGGTATTAACACCCCAAATACGCCCTACCTAAGGTTGGCTGCATTGTTTTATTGTTTGATAAAATCTAAGGTCTTGTCGTGTTTTCTAGTTGTCGGTTCGTTTATGGTTTAAGAAATGTTCTTCTCGGTAAGGAGGTTGTTGTCTTATCAAGTAAAAATAACCGTTCTAACGCCAACAAAAGAATTTAATATCCAGAATACGTCTTACGTATAAGGTCATAACCTCATATATTAAAAGAAAACAAAATAATTTTTTAAAATTTTTTTGAAATATTGGTCAGTTCTCGTGACTTCAATAAACTAGTTATTAAAGCCAAAATACATGTTAGAACTTTTTTTTTTTTTATGAAGATACAATATGATTTTTTTTTTTATTTTAGAGAGACTTGGCCGTATACATGAAAACAAAATATTTTTTTCATTTTTAAATGTTTTGACAAAAATCGAGTGTTTTAATATCGAATTTGTATATTTACAGTATAAAAATACAAACCAATATTGGTCAAAATACAATAACAAATTTGCGGAAAATCACAAATTTATTTGAAATAATTTTTGAATAAATTTTTTTTTTTTGTTCAGGCAGAGCCCAACCCAGCTTCTATAGCAGGGCTGGACACAGCCACCCCGTGTGGTTGGGCTTAACCTATCCAACCCAGCCTGGTTACTAGTCCAAGCCATTGACCCAAAATCCATCCATGCACGTGTAATATTTTACACATATATGAACAGTATGAAGTTAATTAAATTACCTTCTCACTGTTGATCCTCCTTGCAGATGGCAAGAACAGGGTGTTACAACTGGAGTTGTTGATTTCATGTATTGGCTCCCTCACGTTTTCTTTTTGTTTTTCTTACATACTAACACACATCATTTCTGTTGCAGGGACTGAGAAGGGAAATGCACATACCTGGTTATGGAGAGGTGAAGACGGCGGTGGTGCTGTGTCCTCTGGTTTGCCGTGTAGATTCTCCTTCTCTCTTTCTTTTGCTCTTCTATTTTTTTTTAGTTTCTTATGCTCTTCCTCCCCCTGTTTTCTCTTCCTTAGGCTCCCCTTTCCCTCTGCTTTTTTTCTTTCCTCTCTCGTCGATGTCACCTCTCTGTTTTTTCTTTCCTGTCTCGTTCTCCCCTCCTCTATATATTCTCCCCGTTTTCTTTTTGCCCCTACTCTCCCTTACTCTTCTTCTTTCTCCTCTCTTGTTCTCCTCACCGTCTCGTTCTTTTTTTTGCTCTGTTTCTGCCCTCCCTCTCCTCTGTTTTTTTTTCTCGCTCCCTCCTCCTTGTTTTTTTGTCTCCCTTTTTCAGTCTTCTTCTCCTACTTTTATAGGCCAGAAATAGCCTTGTCCTGGTAACAGACAACTTGTAATCTGCATGTAGATGGATCAAGCCTTAAAGCATGCTCCATAACGGATGCCATGCTCCAGAAAATGCCTCAGCCTTTACTGCTGAAAAACGGCTGCATGGAAGAGATAATGAATAGCGTCCACGAAACGGCGCCGTTTCAAAATTCAAATAGATACTTCTGATTTGGTCATTGAATTTTTTGCAATTTTGTAATCAAGCCCCCCCCCCGGAAATATTGTAATTTGATCCCTTTATTTTAGCACCTTTTCCGGTTTGGTCCTTGATTTCTAATTGTTTCAATTAAATCCCTAATTGGCTATCAAACTTCAATAATTATGCAATTAAGCTCCTGATTTGAACAAATCAACTCTTAAAAATTATAATTGGACCTCAGAACTTTAATTTCTTCCAATAAAAGCCTAAATTGACTTAAAAATTAATTTTTCTTACAATTCAACCCTCCATAAATTCAATTAAGCCTCAGATAAAATTTAATTGAGTCCATAAACATCTGATTTTGGATTTTTCTTCCTCAACTTGAATGTTCTTTGTCAACAAGGCTCTCATCATTCAAAAATATACTGTTAAATTTCAACCTTTTGTATTTTTGAACCTCAACCAATTTTGGCCCTTTTTTTTGGCATTTTAGCATCCTTTTTCTCGCTTCTATTATTTTTTGGATTTCTTTCGAATATTTTTTTATATATCTTTTTTGTATTTTCTCATTTATTTTTATGGGAACCCAAAAATAGGTAACAACAACGTCAATAAAAATAAAAAAGAACTATCTTTTTAATATCGGGAATATGTTTTATGTATAAATTCATATTCCTAGATACTAAAAGAAAACAAAAAACTTTTTGGGTATTTTTTTGAAATATTGGCCTAGTTCTCGTGGTTTTAATAAACTAGTTATTAAAGCCAAAATGCATGCTAAAACATATAATTTTTGAATTTTTGTTGTATGAAAATACAATACGATTTTTTTTTTATATATAATTTTTTGCAATGTTTCGAAGAAAATCGAATATTTTAATACTGGAATTATATCTTTATGGTATAAAAATATAAATCAATATTAAATAAAATTGATAGAAAAATACATGAGAAAATCACAAATTTTTTCGAAAGGATTTTTTTGGATTTTGTTTTGCCTTGGGCCGGACTCGGTTTAGCCATTTTGGCTTAGGCCAACGTTGCGCGACCCAGTGAATAGTAGAGAGTGAATTAATTCACTTTTCACTATTTACTTTGCTAAATAGTGGAGATGACATAGCAAAAGAAGAAAAAGAAAGAGGAGAGGGGCGAGGGAAAACGGATTGGGCGGTGCCTCATGGTGGTGCTATTAGTGGTGGTAGTGGCAGAACGCAGCTGTAGATGATGGCGTTGTGGTGGGGAGAGAGAGAGATAGAGACTTAGAGATGTTACTGTTCTTATCTTCGTTTCTATCTTTCTCCTATTCTCTGCTTTCTCTTCTCATTTGCGCTTCCTTTCCTTTTCTTTCTTATTCCTCTCTATTTCCTCTTTCTATTTCTTTGTTATCTCTTCTTCTTCCCTCTGTTTTTTTATGTTTTTCTTTTTCTTTTCTTTTTTCCTTTTGTTTCTCTCTTTCTCTCTGTTGTTCTTCGTTCTCTTCTCTATAATCTCACACCCCTTTTTTTTTCTCCCTCTCTCGCTCCTCTCTCTCCCTTGGTGTTTATAAGGGGGGAAAGTGGGGGGAGAGCACTACCCCTGTCTAGTCATGGCGCAAGGGTAGAGAGGTCGGGGCGGCCTCTATGCAGCCATCCTAGAACCGCCTGTAGGGCATGACTCTCTTGGCTTTTTTCATCATGGTGGTAGGCCATGAAGGGGTGTGGCTAATCTCATTCTTCTTTTCCACCTCCTCTTTCTTTTTTTCCCTCTCCCTCTAAAAAAAACATTTTTAAGCCTCAAATTAGGCCACTAATACCTTTTTTTTATTGTTTTTCTTGGTTTTTTTTTTAAGATGAGTTTTTTTTTTAATTTTGTGTTTATTTTCAATAGCCAAAATCTTTTCGAACTTGATTTTTAAGTTTGATTGTCTATCTATGTAAAAGTTTTATATCTCCAAATTTAGAAGATTTTATCATTTGAATAAAAAAAAATTGATTGTATCTTGTTGTTTAGAATTAATTGACATTCATACATACTTTAGGACATTTGAAATTTGTTATCAATGATAATTGATAGTATGGCCTATTCCTCTAATGATCATGATAACAAGATATTTGGTTAAAGAAGTTCAGGGATCTTTGAGTTTTGTCAATGAAAAAATAACATGTTTAATGGATCATGATTTATCAATGTTGTAAAATGTTTTGTTAAATCTATTGTAAGTGTCCATTTAAATAATATAAAAGTAGTAATTTATTTTGTGGTAGTTTAATGTTAATGAATTTTTTACTCTTTTAAAATAGCAAATCATTCTTCACATAGCAAAAGCATGTGTGTTTTGGTTGGAAAAATATTAAAATTAATGTTTATATATATATATATATATTTAGAAGATTTTGAATAGGTAATATGAATATTAAAAAAAAATCTAAAAAAATAAAACATCACGCGTTACTTGTGTGGTTTGAAGTTTATCATCGGAGTACCTCGAATCCCTTATGGCTGTTGGTTCTTGGTATTCGCATTCAAGTGTTTTGACCCTTCACTGGCAAGCCTACACTAGGCAGAACTAACATTTGGAATCACGTGATCGGCGTTAGGTGGCGTGACGGGGACTGATTGCTAAGACCAACCAAACACACTAACACGTGGAAATGAAAAAAGTGGAGAACACTATATATATGGTACGTATGACATGCAATTTTGTCAGCTTCTTTCTTCTTTCTCTCTTTAATGGATGCATCCCAATCACAGCAAAATGCATGCAGCAAAATGGAAGTCTCTCATTTCATCTCTTAGCTAATTAGAAGCAATGGTTTCCACCTGTTCATCAAGTTCTCGTCAGCGCCCACTTTCATATGAATAAAATACATATATTTTATCATCTTTTAAGCATATTTCTTTTTCTCTCTTTTTCCTTCTTTATTCACAAGCACAATTAGTCCACCTTCACCACCTTTACAATTAGTGGTAAAGAGACTTAATAAAAAAAAATGAAGAATATATGGACAAATTATTGGTAAAACCCATTGTACCTATTTTGAAAGGTTTGCCAACAATGAAGGGCTCGTCAACAAGACTATATTTAATTGTATTTATTGTCAAATGACAATTATAACAAACATAATTATTAATAAAATAGAGATTACAAGCCATCATATTAGAAAGTAAAATAGAGTTAATAGAAGGCTTCAATATATGTTTGTGTGTGTGTGAAATTCCTTCATGTACATATATTTTAAACAAATTCATTAAATTTATTCACTAAGTAACTATGCGTGATGCGGTTGATGCTTAATTTTTAAATGAGTTTAAAATAATTTTAAATAGTCATATATAATAAAGATGGGAACTTTTTTATTTTTTATTTTTTAAAATTCTATCATAACTAAAATAAATATTTGTAATAAAACAAATGATAATTCTATATAAAAAAATGTATCCCTGAAGTAAAAAAAAATATATTATTTCTTATATATGCATTTCTTTTCCATTTTGGAAAAAAAATCTTCTTTATTAGTAGCATCATGATTCTTTTCTGAAAAACTAAATAGAGCCAATTAAAATAAATAAATATTCATAACAATTTTGAAATTTTAAATTAAGAAAACAAATATGCATTTTTTTTAATCTCAAATCTTATTCCTTATTCTTGCATTTCTTCTTCTTTTTTTTTCAACAAAAACATATCATTTTTTTTTATTAGAAACATGTTTTTTTTTTAAATCATTATGATTTGAAAATAAATTTTTAATAAAAAAATAAAATAGATATTTTTATAAATTTACTGCAACCATATGGCATAACTAAAAGAATATTTAATATGAGAAAACTGAATGAAAATGACAAAAAGTTAATTGTTATTATTAATATAAAAACTCTTATCTTAATTCAAATTTATGGCAAAATCGGATAATTCCCCAAATATAACCTTAATGATTTTAATTAAAGAGTATTTTACTATAATAAATAAATAATTAAAAAAAATTAAAAAAAAAAAGAAGCACCAAAAGAATGAGGCTAGACCTGCATACTTGGCCAATTAAAAAAAGCCAAGTGCTTGTGGGCTTAGAATATCAAGCACACGCGTCTAACCTATTGAAAAAAAGTATAGGTATGTCTAGGTCTAGAAGATTAGGCTTGTACATCCAGGCTTCTTCTTTTTCTTCTTTTTAAATCTAAGCAAATGACATATCGTTTGTTAGAGCAAACATTGTGTCGTCCTCTATAAATAATTAGGGTCACCTTGGTTGTATAGTTTCAAAACCCGAATTGACTTGGCTAAATTGGGTCCTAGACCAGTCTAGGTTAAAGAATAAATTGGTGGTGGAATAGACTTTGTTTGATCCGGTCAAAAATCTAGGTTGACTCGCAACCTGGTTAACCTTATGAAACCTTGTCCAAATCTGATCCAAACAATTGATAGATTTCTTTAGAAAAAACTAGGTTTTTGACTTGTAACAGTTTCATTATTGTCAACATAATTCAATAAGCTTTTAGAGAAGAGTCAGGGGCTAATCTTCCTTTTACTTTTAGGTTGATAAAGGAAAGAATAAGACAAATGAAGGAGATATGAAGAAGTGTCTTGGCCAAGAGAGAAGGAAGCTTTTTAAGCAACTCAACCAAGATAAGCCAAGTACCAAAGATTTATTAGAGAGGTAGATTGAAATATGCAAAGATGAAGGAAGATCAAAAACAAAGAAGAAGAAGAAGAAGAAGAAAATTGAGCAAAAAGAGATTTGTAGAGGTGTTAGGAATTAAAAGTGAAAATCTTGATAAAAAATATATTAGGGTTTTATTTGGGATTATCAAGTCGAACAAGATATAAATGGGTTTACAAGCCCATGTTCTTATGGTTTTGTTTGGGTGTTTACAAAATCTCTCAATTGCTAAAAATATTTTTGGATTTTAAAAACTATTTTTGTTTGCTGAAAAATCAAGACAGGGGTATTTTGGATTCTAAAATCCAAACTTGAACTCATTGTTTTTAGTAAAACACCTCGAATACATCATATGAACTTCAATAACCTTATTTAGAAACCCTAAAACACCCTATAAGCATTCTAAAAACTCAAGATAAAACCGAATTTAAACAAACTTTACAGTTTTCGATATGCTTTTCTCAAAATAATTAAAGGATCAAACTACCTCCATCAAACTCTTTTCTTTAAGATGAACTCATTAGTACCAAGATGTTTGTTTTTACAAACAAAAAGTGGTTGACCAAAACATTCTCTCTCCTCAACTTTTATGAAAAATTTCTCTCTTTTCTCCTAGCTATCAAGGATTCAAACATAAGGAAAATGAAGTATAGGATCGAAACATAAACATTACAAACTATATGGACTAAACATGAAGATTTCTAAAAATCCAAGGACTAAAATGTAATTTTTTATGCAAAAAAACCTCAATTTGGTAATTTTTATTTTACTATTCAAATAAACAGGAAAAGATCTATTCCTTTTAGTTTATAGTGTATTGTGATGACTTTAAAAACACACATATGATATGTGCAACTTGTTAAGCCTAGTTAACAATTTAATTATATTCTAATTGCATGCTCTATTTTATGTTTAACTATATATCTATATACCTTCATTTAGTACAAAATATTTTTATTACAATATTAAGATTATACTGGCCTATTAATTATCAATTAAGAAAAGCATTAATTGATAATTAAATAAAGATTTTATATCTCCTATATCACATGAAAAATTGAATCAAACATCATCATTGAACATAATGCATTCTTGCATAAAGACTTAAATAAGGAGGTTTATATGCAATTTCCACTAGGTTCTTCTATTTCAAATGACTCTTAAGTTTGTAAACTCAAAACGAGTTTATATGGTCTAAAACAGGCTTCTAGACAATGGTTCTCCAAGTTGTCTTTATATTTACTACATTTTGGTTTCAATCAGGCAAAGTCAGATTCCAGTCTTTTCATTAGACAAACATCAACCAGCTTTATGGCATTGTTAATATATGTTAATGATGTTGTCAGAACTTCAAATGATCTTACATAAATAGCTATTGTGAAAAGGTTTCTTCATGAATCTTTTACTATAAACGATTTGGGTGAGTTGAAATACTTTTTAGGCATTAAAGTAGCCAGATCTACTAAAGGTATTGTTCTTTGCCAAAGAAAGTATGCTTTGGATGTGTTGGAAGACAGTGGTTTTTCTAGTTCTAAACTCATTAGCTTTCCTATTGAATCAAATTTGAAACTCACTATTAATGATCCTAGTCCTTTATTATCTGATCCTGCATCCTATCGAAGATTTATTGGCATACTTCTTTACCTCACAATCACACGACCAGATTTATCATATACAGTCTAAGGTCTTAGCCAGTTTATGTTTAATCCTCATATAATGCATTTACAAGCCGCAAAGAGAGTCCTTCGATATCTTAAGGCGACCCCTGGTCGAGGCTTATTTCTCAAAGTTGATTCTAATTTACATTTAAAGGTATATTCTGATAGTGATTGGGGTGGTTGCATTGATACTAGGAGGAGTGTCACTGGTTTTTAGTTTTCCTTAGGGATTATTGATTAGTACTTAAAAATACATTTTTATCAAGGTTTCATATCATCATTTTGCACTTAAAGTTTCAATAACTCCTTAACTAAAAAGCATGTTTTATAATAACAAGTCTGATACTATAAAATACCTTAATATATGGTAAATGTTCATCTTAAATGCAGGCCTATCACATAAATAAAAGGATTGATTTATAGGTTTAAGTACTGAAATTGAAAGGACAAAGAAAGGGCTAAACTTAGAAAAGAGATGTTGGTGTAGTTCAAATTGGAATACTGTTTGGTAATTGGGTCATATCTGGAGCTGTAGATCTCGTATTTAGGTCTGCTTTATATGGATGAAAAGATAAGACATATGCCTAAAACTTTTATGTGGAGTCCAAGATTTAAAAAGGTTGTTTTCAAGTCCAAATTATAGCAACAACGGAGAAGTCTGAATCTATCTTACAGGCCAGACATTGTTCAGTATTCAGATCATATCTCGAGTTCTAGAAGTCCAAATGACCTCAATTTGTTTTTTCCTGAAAAGCTTAGACAATTTCCTAGAAATTTCATGAGTAAAGGTGGTTCAAATTACGATGTTAGCAATGACGTTTTATTCAGACAAGAAGATAAAGATTGTCACCAAGTCAAGATGTGGCCACTCACTCAACAATTATTCATCAAATCAATAGTACCAAATTTTGGCCTATAAAAGGAGGCATTTACCATGCATTTAGGCATCTTGGTGTTCAGATCAAGATCATGCTCTTGCTCTCTTTCTTTATATTTTTGTAATGTTCAATTTTTATTTTATGTTATATTAATCTCTTATTTATGCTTTTCATTTCTTTGCCATAATTATATTCTTATATTGTTTATTTATGTTTCTTTCTTTCATTATGTTTAGCTAAATTTATTATGTCAAGATGAAAAGGTTACACTAATGGTGTAAGAATAAGTATAGTATAAACTCAACATAGACTTTAATGCTTGATACTAACATGTTTTATATTTATTATTTTACTTATTCTTAATACCTTGCTTGTTAAATGGTTAATCTAGATTTATGTTGAACAACCCTTAGTATAACAAATACTTGGCACTTTCATAGCCTAACTGTGTGGTATGACAAACACTTGTGTTATAAAAAGAACTTGATTTGTTGTTAACATAAGTTATCACCATGAATACCTGATAATATTTACAAGTATTGGCATTACTCGAATAAGATAATTAATGTAATCATGTTAACAATTTATAATCTGATTGGAACCTCCTTTGTGTGTGGTTTATAATTGGTTATTATTCTCAGGCTTTAGCAACTACCACATGTGAGCTTCAATTGTTAGTTTATTTGTTGGTTGATTTCAAAGTAACACATTCTCAGGCTGCATTGTTATATACTAATAGCAAACCCGCTTCAGAAATTACTTCCAATCCAATACACCATGAAAGAACTAAACATATACAACTAGATTGTCATCTAGTTAAGGAGAAATTGCAAAAGAGTTTGATCAAAATCATCCATCTTCCTTCCAGGTTTTAATTGGTTATTATTCTCGCCAAACCTCTCGATTGTCTTAATTTTCATCATCATTTTAGCAAGGTGGGAATGATAAATATTCATTCTTATCTTGAGAGGGGATGTTGAAATATACAAAATGAAATCGATAAATTGAAGTTAAAGTCTGTAGCTAATCAGAGAGTAGTTAGTAGTTAGAGTTAGTTAGAGTTAGTTACTAAAAGATTAAAGTTGGTTATACCAGTTGTAAATTTATTGAAAATTCTATATATATATATATACACACACACACACACAATATCTTGTAGAAAAAGGCTAATAAATAATAATAAAAAAATAATTATTTTCAATCAGAATATGTCTTTTTTCTTCTCTCGGGTTCATATTTCTCTTTTGTACATATTACTTCTATATAGTTTTACAAATAAGGCCATGGATTTTGATTGCTTGTTGGAGTTTTGAGGCTCTAATACCATATAATAGAATAAAGATGGATATATACACAAAGAGGAGATATTTTGAACATTTATCTTTTATCACATGAGGTTTGAGAATGAAAACGAAATCCCTTCTTAAATTTGAAATCTTTTCTTTCGGGATTTTGAAATCACTAAACGACACATTTTGTTTGATAAAGTCATTTTTTGTGGACTTAGCTAATAAAGTTAACTAATGTAATTCTATGAGTTTACCATATTTAAATGAATCGGAGAACAATTGTGCAAAATTGTACGATATTGTCAAGTAAGAGGCAAGAAAAGCGGCCGAGCCATTTAATTTATCTTGATTTACGATACCAAAACAAACAATGGTATCAACTCATAAATTTATGTAAAAGCTTTTCAACCAAGAATACCCTTTGTTTTTGCTCTTGAAGGTTCATAGATTGCAACACTTAATTATCAAGTTGTTTTGTACGCGCAGTAACTTTTTCGTTCTCTGGGACCCTTTATTTCCGATTTGCAGTGGACTGCAAAACTTAATTATTTCGTCCTCAGAAGTACTAGTTTAGTTCAACTCATCAAACATTTATTTATTAGGCTGGGACGTTATTTCCAAATAAAAGATTTTTCTGTGTCTACCTTTGTAAATATAAAAAAATCTTATTTTTTATTAATAAAAAAAATAAAATGAAAGTTGCCGCTTTATATTTTTATCATTAAAAATCCTAACTGGTCTAAAAATTGGGTATAAAAATTGGTTGCGTAAAGAAAAAGTATTAGCACCCCAAAAACACATTACATAAGGTAAGCTGTATTATTTTATTGTCTAATAAAAACTAAGGTCTTGTTGCATTTTTTAATTTTTGATAGTTTATGGTTTAAGAAAAATCCTTCTCGATAAAAAGATCTTTATCTTATCGGATAAAAACCTAATTGTACTAACATCAAATAAAAAAACTATTTTTTTAATATCGGGAGTACATTTGAGATTTTTTTTTCTTCAATCAATTCAACTTTTTTCTCAATTTTATCCTTATATTTTTTTTACCAGTTAGCTGGGTTGTTTTTTGACAAACCAAGTTGACTGATTCATATCAAACCAACTCTTACACAGTTTAATTTTAAACTTGATCAAGGCTAAGAGCTGAGTTGATAATTTTTTTTATTCATTTCATTATTTTTTTTTCAAATTCATCCTCATATTTTTTTTTTTACCGATTAGTCGGGTTGTTTTTACACCAACCAAGTCGACTAAATCATGTTATTTAATTTTAAATCTTAGCCATAAGATGGTAGGTCAAAAGTTTTTTTATGTTAATTTTATCTAATATTTTTTAATTTTTTTACAGGTCGCTTGAATTTTATTTGAATATATCAAGTTAACTAGGCAATATTAAAGTAATTTTTATATTATTTAATCTTAAACTAGAGGAAAAAAACGAAATATAAAATTTTAAGATTCACATGCACAGCTAACCTTAATAAAAATGTAAAATAGTTCTTCATGACTTTTATATTTGAAATTTTTATGATTCAACCGGTAATATAGCGCTGGCTGTGAACTAGTTTCTTCTAAAGCTTCACGTTCTCATCTGCCCGTCGAGGTACAAACATGCATCAAAGCCCAGCTACTACACCTACCAATCTTTACCGATACATACATAACTTGAACCAGCCTTTCTTTTGGCGAATATCCCATTAGACAGTCTTTTGGTATTTTAGCCACCACTCTCTCCCTATATATATATATATATATTCTCTATTCCGGATAAGAGGGTGTTTAATATTATTATTTTTATTATACTATATATTCTCTATTCCGGATAAGAGGGTGAATTGCATTAAAAAGAAGAGGAAGAAATAGAAACATATTTACCAAGAAAAACATGAATGGTCATTCTCCAAATGCATGGGAAGGCAGTCGGGTCATGGTTATCGGTTCAATGGGGTTCATTGGCGGGTTCATAGCCGAAGCTAGCCTCGAATGTGGCCACCCCACTTACCTTCTGATCCGGCCTGAACTGGTTTCCCTTTCCAAGGCGTCCACCATCAAGTCTCTCCAAGACAGGGGAGCTACCACCATATACGTAACCAACGCATATCTTGTGGCCTTTTTTTACTTTTACTTGGTCTTTATTTTAATGCACACACAGCCGCAGGTGTAATTAATGTTCGTGTGTGTGTGTCTATATATATATACACACACATATATATATATATATATATATATATATATATATATGACTCGGGTGATTGTGATATCAGGGCTCTATCAAAGATCAAGATGTAATGGAGAAGGTGATTAGAGAACACAAGATTGAAAATGTGATATCAGCTGTTGGTGGTGCAAGCATAGCAGACCAAGTCAAGCTTGTTAATGCCATCAAGGCAGCTGGTACTGTAAAGGTAATTAATGTCTGTTACTCTCGAGTATGTTACTTGACTAGTTACACGTGCCAACAAACGAACACTATTGCCCGTCGTCTATATATCTTGTGGGTGTCCTTTTATATGCAGTCCCAGACATCTGAAATTAATGGAAACTCGCAAACGTCGTTATCAAACTGTGATCCCAACGTATTCGGGAAGCCATAGATTTGAGCCTCTCTTCTTCTTCCTCTTCTTAATGTACTTTAGGGGAGGGGTGAAGAGCACAACCTTTAAATGATTATAAGAGAATCAAGGATAGACATGCTCTTTTGATGAGGAAATACAATGTCTGCGCGCAGAGATTTTTGCCATCTGAGTTTGGCCATGACATAGACAGAGCTGATCCAGTGGAGCCAGGGCTTACCATGTACAAAGAAAAGAGACAAGTTAGACGTTGCATTGAAGAAGCTGGGATTCCCTACACTTACATTTGCTGCAACTCCATAGCTGCCTGGCCTTACCATGATAACACTCACCCTGCTGATGTTACTCCACCGTTGGATCGCCTCCAAATCTACGGTGACGGAACAGTTAAAGGTGCATCCTAACGGCTATATATTCTGTTGATTTTATTTTTGTCAAGGAATATGATTCGAATGATTAATATGGACTTATAATTCACAGCTTATTTTGTTGCCGGTTCTGATATCGGAAAATTCACAATAAAATCAATTGATGATAATCGAACACTCAACAAAACTGTTCATTTTAGACCTCCAAGCAATCTGCTAAGCACTAATGAGCTTGCCTCTTTATGGGAAGAGAAGCTTGGATACAAGCTGCCCAGAGTCACCATCACAGAAGATGATCTACTTGCTGCTGCTAGAGGTTGGTTTTAAATATAACTGCCAGTATTGTCTTCTGGGTTAAACTTGTTTTTCAAGATCATTTTAAGAGCAAAACCAGAGTCAAATATCCATTTATCAAGCATGTCCCGGTTGTTTTCACAGCCAGTTTTCATGAATGCAGAGATGCAGATTCCACAGAGCATAGTTGCTGCCATTACTCACGACATTTTCATAAATAGCTGCCAAATAAACTACAGCATGGATCGGCCAAATGATGTTGAGGTGTGCTCGCTCTATCCAGAGTTGCCATTTAGAACCGTTGATGAATGCTTCAATGATTTTGCCGTACAGATGATCAGCAATCCGAAACTCGTTAACAAGCTGCGAACAAGACGGGCACCACGATGCCAAATCCTAAACCAGAAGCTTTATTTATTACAGCATGATATTCGGGAGAACATATCCCTTTCATTCTCGTGTTTTTATGTTTGCGACGGAAAATCTATTGATATATTCTTCTGCTATCAAATCTAGCAAAACCTGTTTCTAGCAGAATTTTGTTTGTATGTTATGAGGGTGCTGCGTTAGCGATAATACTGCATTTTTCTATAACTATTTGGCTTTCTAAACAGTTCAGTCTACGAAAAAGTTGTGAACCTTCATACGGGCGTACATCACATTGTTTAAAAAGAAAATTCATGTCCCTGTCGTCTGCAAATAACATGATAGGGCAACCCCAGCACTTGCTGATGAGAAAAACATTTCTAATAGACTTCTGGCATTAATATGAAGGACACTGGGTAACAAATTGGTTTAATGCAAACACTAAAGATGTCAAGCAGCAGCTGATAGTACAGATTAATCAAACAAAACACACTCTTGTGCTTAATGCTCCAAAACTGCCTTCTAAATTTGACAGTAGAGTAAATTAAAGACTAGACTTCAGGTCTTAGAAGAATGCCTGATGGCTCGTCTTTGGCTGTTTTGTATAATAAACTTGCATAGTTGGGTGTTCTCATTTTCTGACGTCCCCAAAGAGGAAAGCAGATTTTCTTTTTTTTACTTGCTTCTCGCAGTCTAGGTCAAAGGTGCCATCAATATGATGCGGATTCTCAAACTATCACTAGTAAGGTAACATGCAAATCTTGCCCATGAAATCAAAGTACCCAAACAGTATTTACATTACGACTTAGAAGAGTATTTCAAGCATCCACTGCCAAAAGAAAATATACACAGAAATAAGTTCTTATATGTTTAGTGGGTATATGTGGCACGACAAATACTTTTCAGCATCTAGCACCAATAAAAACAAACTATTTACATTTATTTTCATGAAAAAAAAACAAAAAGGAAAGGAAAGGTGCTAGCATCCGTGTTCTCTACATGTTCTAATGCACAATTATGTTAATTTGAACAAGCAGAAC
The DNA here is from genome assembly GCA_964019445.1 of Populus tremula. Classification (NCBI taxonomy): domain Eukaryota; kingdom Viridiplantae; phylum Streptophyta; class Magnoliopsida; order Malpighiales; family Salicaceae; genus Populus; species Populus tremula. The sequence goes on along the minus strand of CAXHTJ010000007.1, from coordinate 8,062,688 downwards.
GCACAGAAGTAAAAGTTCTGGTCAGCTGTAAAAAGAACTTCCCTGCTAAAGCTGTTATACGTTATCTGCACACTCTAATTCATCATCCATATTACAAAACACTGGAAGCTAAACATCATATACAGATAAGCGCTCCTCAACAGAGACACGACAAATTGGACATTTTTTACACCTCTCACAGCAGGTGCTGCAATGCATTTAATAATCAATCAGCATTACAGTAAGGGAGGGGAGAAGAAAAATGAACTTCATATTTTAGCAGACATCAAGATAGAAACCATACCTGCAAAGGATACGATGTCTACACGGGAGCAGAACCACACTGATCTCTCCCTCAAAGCACACCCTGCATAAAACTTTTTCCTGACCAGTACAAAAAATATAACATTTAGATATCTCACGTAACAGACTAACATACTAATGCAAATTCAAGTAACAGACTATCTCAAGCAAACTCCCATAATTTACAGACAGCAGACACCAGGATCTTTGGCAATGCATGAAGCTTTTTCATACTTTATTTCAGACAATTATAGTTTTTGATACACAGATGCTCCTTTGAAGATCTACGCTTGAGAAATATTCATTGGAGATCTAAATTCCAAGATATTATGTGCACTAAGATATACTTCTGTTTAATAACTAATTGGAGCTTGGCACTAAAATTTCGCATGATACAGATTTTTTTTCATGTATGTATAATGTTTTGACAGTATTATTGCAATTATTGTAATCCAAACAAGTATAATGCAATTGACAAACTGGAGACAGAATTTCATGTTCCAGATTAAAATAACTTTCATTTAGATAATCAATTTCAGTTAAACCAGAAGGAATTCTGTTTAGGAAAACAAAAGTTTTCAAAACAGGGTGCTTAAATTGATGCATTCAATATTGCCATCATCTTCAGCATAACATCCATATTCTGAATAACTATAAGAAATGCTTCGGTGAGATTAATTTATAAACATAAACCACATATTCTTCTCTATATTTGTCTCAAATTACAAGAATACACATACCTGCATGCACTAAGGAACAGTACATGTTTCTTTCAGGCTCCTCTTCAACTTTTATTTGAGGACTAACTAATGTTCACTAGAATATTATGCCAAAATTCAGAATTACTGCTTTACCCATTTTGAAATCATTTTAGTTCATCAATAAACCTAAAAAATTGACATAGATTTACATATTACAATTTTCAACCCTTGGGTAAAACATGAATTGAACTGATCCACAAGGCAGAACTAAGAAATGGAACTAAGAATGTTCAAAATCATAGAATAAGGGTCCTGCCCTAAAAAAGAGTGATGGTTCCCAAAGAATAGAAATTATAGTATTCCTGTGTTCAAACCATGTCCCTTGATTATGAAACTATAAGCAAAGCATGGGGGTATTACATTTTGAAGTCTTTCAAACTCCTGCTGGCTGTATTTGGTGATTTCTGTCTGCTCACCAAGAGCTGCTTGAAGCCTCCATACCTGAATGTAAGAGAATCATGCAAGAAAGCAAAGGTGGACTATAAAGGGTCAAAATCAATGTTTGCATTGGCCAATAAAAATCCATGGTTGGATCCAAGAGTGAACAAAGAGAGAGGGAGAGTATGCTTATATATATAAGTGTAAACTTGTCCTTGCAACAAATAGAATACAAAGAAAAACAATGAGGACTTTATTACCTCCTCAGCAAGATCCTTTTTAGGCATTTTCTTCACTATCTCAGGAGGATAACCACAGAAAGTATTATAACTACACATCAATGAACCAAATGTACAAAGATCAGAAACGAGCACCAATTTGTAACTTTTTATGAATTTTATAAAAACTTAAAAGATTTAATTCAACAGCTAAAGCACCAAAGCAACCCACTGAAATGGAGAGGGAGGGGGAGAGAATATAACACTTGTGGAGAAAATTCAAAAAAGAAAAATTGAGGCTGCTTGATCAATTGGGATTTGAGGATTTCTGGTGTCAACAAAGACAAGTAAAGCAGTAGTGATGCTACCTGTAAAATTAATTGCATACACACTATTGAATCTAGGTTTACAAAGCTCTTGACTACGATTTAAGGAATGGGTAGGTCAAGGCAATCCACCCAACCCAGAATACCTACAACCATAACTCACTCAGCACCTGACCTGATCGGGTCAAGTCAAGCAGAGGGCTTTGTCTACTCATTAAGCACCCACCAGGTATCCAACTTGATTCTTAAAAAAAAAAAAAATCATTATTTGAAATCACATTAAATCATATCCTAAACAAATAAAGCAATGGGTACAAGTTGGATGATGAGTCAGGTGGAATCCACATCCACTCCAGCACCCAGCCCTAGTAAAACCAGTTGGGTTTCACCTGCACCTGGTTTGACCCTGGTCAAACTGTGTAAAAACCAGACCCAACAGCTTTGAGTGACACTGGATACCCGAGGGAAGTTGCCATTCCTACTTCTATTGCTTTTTTTCCCCCATCATATGCAACTTTCATTTCATGATTCTTCATACTTCTAAACATTAAAAAAAATCTAGCAGTTCTCCTAAACAATTTTCATATTGCAGTCCACCATTCAAATTTAAACAGGTTTACAGTTTCCGAGATTGAAATTAGCAAAATACAGTTTCAATTATCTCAATCCTATTCTTATGTCCATATCTTTCTTTGACCTCACCAAAGGATATGTCATCCAACATGACACGTGCTCAAAAAAGAGAGAAATATTTTAGCAGTTTATGAACCATTATAAAATGTATAGAAATAGATAATATACTAACCTGGCATCACCCATGTGGTACAATCGGGCCTGTTCCTCTTGACTTCCCTCATCAATTGACCACCATCCCAGTAGCCTGTATCAAACAAATTGGGAGATAGAGAAGGTTATTCTGTTAGTAATCATACCACATCAAATACTTCCGCTGGCTCAGTGGAATCATGACCTTTCCTAACAGGTTAGGCTTCTGATGGAAAGTTGGTGATCACCTGGAACCATGGTGCAAGAACCCCAAGCAGTCATGAGCTCTTGAGGAAAATGTAAAATATCTTCCAGTGCCAGCTTCACTCCGTAACAAAAGAACAAGCTTCTCTGCCAACTTAGAAGCAGAAAATAATACACCAGCACCTTGAAGCAGGAAAAGCGGAGAGAAAAGAACCAGAAGTGGTATATTTCTGGCACCAGCAGGTGTTCCCTGAATTAAAAAGCCATTATCTATTAATAAGCGAATCCCATCCAGCAGGCATGAATAAAAGTCAATTATGTAAGTACCTCTAAATGCATACAAAGGAGAACTTGGAAACCAATTAAGGGAATTTTCATGATATGGCCACCAATATCTTGTAGACCACACATTCTGTCCTGTTGTTGATTCTCCTCTGAAGATGAAGTAACTTCTCTTGTCCGAGAATTTCTATGGATCACTGGATTAGACCATTTAGTACAGACAAGAAAGGCAAAGCACTCAGCAATGCTGCAGAAAAAATGTTTAGATTTATCATTTCGTTGTGGCACTAAAACCTTGAACATACCTCCAGCTTTATTATGTCTGAACTATGAAGCAGTACAGAAAAACAGCAATCAGAAAGAAAGAATCAATGCAATCTTACCTAAAGTTTATGAACAAGTCCCACCAGCCAAGTGCACCCACATCACCTGCAATATTTTAAGAGAGAACCAGAAACCAGTCATTATTTTGATATAAGCCGTTACATGTAATGATTCAGTATAGATAGAATCACCCACATTATACAAAAGGACAAGTTTAGTTCACATTGTGGTCCATGGAAAAGAAATTGGAAAATCAATTTCCACTATTCAGGGACTGCTCAGGAATGACCCCCCCCCCTATAAGTGAAATTATACTAGACTAAGAAAGACATCACAACATTACTCGAAGAATGTGTGCACAACCTCCAAAGTATCAATCAGAAAATTGAAAATAAGTAATTTAGTTTCTCTCTACAGTGTAGTCACATATTGTTATATAACTGACATTCTGTAGCCCAGCAAATGACCACCACCATTAAAGACCTGAAAAAAAATATGCATTTCACGAGCAATGCAAACTTTTGATTTTTAAGTTATGTTTGAATGTGCTTGTCCATATATTTAACATTCTTGAAGAACCACAAAATTCATATCATTGAAAGGAACCTTCCACCCTGTCAAGCCACTTAATTCAATTGCAAATTTATTATGAAAAGCGATCCCCAGTATAGCAAGAATGGGAACAAAAAAGGGATGTCAGTAAGGAAGTGTTGGGATCCAATGAAGGGAGGAATGCATGTCTTATCCGCAGCAGAACACAATTTTAATGAAATGTAAAAGCATGTATTTCAGGAGCAGTGTAAAATGTTGATTTTAAGATAAGTTTTGAAGGACAACAGCTTGTCTATATGCTCAGCATTCTATACAACCATAAAATTCCAATCATTGTAATGAACCTTCAACCCCATCTAGCAACTTAATTTGGGATGCTAATTTATAATGAATGATGATCCAATGACATTTTCACCTGATAAATTATCTTTTTTCATGAGAGAGAGGGAGGGAGGGAGAAGGAAAAAAAACAAAAAAACTTCATGATGTAACATAACTTTCAGAGCACATAAAAAGGATCCAAGCTAATGGATCATGTATCTTGTTATTACTATAGCATTTTAAGAATAGAGTTTTAGAATCTGAAAATTTATCTAATACAGTCCCACTGCTCCATATCTCTTCCCCAAAAACCTTCATACACTAAACATTCAATTCCTCTACAAAGCGTAAATTACCCTAGTGACCCCAACAGCTCCAAATGCCAACTCCAATTCATTAAGCAGTCTTTGCCTGTTCAAGAGGAAGTTAGATTGTGTTTTCTCAGGCAACAGCTTTTAAATAACTAATCACAATTACTTATGGAACAAAAAGAAAGATTTTTTATGTCTAATTACTCCATTCTCATTCCACATAAGCATAATAACAATAATAACCATGTAAGAGAACTTTCAAAACACATAATAATAGATAATTGAGAAGTAAATAAGACAATCTGAAAAGATGAAATTATAAATGCAGATTCTGGAATTGAAACTAGATAGCTGGAAAAAAAATCCCCAATTAATTTGAATGCACCAATGCAATTGTATTTAAAAATCATGTGAAGTTGAGAAAGATTACCGCCCAGCTTTAGAAGGGTAAAGACTGTAGCAGCCACAAAGAAAACCATAGAAATTGCAACCCAGAAGTGCTACAAAAGTAGAATGGAAGTTCATTAATCCTTGAACAAATTCATATACAACCTAAACCATCATATGAATTAAAAACCAACAAGCTTGAAAATGCCAAATTTGTAATAATGGCACCTGGATCTTAGGTAACATCAAAAAAATGATCTTGCAAATGTCGTATGTGACATTTCTGCATGAAAATAGTGTCTATAGCAAGATACTCATTTTGGAATTATCCAAAATAGAGTCTCAGAAACAACAAATCATAATTTTCAAGATACTGCAAAAATTACAGCCATGAAACTTTATTTACTTTCAACAAATTAATTGAGTCCTTGAGGTATAAACTGTACTGTATCAACGTGTTTGTTAACAATTTCAAATAACTACTCTCTGTTAAGGAAGTTATTATGTTTGTTAACAATTTCAAGCAAGGGAGGGATACATAAATTCATTATACGTTGCTAAATTAGTTCCAAGCCACAGACAAAATACTAGACATTGGCATGCTTTAAACAGCTCTCCAAGTTAATACAATGACAAACTTACAGGCAATGTTTCCCATATCGCTTCATCACTAATGCTTTCTTCTTCTCCTGGCATAAGAGCCTTACACATTCTGTAGAAGAAATGAAACTCCGTTAACAATAGTACAGAATACAATAGTAATTACCAATTGGGAAGAAAACTTGGATATGGGAGGAGGAAGGGAGGCTAACTGAAGTGTCAAGTGTAATTCGGAAAAACAGTAGTGATGTTACAGCAATTGCCAATAGAAAATTGATGGCAAACATATTGTGAACAGAACTTAAATTTAGTTGAAAATTTTGGACGTGATCCTTTATATATCATTTGGAATAATTATCTTTTCATATTCTAAAGAGGACGAACCCTTCAGAAGATGTATTTAGTGTAAAAAGAACAATTAAGGCAAGTTTAGGGCAAGTTGTGCTCATTTAAGCCATTGGCGTTCTATCTATCCAATAAGAATTAAGGAAAAGTTATAAGGTGACCACTACAGTAAAGTATTTTTTACTAAACATGGAAATGACTTAAAACTAGCATGTTAAGGAAGAACAAGCATGGCCTGTTACAAAGGTTCTCTGTGCCAATATGCAGTATGCAAAAATAGTATGGGATGTTAACTGCGTATCTGTAAGATAAATTACTGAGACTGATTAATATGCCAAAGGAAATACCTGAAATTGTCAATTAGAATAATTACTTCAAATGCCAACAATGGAATAAAGACAATCTTCAAGTTTACAGCAGCAATATGATAAACTGCAGAGAAGCGTTAAGAAAGTTTGAAGGTCCAAGCATTTAAATGATTATAAAACGATAAACAGAATAACTAGGAGACTTGAAAAGGTTGTTATCACTTGTTAATCCTCAACAGCATAAGAATAGTAGAAGGGGTTTAGTGTATACCATAAACACTTTCGAGATATATACAAAGAAGCAGTTCAAATGCAATAAGCAATGGTGTTGCCACAACTGCATGGCACGGCGCCCACTGTCCAAGAAAGAAAATCTCAACACTTTATATCCACAGATAAAGATTGTTTTAAATCTCATAGACACAAAATAAAAGAAGGAAATATTACATGGCGATTACGAGGAACTGATGGAGCAGGTAATGAAAATCTTCCTCGAGCAACAACTACATGGAATGTCCAGAGTGGGAAGAAAATTAACCTGAAAATAGAAGCCAATACATATACATTATCCATTTTTCAGGCTTCAACAAGCAAAGCATTAAATACTAGGCATCTAAATCACAACATAGTAGGAAAGACTTGAGATACAAGCATGTTTAAGGGGGGAAAAAGGAACCCATAGATAACCTTATTAAGGGCAGACTGTTAAGAAAAGAAAATTCTCCCATTCCCAACCCACGGCATTCCATTTCATTACCTTATATCATAGCACGCATCTTTACCAACTAAATTTACTACAACTTAACTGAATAAAAGCACAAAATCTGGACATCCAACCATTAAACCTGCTTTAGATTAGCAAAGATTTTCTAACGCCTCTTTGTTTCATTGCTTCAACAACTGTTAGCAATTTCAAGTTTTGCACCCATTCCAACAGAACCGAGAAATCCCCCTGTCATGATAGAGACTTCCGAGAACAATAGACAATAATAAATAAATAAATAAAAGCATCGTATTTTCAAAATCACGAGACAGTAAAGAGAATGAAGGGCCCCTTGTAAATAATACAAAATAAAACCACAGAAGATAATATATCCTCATCAGTTGGAGATTTTCTATGTTAATAACCATGATGGATGCCACAGTCGGACTCGGAGGCGTAAAATAAAGTTTCTACTTTTACCACTTGAACCTTGGAAAAATAGCAATTTACCCCAGATGGTTGGATACACCACTGGTAAGAACAAAGCTGAAAGCTTCTGTTGTTGTTCTTTTTATTTTTTATGGAGAAAAAAAAAAGACTTGGGAAATTCAACTTCCCACAAAACATACCATGTAAGCAATTCAAGTATGCATTCTCCAAAGAAACTTGTGAAATTCGTAGAATCTACAGTACCAATTACAGAAAAATCTTCAATTCGAAAATCCATACATCAATTCATGCACAAAATTGATAAGAACAAGAAGAAAACAGACCACCAAGAGTACGAGACGACGTGATCAAGCTTGAGGACGAGCAAGACAGTGAAAGAGAAGAGAAGACAGTGTGCCGCTAGTGCCTGTACTGATTTCAATACTCTTCTCCAGTTCATCTTCTTCGCTCTCTCTCTTTCTGGTTTTTCTTTTTTGTATTCGTGGGCTGCGGAATTGAATTCCTTTTTTCAGTTATATTATTATTATTATAAAGTGAGAAGGTTTCCTTCGGGTTTCAATGGGGCGATATTGAAGAACACCAATACCGATCCCTTTCTCTTTTATTATTCCCTCTCCCTTTTCTGTCTCTCTTTGTTTTCACGGCAAAGTAACGCTTGCGTCATACTTATCAACCCGGGATAATTCGGACAAGAAATTAGATTTTAGGTTATATAAGTTGACTCTAATTAATATAAAAAAATTTAAAAAATATATTAAAAATTTTAATATTTTACATGGAAAAAAAATTAAGAAACAATTCATATAAATATAGACTAAATGTGTTATAAATAATGAAATTTAAAAATTTATTTTAAAAAAAAAATTTATCCTATATTAAAAAGATATTATGTTAATATGTTATTCTTTTAAATTGAAATATTTAAACCAAACATTGAAAAAACATAACTTTTTTCTTGTGAAGATATAATATATATACTAAAAGGCTTCAAATAATACATTAAAAAATAAATAGTTTTTTTCTTACGAACATAGAGTATATATACTAAAGGGTTTCAAATCTCATATTGAAAAAATAAAATATCATTCTAATATTTATATAATGAACTTTAAAAATAATTAATAACCAACTAATATATATATATATATATATAAAGAAGGTAGGCTAGGAGAAAAACACATTTGAAAAAAAAGGGTCTCAAACGAGTTTTGTCAAGTCAACCGGGTTTTGCCAGGTTTTTGCTCATCTCAATTTTTTACTTTACTCAGACCGGTTCAGCCACAGGGTCGACCAGGTCCTACGTTAACCCGCCAAACTGGTCCGGGTTTAATAACTATAGCTAGCATTGTCCCCCTTTTTTTAGAATATTTTTCAACTATTTTTTTATTAAGTTTGATTTAAAATTTTGAAATTTGTTAGTAGAGAAGACTAGATAATTTGTTATCCCTTACATTGTATATCAAATCAAATTTTTTTTAAGTTAACATGTTTTTACAAAGGAAATTTTTTTAATTAATTAGAGATTAATCTAATGTGATCCTGTTAATTTGGCAAGTCCAGAAGTAATATGTATAACTAGAATATATATATATATATATATATAGGTCATGAGACAATATAATATTGGATTAACCGGGGTTAAACCATGTTAACATGTAAAATATATGTTATAGGTCATGAGATCGTAATAACTTTATAAAAAACAAATCAAAAATATATATTGAAAGCCAAGATTCAATTAACTCACTGTTAAAAAATATAATTGAAAAGGATCAATTAAAAAAAGGAAATAGAAAAACCTAAATCAACCTTGTTTAACTTATCGAACTTAAATCATGAGACTGTAATAACTCAATAGAAGCAAATTAAAATAAATTATGAAGCTCAATTCACAATCAATAAAAATAATAATTAAAAAGCAAAAACAACTCGAGTCAACCCAATTTAACACGCTAAACCCTTGACTTGAGTCGTGAGAATGAGATAATCTCATAAAAAGTATATAAAAACAAATTATAAATCTTAATTTTCAATCAATCTAAATGGTGAAGGATAGAACTAAAAAAAATCAATTACAAAAAAAGATCCAAAAAAACTTGAGTCAGGTTAGTTAATCCGCAAAACTCTTAACTTGAGTCATAAGACTGAGATAACCTCATAGAAAATAACCTCAATCCTCAATAAATCTAATGTTAAAAGACCAAAAAAAAAAAAACAAGAAAAACAAAGTTCTATTATGATGAAAAGGAGAGGAATAATGATTTCCCATCCTGAATTAGTCTATAATAATAATAATAATAATAATAATAATAATTAACCTAAACTAATTCATGTGGGAGAAACATTGTAGTTGCCACCCTTTCATAAATCATTGTGGATTATAACGGTAAAACATTTGGTCCCTAAATTTGTTTTTGGCACAATGTAGCTCTTTTGAACCCAAATTAGCACTCAATTGAATATTGTTTTTGGAAGGAAAGGTTTGATTAAAAGTCAAAGGATCAAAGTGAAAATGGTGGGTAAAATAGGTGGTGGCTTCGAATTGCATACAAAAAAAAATTAATTTCATCCCTCATCTTTTTAGGTTTATAGGTTTTGGTCCTTTTAGCTGTTCAAAATTAAATTATGGTATAAAAGTTCATTTTTCTTTTTTTTCTTCAATCCTTTTTCTTTTTTTTTGTTAAAGGAGAGAGATAAGACAATAAATTCTGGCTTAAAGAGAAAAAATTATCGTTAATGATGATTTTAGCCACCATAAAGGTTGAAATTGGTGTCAATAGATTCCATTTCATTAGGATACTTTTATCTAGGTGTTTTTTCCCTTCTCCTTACCTGAGGAGATAGATCTAACTGCTAGAACATTTTTGGGTTTGAGTTGATTTTGATTTTTTAAGCTACTTTTGGGTTTTTTAGGTCATGAATATGTTTATCAAAGTGCTTTGAATGTTTACTAAGTGTTTTAGATCAAAAATGGGTTGAAAAATAGTTTTTCTATTGTCACCGATGACATGTTGTTTGCCTTTTTTTCTTAAAAAAAAGGTTGGGTTTGTGTGGAAGACCCACGTGCCTAGGTTGTTTTTTTTTAAAAAAACAAATGCATAGGCCCACGCACCTGGGCTTCTCTTGTTATTATTTTTTTTTGCTAATTTATATTTGGGTTAAAAAATTGAAAGAAAAAAAATTTGAACCTAATTGAGTCCATGAGTCAGGTCTTAGTTTTAATCGGTTAATTTGCAATATCCAGACTACTATTTGTTTTTCTTGTTTATAGTTTAATGCTTTTATTGCCCCTTAATTTAAAGAAAAAACTACAATCTCATTATTTGTTAACACTGTTCTATTTATACTATCTCGACATTGCGTTCCTATCATGAATTTTTTACTTCTAAAATAAATATTTGATACAAAAAAATTTATCATGCAATTTATTGTCATATAATTAAATGCAAAATAATCTTTGAGATGAATTTTTTTTTTTTTTGAATTCGATGATGTGCATGACTTGTGTCATAAGTTTGTTTTGTTAACTTGAGTTCACTTAGTTTTTTTAAGTAAATGCTATTTTTTACTGATTTTTGTCTTTCAATATCAAGTTAATTCAGGATTAAGCTCTCCAAATTATTTTTTCCAAGATTATTCTCATGAATGTCATGGGTCAACTCATGTTAATATATGTAAGTTAAATGTTTTTTCATTTCAATATTAAATAAAAAAAACATTTAATTGAAGATTAAAATCTATTTTTTTTAGAAGACACGTCACCAATATTTGTTTTTTTTTTTTTACGTTTTAATTTTTTTTGCTTTGACTAGTAGGCTAGTAATATCTATGAATGTTTGGAAATAGTTAATTACTATTTAGCTAAACATAATGAAAGAAAGAATCATAAATAAACAAGATAAGAACATAATTATATAAGTATTAATATAATATAAAATAAAACTTGAATGTTACAAAATACAAAGAAAGAGAGCAAGAACATGATATCTTGATCTGAACACCAAGATGCTTAAATGTATGGCAAATGCCTCTTTTTATAGGCCAAAAATTAAAACTATTGATTTGATGACTAATTGTTAAGTGGGTGGCCACATCTTGACTCGGTGATAATCCTTATCTTCTTGTCTGAACAAAACGTCATTGCCAATGTTAGAATTCAAACAGACTTGAATCATGAAAGCCTTAAGAAATTGAGGTCATTTGGACTTCTAGAACTTGAGATATGGGCTAAACACTGAATAATGTCTGGGTTGTAGGACAAATTCCGACTTCTCTATTGTTGCTAAGATTTTGACTTCCAAATAACAGAATTGGGTCTTGCACTCCTCATGAATGTTTTAGGCTCATGTCTTAGCTTTCCATCCATTTAGAGCAGTCCTAAATCTAAGATCTATGGCTCCAGATATGACCCAATGATCGAAGAGTGTTCTAGTTTGGACTGAACCAGCATCTCTTTTCTAAGTTTGGCCCTCTCTTTTTTCTTAAATTTCAATAATTGAACTCATCAATCAATTCTTTGATTTATATGTATGCCTGCATTTAAGATGAACATTTACCATAAATTAAAGGTATTTTATAGTATCAGACTTGTTATTATAAAACATGCTTTAATTAAGGAGTTATTGATACTTCAAGTGCAAAATGATGATATAAAACCTTAATAAGAATGCACTTTTAAGTACTAATCACTTAGAGCTCAGGGTTTGCTAGCCCCAACACTAGTTGCCCGCATCCTAGGGCATGCAGCCCCACCAAAACTAAAACCGACTATTTTCTCACCAACCATCTTTTCAATGCCAAATGCTTCCTAGTGAAAAGACAACCCCACCCTTCCCCTACTATCCTTGCAACTCTTTTGGCAAAGACAACTCTGCCATTACACTACTTTAATCCATAGTGTTTTGTGTTTAGGTAAGGATATTGAACCCTTTTAGTATATTGTATAATATCTTAGTTCATGTGCTTTTGTCGCACGTGTGCAGCGTCGCGACGAAAACATTCACTCTCAAAATCTTTGTATTATCTAAAAATATAGTAAATGTTAGGAGACAAGGAATTCTTGTCTCTTATCACTAAAAAATAGAATGACAGTCGCCACTTAGTAATTTGGTCATTAGGAACCCTAGCTAGTCATATAGATCAGGTACGGGGATTGGTTGCGTAAAGGGAAGGTTTTAGCACCCCAAATACGTCCTACCTAAGATAGGCTGCATTGTTTAATTGTTTGATAAAATCTAAGGTTTTGTTGTGTTTTCTAGTTGTTGGTCCGTCTAAGGTTCAAGAAAAGTCCTCTTCAGTAATGAAATCCTTATCTTATCGGATAAAACCCAATTGTTTTGATGTCAACAAAAGAATTTAATATCTAGAATACGTCTTATGTGTAAGGTCGTCACCCTAGATATTCAAAGAAAACAAAATATTTTTTTTGGAATTTTTGAAACATTGGTCTAGTTCTTGCGACTTTAATAAACTGGTTATTAAAGCCAAAATGCATGCTAATACATATTTTTTGAATTTCTTTGTTATATGAAAATACAATATGATTTTTATTATTATTATTATTATTCAGAGACTTGGCCGTATGCATGAAAACAAATATATATGTTTTGTAGAAAACCTGGTATTTTAATATCAGATTTATATCTTTACAGTATAAAAATACAAACCAATATTGATCAAGATGCACTAAACAATATGTGGGGAAATTATGAATTTTTCAAAAATATTTTTTTGAATTTTTTTTTGCTGGGCCGAACCTGGCTCACCCATTTTGGGCTGGGCCAGTACTGCCTGGTCCAGTAAACAAAAACAAACAATGGAGAGTGAATTAATTCACTCTTCACTGTTCACATGCAATGTGAACAGTGGAGCAGCCCGGGCGAGGAGGAAGAAGAATAAGAGAAGTGGAGGCTTACTCGGCGGTCGTCCGTTCTTGCAGGAGCTGGAGCTGCCGGTTCAATTAAGTCCATAATCAGCCATCAAACTTCAATAATTATGCAATTAAGCCCCTGATTTGACCAAATTAACTTTCCAAAATTATAATTGGACCCAAAAACTGTAATTCTTCCAATAAAAGCCTACACTAAATTAAAAATCAATTTTTCTTGCAATCAAACACTTCATAAATTCAATTAAACCTTAAGATAAAATTTAATTGAGTCCTTAAATATCTGATTTTGGACTTTGCTTCCTCAAATTGAATTTTCCTTGTCAAAACATGGCTCTCATCAGTAAAAAATATAATGTCAAATTTCAATTCTTGTATTTTTGAACCTCTTCAACCAATTTCTAGCCCTTTTATAGGCGTTCCAGCATCATTTTCTCACTCCTATTATTGTTTTGGATTACTTTCAAATATTATATATATATATATATATATATATATATATATATATATATATATATATTTTTTGTATGTTTTGTGTGTGCGGGAACCCAAAAATAGATAACAACAAACAGTTTGAGCATTAGTTCTACTCATATCATCGGAAAATTAAGGAACAAGAGTTCCTAGCCTTGAAACAGAGAGACATGTCAATGCTTGACTTAAAAAATTTCATCAATGGAAAAAGAACAAATATTTAGCATCTTGTTTTTTGGGAAAATAGTCTTGTTTAAGGAGTCGCCACCTAGTATTATGGTCATTAGAAATCCTAACTGATCAACAAAGATTCTATGGTATGAGGACTGATTATGTAAAAAGAAAGATTCTGTTACCCCTTAACCATTCTACCTGAGATAGGTTGCATTGCTGATTTTATCTTAAATTGTTAATAGGTTGCATTGTTGGTTTTATCTTAAATTGTTAAAGGTTGCTTTTGTTTCGTTCTTATGGTTTTGCTATGATATTCATAACTTTAACGTCAGTGAATATTCACGTATGAATATTTTAAACACCGCGCGTTGGTAAATATTGATTTTTAACTCTAGCGCTAGTAAATAAATCTATAAAATTTAGATTAAAATAAAAAAAAAACTATGTTTTTTTTTATATATATTAGGGGATGAATTGAGTCTAACCGTGTGAGTTGGGCTGGATGCAGCTGGTTTACCCGGTCACTGGCACAAGCCAGTGACAAGGCAAAGGCAAAGGCACACATGCATAAACCGTTCACGCATGCTGTGCACGGTGTGATGGTAATTAAAATTACCTTTGCCCAATACTCATGCGATTATAAATGGATGGGGCGGTGAGCTTACCTGGTCTGGACGAAGGCATGAAGCCGATGACGCCGATGACGAAGGTGTGGTGGCCGACTGTTCTCTCCTCTGTTTTTTGTTGCTTTCCTCTGGTATTCCCTCCTCTCAGTTCGTCTTGTGCATGTCCCTGGTTTTCTCTTTGTTTCATTCGTTTCCTATGTGGTCGGTCCTCGTTCGTTCCCTGGTCTTCTGCTTCGTGCCCCTGTGTTCGTGACCGTCTGTTGGTCTTGGGTTCTTCCTTTCCGTGAGCATGTGAAGGAAAGAGCTTGACAGGCTCGTCAGTAGACTTGTCCAAAAGACCATCCAGATGACATCCTTTGAAACTGAACTTCATGAACTTTGTCTTCTTTGGCTATCCTTCTGCAGCAACACCGGTCTCAACGTCTCCATGACATGGAATAATATATACTGCATATGCAACATCTTCTCTTGAGAGGAATAAACCTTGAGGAGTGGGCAGCACCATTTCCAGACCTTCCACGGTTAACAGACTTGCAGGAGATTGAGAACTCACTAAATAATGGCTTATCATCTCAGGCTTGATTTCAACTTGATTAAAGGTTTTGCCATTGTGGTGGAAGGAGGAGCTGAAGCCGATACTCCAGTCAAGTGGTGTTTGTCGCCGTGCAAAGAAAGGGTGGCTGGTGTAAGAGTATCACGATGAGAGGAGACGTTGGTTTCCTCTAGTGTGTTTGCTGGGAGAGTAACTTGATTTGCATCCCCTCTCCAGAGGTCCCATCTTCTTTCTTCTTCAAAGGGCGAGGGTGGTGACGTCTGAGATTTGGTTGACCATGGGGAAGAATCCTGTTTTCTTTGCAGGTCACGGCTGAGAAGACAAAAGGGTCGTTCTTGTGCTGGGATGAATAGTAACCGGGACTGCTAGGATGAGTTAGGAGCCGTTTCTAAGTTTTTTCTTTTTTACGTTTTTTTTGTTATGCACCCCCGCCCCGCTGTTTTTTAATGCCCCTTTTTAATAATTAATAGCCCCTCCCACCTGTGCACATATACTTGGATTTGTATTTATAATGCAAAAGTGTCATTATGCATAGAAAATAAAGTCCAAACAAACTTGTGCACGTCACCCTTGCAATGTCTGTTGGCGATTTGCATTTTGTTTGATTTGTTTTTTGGGAGTTGCCACCTAGTATTTCATTGAGGGTTATTATGAAACCCGGATGTACTGATATTATCAGAGATTCACGGGTAAGGAACTGATTGTAGTTAGGGAAGGTATTAGCACTCCTAACACACCTCACCTGAGATAAGTTGCTTCGTGGCTTTGATGTGATAAAGAAGTTTTAAAATTTTGGTTCTTTCATCGGATATTATAAATATGACTTACATGTAAGTTTATAATCCTTAACCATGAGCAAATCAAAATATTAAATTCTTCTTTATTCTTTGTAATTTTATCATAAAAACATATTCATGAAAAAAAAAATACAAACAACACATTCACTTTCACTATATTTTTTCTTTTTTTCTTTTCCCTTTTTACATCCACATTTGCACACTACAAATTATAAAAATTCAAAACCAAACAAAAAGTACATTAAACAATTTTAAAATTAAAAAATAGCCCCAAAATAATATGGAATTACAGGGAAGGCCTTCTGCACCACTAGAATAGTGGCGACGTGTCTCCTCCATGCGTTGCCATCACTGGCGGCGCATGGGTTCACACGTTGTTGCTAGATAACTAGGGAGTCTGACCTGCTTTTCTTCTTCTCTTCCGTTCCCTACTGGTGGTGAGGATCCTCATCACGTGCAAATCCAAGAAAACAGAGCAAATGGCAGTTGATTTTAATCTATTTCTTCCTTTGTTTTTCGGATCTGCTTCTCTCCATTCAGATCTGCAGATCCTTCTTTGGTTTATGTCTTTTTCTCCTTTTCTTTAGGTGGTTGACGGCTCTCAGGAGGAACGACCGTGTGTGGCCTGCTACTGGATGGTCTTCACTCCAGTTGGTGGCAGTGGTGGTTGGCTATTGCATTCGTTGTCCGGATGTAGAGGGAGAAGCTGGTCTATGTGCAGCTGAGAGAGGGAAGGGAGAGCAAAGGGAGTGAAGATCTGTATGGCCGGGCTGAGAGAGGAGGGGAGAAGATCTGTGGAAATGGGGGGAGAAGATGGGATTCGGGGGTGGCCGCTGTGGTTGGACGGGCGAAGGAAAGTCTGTGAGGGCCTCTCTATTGTTGGAGAAAAGAGAGGTGCTGAAAATGGCAAAGGGGGAACAGGGGCGACTGTAAGAGAAAAGGTGAGATGGATGGGGGAGAAAGGAAGGTTAGGCGTTGTGGGTTTTACTTAGAGAGCGTGAGGTCTGGTGAGATGAGGGAGGGAGATCAAGGAGAGGGGCTGGTCTCCGGAGAGAAAATCCCAAGTCGGGGGGGCAATGAATTTGGTTTTCTTTTTGGTAGAGGGAAAGTCTTGGTTTTTGGCTAAGGAGAAGGGGAGAGTGAAGGGGAGATGGTGGAACCGAAGATGGTGAGCGACGACTAAAAGCTGGGGGAAAGAAAAAAACTTTTGGATGATGGGGGGTGGCGACTTGGTGTGAAAGAGATAGACCTAGGGTTTCTCTCCTTTTTTTTTTTTTCAAAATTGCCCCCCTCATTCATGTGTGTTAAAGGCTACTATTATAGGCAAAATATTGTTTGGTCCCTAAAATTGATCCCTCAACTTTCTTTCTTTTTTTATATTTGTTGAAAACGAGTAATATCAACATCAACTCAATGAGGAAAATCAATGATTTTAAAAATAATGCATGAAAAGTCGAATGCGTTCAAAAGTCATTTGAAAAATTAAATTCTTTTGAGACGATGCTAAAAATGCTAAAAAATGATACAAATATATTAAGAAACATATATATATTTTTTATTTTCATTGTTTTTCATTGTTTTTTTATTCTTCAAAATTTTTATCAAAAAGGTGGGTCAAAAATTGAGTAGCAATAAAACTTATTCTCTTTTTTGAAATTTGAATTTGATAGAATCAAATTAAAAAAAATGATAACTATCATTATGTTGATGATTAAGAGAAAATGACAAAACATGTTGTAGTCCCTAGTTTTTTCACAAGTTGACAAATCATACTTTTCCTCAAAATAAAACCCTACTCTTTTGATTTTAAAATTTAATCCCTGTAAAATTAAATTAAAAACCAACGGGTCAAAAATGGGTTATAACAATATGCACGACATCAATGGTGGAGTTGCCTCCTGGAAATAAGGGATGTTTTGAGTTTAATCATAAAGTTATAATTAGAGGATTCAGGAGTCACCACCTAGTATTATGGTAATTAGAAAACCTATTATTCTACAAGAGTCTAGGTAAGGCGACTAGTTTTGCCCCCTACCTATGGTAAGTTATTGTTGATTGATTATTAATATAAGATATGTTCTATTTGTTGGTCTCATCTAAGGTTCAAGGAAGATCTCTTTCCGTAAGGAAGTCTCTACTTATCAAATTAAATCATAATCATTCTAAGACCCTAATTTTAGCATCACATTTATATCTCTTAAATATTAAAGTCTATATTTGAATAAGAAGGTAATTGTTATAGGATTTTTTGTATATAGGTCAAATCCTAATGGATAATCATAAACTAGTTATGATATCCATTTCATATTTTAAAAACATAATAAAAATATGGTTTTATCCTTTTAAGAAAATATACATAAAAACTTTAGGATTTGACCATATGTACAAAAACATAATATATTTTTGTATTTTTTTTAAATGAGGATTTTTTTTTTGGACTTATTTGAAATTTCAAAGAAAAAGCAAGTATTTTTAATATTAGATTTGTATCTTACTATATAAGTTTATAGCCTAATATTAGGCAAAAATCTTGCAAAAACACGCAACGAACCCACAAATAATTTCAAAATGGTCCTTAAAATTTTTTAGAACCTTTTTTTTTTTGCCTTTTCTTACTCTTGTTTGAATAAATATTAAAATAAAAACAAATTAAAAACTAAGGGTGTTGCGATGTCACGGTCGCACAAATTAATTACCCTAGCTTAAAACACACAAGATAGTATAGAGCAAGCAAGGGGTCGATCCCACGAGGAAGTTTCAAGTCAGATTTTTATGTTGTACGGTATGTAATTGGGGGGATTTGGTTTGTGATTAACTAAGCTATGGCTACAATTAAACTAGCAAACAAAATCAATTGAAATTGAAATATATCAAGAAAACAAACCTTGGTTGCAAGCACACATCCACCAACGGAAATTAGAACCGATCCTTGAAACGAAACTCCAGTTATATTATGAATTTTATCTTTTCTTAATATTGGTTAATTAACGGATCCGCCGTATAACTAGCCCTAACCAACAAACAATCATAGTGTCCGCACTAATGATTTAATCCAATGGCAGCCTTAAGATCCAGATAAATTCATTAATCTTAACAACCAAGTTGTCAATTTGTGTTGCTATGATCGAATGTTCTCCCTAAGTTTAATAACGCAGTTCCGCTACAATTATCAAGCTTAGTTGCTTCGCAAGTTTATATACCACAACTCCGGTTTTGATATCAAACTTAGCAATAGATTGTTCACAATAATAACTTAGAGTCCGCTCTAGCAATTAAGATAAACAATCATAGGAAATATGCATAGGAAAACAAACATACTCATTCATAACATAAACTGAAAATAAAAGGAAGAATAAATCTCACGTTCTTGAAATCCGAAGGTTTGTTGTGTCCTTGCAACCAAGAAAACGAGCTTAGCCTTGCATATCTATTGAACAACTACTCCTAAAGATGAAAGAATACATAATTTCTGATTTGTAGAGAGGAGAGTTTGTGTTTCCCCTTCTTCTTTTCTACCTCCTTCTACTCACCCTCTATTTATACACAAATTGTAAGTAAGAAAATCAAAGTTCAAGTGTGAACATCAATAGATGGTGGTAGTGTGAAGGCGCTGGCTGCTGGCTGCTGGGTTGGTTGCTGGCTGTGCTGCTGGGCTGTCTTGAGGTTGGTGGCTGCCTTCCTTGACCTTCTAGAATATTTACTAGAGGAGCTAAATTGCTGGTCGGTTTGGATGCTTCTAGATGAAATTTGGATTCGTTTCTTCACGCAACCTGCTTGCTGGCAGAATTCAGCTGTCATCTTTGAAAAATCATATATCCTCATATGACATCGTTTTTGGCTGAAATTTGGAGCGTTTATAGATCTTTGAGTAAGGAATCCAACAATTGAGTTTGCATCAATTGGACTTCTGAAGCTCCAGATATTGAATTTTGAATGGGCAAAGGTCAACATTGGCAGACTGCGAGATTTGACTTTGAAGGATGTGATTTCCATGATCTTTCTCTTTTTATTTTTCTTGCATTACATTTCCAAAAAGGTATGGATGTTAGCTTTTTAATGCCACTGGAATCACTTCATTTCGATCTCTGGAACTCACGCTCTGCACAAAATACGACTGAACGTCAAATCTGCCAATTACCTCCAATTTACTCCTTTTTGCATCTTTCATCCAAAAATGCCTTCAAAACATAAAACAAAGAATATCAAGGCATTTTATATAAATAACATATGCAAAACACTAGTTAAATGCGGGTGAAACTATCGAATAATATGGTTACATCAAATACCCCCACACTTAGCTCTTGCTCGTCCTCGAGAAAGGATAAATAAAATTAAATTGAAAATAACTATGATCAATTTCTTAATCTCCCATCAATGTCTAAGAGTACAAGCATTATAAACAAGAATACAATCATGAAGGATAATAATATAATTCTCATGAATTTATTTACATGCAAACTTCAAAACTCAATCAATCGTCTGGATTTAAATGAAATCTATGCCATGCCAAAGTGATAGGTCCTCTCATTGATATACACTCCAACACTCATGTGTTTAGGGTTTATGTGTTTAAATCTCTCAAATTCAATCAAAGAGTATGTTCTACCATAAGCTTGCTTTTCAATCTCATCTCCATTAGCAACTTATTACAAGTATTACATGAATCAAAAGGTCTTATTTTCCGGTTGTAATGGGGCTGAGGTTAAGGTGAGGTAAAAGAAAGTAAAAGGAAAGGTTCAAACCAATGAAAGTAGAGCATTTTGAAAAATGATACTTCAAACAAGATATTCCATCAAAGCTCATAAATTTTTCATCTTTAATCACAAATGCTTAACTCCTTTTGATTTCAAGCTCTTTCAACATAAAACCTTAAGAACATAAAGGAATACTTTTTTTTTTCTTTTTCTTTTTTTTTTTTCTTTGGCAACTTTGCCCATTTTTTCATCAAGCATCACTTCTTTCTTTTCATATAATTTCCAACCATAATTCCATTAAATATTACAAGTATATGCTCTACTAATCCTTGGCCAGGGGAAAAGAAAAACATATATAAAGTTAAGGCTTATACATGGATAAAGCAAAAAAAGATAACCAAGCTCAAAACGGGTTCACTAAGGATAATATGCTTTAGGTTGGCTTTTTGGCTTGAGGGGTTAAAATTCCTAATGCCTTTATCATCTTCATGTATATTTGTAATGGGATATAATCTCAATAAGATATGAAGCAAGTTCTAGAGATACTTATCATTGAAAGAATGCACACTCAAAGATATAATGTTGAAGGCTCAAAAGCTTGCATTGGTATAACACTATAAAGTCAACATGGCATATTCTCAAAGTCAATCCCTAAACCAATTAAACCTTAAAATTTGCATGCATACTCCTTCATTTGATTTATATCTTCATCTATCTCAATTAATTCTCATATATAATACTGATATTCTCAAAAACCAATAGGAGTTAAAAAGATCAAACAATTTTTTTTTTTTAAAAAAACAAAAAAAAAAAAAAAACAACAAAAAAAAAAATAAGAAAACCAAAATTCTCAATACCCCACACTTAAAACACAACATTGTCCTCAATGTTGAAATAAAAGCAAAGGAACATAAGAGAATGACAAAGATAAAGTAAAATACGAAAAATAAAAGATAAGGAAAAAGAAAGCAAATCTGATTTTTTTTTCTTTTTGTGCTGGGTTGCCTCCCAGTAAGCGCTTTTGTTTTATGTCATTGGCTCGACATGCATGCTCATTCTTCATAGATTGGTTCAGCTAACTCTGCAGAAGCGGAGTTCTGCCGTCCAACCTTCATAGAAAGGTTTCAAACGATGCCCATTGACTTTGAGTATGTTGTTAGTTTCTAAACTTGTAATTTCAACTGCACCATAAGGAAAAACATTAGAAACAACAAATGGTCCAATCCAACGAGAGCGTAACTTTCCAGGAAAAAGTTTCAAACGCGAATGATAAAGAAGGACTTTGTCTCCAACATGAAACTCCTTTCTTGTAAGCATTCGGTCATGAAGATTCTTAGTCTTTTCTTTGTAAATCCTTGCATTCTCATAAGCATCATGTCGAATCTCTTCCACCATAATTCCAATCTTTTTGGGCACCAAAAGGATAGGCGCCACCCATTCACTGTCCGTGATGGGGTAAATGACTCCTGCATCATTGGGAACAATTTGAAAAGCTTGCAAATCCAATGCTGATTCATGCATGTTTTGGGGAACACATATATGTCTCTCCATCTCTTCTATCTTGGTGAAATCATTGCCATAACTCAAAGCTATGCTTAATTCATCTTCGCAATCAAAATCACAAACTTGCTGCACACACTTATCAATTTGGTCATAACATGTGATAGAATGAATATTGCTGTCGATACACGACGTCGGGCGACGGCTCCGCTCATTTTTGTTTATTTAACAAAAAAGATTCGTTTAATTAGGGGAAATGAAAATTTTATTGGAGTCGCCATCTAGTAATTTGAGGGAACTAGAAATCCCAAATTAGACACTGGTCCCAGAGATTCGGGTACTGGGTTAGTTATGATTAAGGGAAGGTAGACACCACCCTTAAAACATCCTTTCAAAAGAAAGGTTACCCTTACTTGTGTGTTTTTTTTATTTGTTTAAATGATATTATATTTTGAGCTTATTTGCAATTTTATTTTTTTTTTATGGTTAACGTCGGTCCCTAAAAATAGACACGTTAAAAATGACATCAGTCCCTAAAAATAGGAGACTTGTCTAAAATATTGACGTTTAACCCTAAAAAGGAGAACGTCTGAGTTACCAAAAAAAATATGGACATAATCCATATTTGTTTATTTAAACTTTTACATCGGTCCTTTTGAAAAAGAGACGTGTCGACAAAACATTTGTTTATAAAAAAAATATTTTAATCGTTGAGATATGGCTATAACTATATTTAAAATTGGGCTTTGGACCCACGAATGATGACATAATAGGATGGGTGTTGGACCCGCGTTGTTATTTTTTTTTATTTTTTTGTTTTACAACATGCAAGAAAATTTATATACAAAATAAAAAAAAATTAGCAATCTAAAAAAATTACATGAGTGACACAGTATAGGTAAAAGACTGAAATACCCTCGGATTTCTTGAAAATTACGAAAATGCCACTGGCGGCGTGTGTCTCACGCGCTGTCACTGTTGACGATGGCGAAATTTTCCGGCGAGATTTCTGGCCAACCGATGGTCGGTTCTGGTAGATCTGAGGTCGAGGATTCTGTTGGTGGTGGTCTCGACGGCGTTGATGGCTGACGAGGGAGAATCGACACTTGAAGCTTCGGTGGCCGGCGATCGCGGCCTTTTTCCGGCCAGATGAGGCGGTAAAACGATGAAAACCACCGGGGTTTTACTTTACGGCAGTGAGAACCTTTCTGTGGTGGTGCGGAGACTTTATATGGCCGGAAAGTGGAGATCGAGGAGAGAGAGAGAGTCGCCGGCGAGAGGAGAGAGATGCTCCGAGATTTGCTACGGTGCGGACGCGTGTATGGTGTACCGGTGCGCTGAAGGATGTTAACCGTTGGATCTTGGATGAAACGATCGGATGGCTTGATTGGCTAGATCAGCAGGTTGATCGGACGGCCCAGATTGTCTGGTTTTTGATTTGTGTGGCGCGGTGCACCGAAAGCTCGGTGCACCGGATGACGTGGCGCAACGGGATTAAATCCTGGAATATGTTAACGGCTGAGATGTGTTGGGATATGTTTGGTATTTTTTAAATTGTTTTTTTTAAAAGACAATATCCTACTCTCCTGAAGAAAAACTAAAAAAATTAGAATATATCATCTTCTTTTTTTTTCTTTTCTCTTTCTTTTTTTTTTCTTTTTTTTCTGCCCCCTCGTGGCTATTTATAGCCACGGGACAACAACCATAAAATCTATTTTATTATATATAATAAAAATAATGCACACAACTACCATAATTTTGTTTATTATATATAATAAATATTGCACACAACTACCATAATTTTGTTTTTATTATATAAAAAAATATTTACATGGGTAAAACTAAAAATTCAAATCAGTATTAGAAAAATCCCGTTTCAACCGCCAAAAAATGGAATACCAAAAAAAACATTTGATGGGTATCGACCCGATGAACCGGGTTTTGGTCGAAAATGACGGTTTTGACCCGAGACAGCCCGAAACTCATTTTTTACCCTGGTCGACATGGTATGACCCGTATTGACCCGGTGAACTCGGTTTTGGTCAGAAATGACGGTTTTGACCCGAAACAGCCCGAAACTCATTTTTTACCCTGGTCGACATGGTATGACTCGTATTGACCCGGTGAACCGATTTTGGTCGAAAATGATGTTTTTGACCCGAAACAGCCCGAAACTCATTTTTTACCCTGGTCAACATGGTATGACCCGTATTGACCCGGTGAACCCGATTTTGGTCGAAAATGATGTTTTTGACCCGAAACAGCCCGAAACTCATTTTTTACCCTGGTCGACATGGTTTGAATGAAGAGATGCGGTTGACTCGAGAGAGAAAAAAAATATTTTTGAATTTTCAAATTTTTTCTTAATGTTTTTTTGGATTTTTTGAAAATATATAAAAAACATGGGTCAAAAATTGGGTAGCAACAGATGCCCCCTCTTTACAATGCTTACGAAGCAAAAATCCTCGATGTTTTGCA
Organism: Populus tremula; assembly: GCA_964019445.1. Lineage (NCBI taxonomy): Eukaryota > Viridiplantae > Streptophyta > Magnoliopsida > Malpighiales > Salicaceae > Populus > Populus tremula. Next base: position 8,037,988 of record CAXHTJ010000007.1, on the reverse strand, counting down.
TAGTAAGCTTTGTAAAGAAAAAAAACTTGTCTTTCTGTCTCTTTTTTTTTCGTTAACCTGAGATCCCATCTGGCGACCTCCTTTACCAAAACCAAAAAATGTGTAAAACGTGGTCTCATTGTAATGGGTAACCAACCCAGGTGGAAAGAATGTGAAAACAAATGGTCTCATTATGATGGGTGACCTACCCAAATAGAAAGAATATGAAGTGCGGTCTCATTGTAATGGGTGACCTACCCAAAAAGGAAAGAGTGGTCTCATTGTAATGGGTAACCAACCCAGGTGGAAAATAATGTGAAGTGTTGTCTCATTGTAATGGGTGACCTACCCAGATGGAAAAAATATGATGAAGTGGTCTCGTTGTGATGGGCGACCTACCCAAATAGAAAGAATGTGAAGTGCGGTCTCATTGTAATGGGTGACCTACCCAAAAATGGAAAAAATATGAAGTGTGGTCTCATTGTAATGGGTAACCTACCCAGATGGAAACAATATGATGAAGTGGTCTCGTTGTGATGAGCGACCTACCCAAATAGAAAGAATGTGAAGTGTGGTCTCATTGTAATGGGTGACCTACCCAAAAATGGAAACAATATGAAGTGTGGTCTCATTGTAATGGGTGACCTACCCAGATGGAAAAAATATGATGAAGTGGTCTCGTTGTGATGAGCGACCTACCCAAATAGAAAGAATGTGAAGTAAAGAATTTTGTGAGTGGTCTAATTGTTCCAGGCGACCTGCCCGATGATAAAATGCGAGGAAACTCGCAAGTGGTCTAATTGTTCCAGGCGACCTGCCCGATGATAAAATGCGACGAAAATCGCAAGTGGTCTAATTGTTCCAGGCGACCTGCCCGATGAAAAAAAATGCGAGGAACTCGCAAGTGGTCTAATTGTTCCAGGCGACCTGCCCGATGATAAAATGCGATGAAAATCGCAAGTGGTCTAATTGTTCCAGGCGACCTGCCCGATAAATAAAAAAAAAATGCGAGGAAACTCGCAAGTGGTCTAATTGTTCCAGGCGACCTACCCGTTGATAAAATGCGAGGAAACTCGCAAGTGGTCTAATTGTTCCAGGCGACCTGCCCGATAAATGAAATGCGATGAAAGTCGCAAGTGGTCTAATTGTTCCAGGCGACCTGCCCGATACATGAAAAAAATGCGAGAAAACTCGCAAGTGGTCAAATTGTTCCAGGCGACCTGCCCGATGATAAAATGCGATGAAAGTCGCAAGTGGTCAAATTGTTCCAGGCGACCTGCCCGATAAATGAAAAAAAATACGAGAAAACTCGCAAGTGGTCTAATTGTTCCAGGCGACCTGCCCGATGATAAAATGCGATGAAAATCACAAGTGGTCTAATTGTTCTAGGCGACCTGCCCGATGATAAAGATCTGAGTTGTGAATGGATCATACCTGGTACGGTTAGATTGATTTGTAAATGGATCAGGAAAGCTTCTCAAGAAAGTCTTGTATGTACGGTTGGGATTTGATTTGTAAATGGATCCCAAAAGATGAGGAAAGCTTCCCAAGGAAGTCTTGTATCTACGGCTAAGATCTGATCTTCTATTGAAAATGATGGCCGGAGGAAATTCCCTATAAATCACGCAATATTGGGCAAAAGACATCATCCACTTCTCACATTTTCAATACTCTCAAAGTTCTTAACTTTTGAAGTTTTAACCATGTCTTCCTCTTCTTCCAATGCTAATCCAAACCTTGTTCCTGCGGCAGAGCCTGTAGTTTGGCGTACAACCTTTGAAGTGAATGGTCGTCCAGTTACAATAGAGGATACTGTAATGGACGATGAAGATACCGCTGTAGCCGTGGCTAGAGACATGATCCTTCCTCGTGATGAAATGATGCTGGCAGCGAGGACCGATATTGAAGCAGTGAATCAGTCACTTGCTCTTAGTATCAGAGCTACTTCGTCTTTGGTGAATGTTGCGGAGCGTCTTCATGCCAGAAGACTTGAGTTGAATACTCAAATTCCTGAGCTCCATAATCAGATTGAGAATTTAAGGAAAAGGCTCCATGATGAGAGACGTTACAGGAACGAATTGGAGAGGACAAACCAAGAGCTTAATGCACGTGTTGACTTTTGGAGAGACTATGTTAACACTCGACACCTCGAGTTCGAGGAAGAGATGGAGCGCATGCATAAGCAATTTGAGGAATTCCGAGGCATGATTGGCCATCAAGATGAAAATATCCCTAATCGTCCTCACAGTGTTTAACGTTTGTACTTGTAAACCATTATGCCTATGAATAAAAATCCATCTTCTCGTCTTCATTCATGAATTTTGCCTTTGTGGAATTGCCATATTTGATATGATTTAAAAAGAACTTCAATTCATCTTTGTCTCGTTGGATCCCATGAGGAGTTTTGTTTCGAGAGATATCTGCAAAACAAATATGCGATGCTTGTGAAGTGAGATGATATGCAATGCATCTTACCTGTTTTTGAAATATAGATCCCCGTTCATCTTGTTTGAGGGTTTTGACTTTGAGTGAGCTCTTTTGATTTACGCGTACTTCAAGTCTACTCAAGCTGACCCATGTTGTCCATTTTTTGAGTTTCCCAACAGTCACTGCACGTTTCTCTATTGGTAACTTCACTAAGAGAATCAGCTTCTCCGTGGCCCGACATTGTCCTGAGATTTCATCTGCATTTCTCTTACTGAAGATGTATCAGTTATCTTGTTGTCTAACTGATCATATTGTAAGAGTCAACAATCTCCTTTCATAGATACTGAAAATCATACTATTTCAGTCCGCATGCTAGAAGAAGTCCACAGTTTTATCATGTGTATTTTCCACTAGGGAAGCAAATTTCTTTGCTGTTAAGGATCTGGTAACTGCTTCTCTGCCCCCTGGGAGAATTAACTGCCTCATTTCATTTCCTCCTTTGCTCTTGTTGTCATTAGAATCTCTGATTTTCTAATGGTGCCTCATAACGTGTTATATGCTCATTTTTCTTACAAAGAAAACCTTTTTTCAAAAATGATTTTTTAAAAGATCTGTTTTGTTCCAGAAAACTGAAACTCTCAATGTCTGTTTATAACAATGTTCAGGCAATTCTGGGGCTTTATGTCAAATCTCTTGGTAAAAGTAATCTAAGATGAAGGTAAGTGATGAGATGACCTTCTGCTTTGGTTTTCAAAGTGTTCAAGCGATTGCTTGAAGGTATTTTGAGAGAAAAGAAACAATTTGCCTTTTATCTTTAGAAACACTCTTTTTAACAGCATGAATAATAATGAGTAATTATTTGCTATGCTATGACTCTTTGTGGAAAAGTCTCTTACATTTTGAGAACGCCGTTTATTGATCCAGGTCGCTTACTTGATTAGAAAGGACTTCAAAGGCACATAATGTAGTTTATGGCTCAAGGCTATAAAAGAAAGAGTATTCCATAAGCTCAAAAAGTGTTTAAGGGCTTATAAACTATAGATCACTATTATCTTGTCTTGGCATTTTCTTTTGCTACCTTGACAACAAAAATGATGATGAATATTCCAAATGAGGAACTTCTGTTTTCTTTTTGTTATTCCCATATTTGTTAGGAATTCTCTCAATTGTTTGGAATTTAATTGAATTCTTTGTTGTCAGACTTTCTTTATAAGCTCACATGCCTTCAAGACAATTTCCTTAATCATATTTCTCTTTTTGCCCCCTAGTGTAGGGTGTGATCTTAGTTAAGGTTCTCATGAAAGAAAATAGACTCAGCTCAAATTGGGACTGCAAAGGATAATTTTAAAGAAAGTGAAAGGAATATCAAAGATGGCCTTTCCTCATTTCAAGTAAGATCAGTTAAAACCAATAAACTTTGTCCATATCCAACGTAATGCTTTGGATTTGTAAGATACCATGTTTTGCGAGTCCATGACAAACTAATGTACTACCAACCATTATTCATGCTGATAAAATGTGGATCCAAGACATAATTTGGGTGATAGTTGTTCCAATTGCATGTTTTTTTTTTTTTGTTGTTTGGTCATCTCTTTCAAGGGAATTGCTCTGAACATTATTCCAAACAAATCATTGATTTATTTCATTGAAATCACAAACAAAATCAGTTCTTTTAAAACCTCATTTAAGAAGAATGGATTCTCCTGTAAAAAAAGTTTGAAAGATCAAATTGTTGAGCCATTGAGATCATGCATGGGCTTTTTGGTGAGGTATAATGCAAAGAGAATTTCCTGGCCAAAACTTTATTGATTTGATTGGATGAAACCATCATACATAATACTTTTTCACAGAATCAGAGTTCACAGGCCTAGGTAAATCATCTCCATCCATCCTACTTAACAACAGAGCTCCTCCAGATAGTGTTTTCTTCACTACATATGGGCCTTCATAGTTTGGTGCCCACTTGCTTCGGTCTTCACTTGGTAATGGCAAGATTTTCATAGTACAAGATCCCCTTCTTTGAATTCTCTTGCATGATTGGGCAAAGGGTTGGACTTCACATTTGGTGCATCATCAAAAGATATCCATCCAGCTTTTATCAATTGCAAAAGCTTGTTCTTAAATGCATTACAACTTTCAATGTTATGCCCAGCAGCGCCAGCATGATACTCACATTTCAGATCTGTCTTATACCAATTTGGGTATGGAGGTTGCAGTGGGGTTAAGGGAATAGGGGCTATTTGCCCAATACTCAACAACTTCGAGTACATTTCTCCTAAGGGAAGTGGTAATGGTGGCAGTCGTTCTTGGGTTCTTTGAAAATTCCTTCTTGGAGGATTAACAATCTGGTTACTTTCTTGGTTATTTGGTTGATTTTGTTGGTTGGTAGGGAAATGTTTAGTGAAGTTTACACTTGCAACTTGTTGGGTAGGTATTTGGAAGTTATAATGATAGTAATTCTTTTTCATACCCTTATACACTTCTTCCACATTGTTCACATCGGCATCCTTTTTCCCAGTAAAGCCTTTCTTCTCAGTAGGCTCTGACATTCTCCCCGCTCTTATCGCTTGTTCTATTCTCTCAGCGATAGTTACAGCATCATAGAAATGCTGAGCTGAACTACCCACCAGGTGTTCAAAGTATGGAGATTTAAAAGTGTTAGAAAACAGAGTGACCATTTCTTTTTCTAACAAAGAGGGTTGCACATGCGATGCTTTTTCACGCCATCTCAAAGCGTATTCTCTTACAGTCTCTTTGCTGCCCTTCTCCATGACTAACAAGCTTGACCTGTCCGGGGCTACCTCCATGTTGAATTTATACTGCTCCACAAAGGCTTTTACCAAATCTTTCCACTTTCTGATCTTGGTGTTATCCAGCCTTGTATACCAGCTTAATGCCGATCCAGAAAGACTGTCTTGAAAGAAATGGATGAGAAGTTTCTCATCATTCACTACTTCTGCCATCTTATTGCAGTAAGATTTAAGATGCGTGACTGGGCATTCAGTTCCCGTATACTTGATGAATTCTGGTACCCTAAATTTTCTGGGTACAACTACATTTGGAACTAAACACATTTCTGCAGCATAAACAGGATCATATAAGTCTGCCCCTTCTACTGCCTTCAATCTCTCTTCCAGAGCGGTCAATTTATCATAATCGATATTTTCAGAGAATTTCATCCTTTGTGGGTCATCAGTTGCCAGGTTTACATTAACTGGCACTTGTGCTGGTGGAACATTGGCAGTGAACTGTTGTTCAAATGAAGAGGGATTTGCCCCTAAATTTTGAGGCGGGATACAAAGGGAGCTGATGGCATAGATATAGATGGAGTTGCAACTGCCGGCTGAGTAGAGGTACCTTCCCCAGACTTGGATACTAGGGCCTGCTCGAGTAGACTTGTAAGTCGTGCTATATCATTTTTCATGTTCTCCAACTCTCTTTGATAATGAGCCTCTAGGTGTGCCCTTTCTTCGTTCTCCATTATCTTCCTTCGTTGTCGAGTGTAATGAATTTTACGGCCTTTTAGGGGATCTATATTTTAACCTGAATGAATGCAAGTAAACTAAATGAAATGCACAAATGGATGCAAAATGTCATATGGTGTATGCATGATTGTTATTGGTTTCAAAATTTTTTTTTTAAATTATGACGAGGAACAGACCAGATCAGATTCTCTTAAAAAAAGTTCTCACTGAGGACTCCAAACCTACAGGGACTTGAACCGATTTAGGGGAGAAATTTGATGCATGTTCTGATGGCAAACAATCCCTTCATCATGTTGGTTCAATCTGATCTGGTCAAAAATTCCTCAATAGTAATGGTTTTTTTAATCTCACACTTCCTATGAGGATCGGTGGAGATTTAATGAGAATATGAAATATATATGAACATGTATGTTAATGCATTGATATTTGTTTGTGTCCTAAAGGTATATCCTAATTGATAGGATCTAGCTCATAGGGTTTGGCTCAGTTGATTCTAATCTTAAAGATTCTTTGGTTCTTAGATTGCCCGAATTACCCATGGGGTAATCGGCCTCTTAACCTTATACAACATGAGTATGGGAAGAAAATTCCACAATACCGTTGCATAGGGTGAGTTACAATCCAAGCGAAAGTCCAAATGAGCATCAGTGGACATAAGTCACACTTGCCACCTGAATCTTTCTTTTCTAATCTTAAAAAGGACGAGCTCGGGTCCAGAGCTTTTATGGGTTCACTGTGAAGTGTGTGAATACACAAATAAATAACATGCATGCATGTGTAATTAAAAAATGAAATGATTTACAATTGATATTGCATAAAATAAATAGTGCAAATAAAATAAATACTCAAAAAATAAATAGCAATAATAAAAAAATGAAAAGCACACACAAGCAGTTGGTTCAACCCTATCCCCAGTGGAGTCGCCATTCTGTCGATACACGACGTCGGGCGACGGCTCCGCTCATTTTTGTTTATTTAACAAAAAAGATTTGTTTAATTGGGGAAATGAAAATTTTATTGGAGTCGCCATCTAGTAATTTGAGGGAACTAGAAATCCCAAATTAGACACTGGTCCCAGAGATTCGGGTACTGGGTTAGTTATGATTAAGGGAAGGTAGACACCACCCTTAAAACATCCTTTCAAAAGAAAGGTTACCCTTACTTGTGTGTTTTTTTTATTTGTTTCAAATGATATTATATTTTGAGTTATTTGCAATTTTATTTTTTTTTTATGGTTAACGTCGGTCCCTAAAAATAGGAGACACGTTAAAAATGACATCAGTCCCTAAAAATAGGAGACTTGTCTAAAATATTGACGTTTAACCCTAAAAAGGAGAAGTACGTCTGAGTTACCAAAAAAACATGGACATAATCCATATTTGGTATTTAAACTTTTGACATCGGTCCTTTTTATAAAAAGAGACGTGTCGACAAAACATATTTGTTTATAAAAAATATTTTATATCGTTGAGATATGGGTATAACTATATTTGAAAATTGGGCTTTGGACCCACGAATGATGACATAATAGGATGGGTGTTGGACCCGCGTTGTTATTCTTTTTTTTTTATTTTTTTGTTTTACAACATGCAAGAAAATTTATATACAAAAAAAAAATTAGCAATCTAAAAAAATTACATGAGTGACACAGTATAGGTAAAAGACTGAAATACCCTCGGATTTCTTGAAATTTACGAAAATGCCACTGGCGGCGCGTGTGTCTCACGCGCTGTCACTGTTGACGATGGCGAAATTTTCAGGCGAGATTTCTGGCCAACCGATGGTCGGTTCTGGTAGATCTGAGGTCGAGGATTCTGTTGGTGGTGGTCTCGACGGCCGTTGATGGCTGACGAGGGAGAATCGACTTGAAGCTTCGGTGGCCGGCGACGATCGCGGCCTTTTTCCGGCCAGATGAGGCGGTAAAACGATGAAAACCACCGGGGTTTTACTTTACGGCATGTGAGGAACCTTTCTGTGGTGGTGCGGAGACTTTATATGGCCGGAAAGTGGAGATCGGAGGAGAGAGAGAGTCGCCGGCGAGAGGAGAGAGATGCTCCGAGATTTGCTACGGTGCGGGCGCGTGTATGGTGTACCGGTGCCGCTGAAGGATGTTAACCGTTGGATCTTGGATGAAACGATCGGATGGCTATGATTGGCTAGATCAGCAGGTTGATCGGACGGCCCAGATTGTCTGGTTTTTTATTTTGTGTGGCGCGGTGCACCGAAAGCTCGGTGCACCGGATGACGTGGCGCAACGGGATTAAATCCTGAAATATGTTAACGGCTGAGATGTGTTGGGATATGTTTGGTATTTTTTAAATTGTTTTTTTTAAAAGACAATATCCTACTCTCCTCAAGAAAAACTAAAAAAATTAGAAATAGTATCAATCGATTCTTTCTTTTTTTCTTTTCTCTTCTTCTTTTTTTTTTTCTCTCCTTTTTTTTTTCTGCCCCCCTCTCGTGGCTATTTATAGCCACGGGACAACAACCATTAAATTCTATTTTATTATATATACTAAGAAATAATGCACACAACTACCATAATTTTGTTTTATTATATATAATAATAAATATTGCACACAACTACCATAATTTTGTTTTATTATATATAATAATAAATATTTACATGGGTAAAACTAAAAATTCAAATCAGTATTAGAAAAAATCCCGTTTCAACCGCCAAAAAATGGAATACCAAAAAAAACATTTGATGGGTATCGACCCGATGAACCGGGTTTTGGTCGAAAATGACGGTTTTGACCCGAGACAACCCGAAACTCATTTTTTACCCTGGTCGACATGGTATGACCCGTATTGACCCGGTGAACTCGGTTTTGGGCAGAAATGACGGTTTTGACCCGAAACAGCCCGAAACTCATTTTTTACCCTGGTCGACATGGTATGACTCGTATTGACCCGGTGAACCCGATTTTGGTCGAAAATGATGTTTTTGACCCGAAACAGCCCGAAACTCATTTTTTACCCTGGTCAACATGGTATGACCCGTATTGACCCGGTGAACCCGATTTTGGTCGAAAATGATGTTTTTGACCCGAAACAGCCCGAAACTCATTTTTTACCCTGGTCGACATGGTTTGAATGAAGAGATGCGGTTGACTCGAGAGAGAAAAAAAATATTTTTGAATTTTCAATTTTTTTCTTAATGTTTTTTTGGATTTTTTTGAAAATATATAAAAAACATGGGTCAAAAATTGGGTAGCAACAATTGCTATAAGGATATTTCATTGCATCATGAAAATTGAATTCAATTTTTTCATTTCCTACCTCCATAGACAAGGTATCCTTACCACAATCAATCTTTGTATTGGCAGTTTTCAAGAATGGTCTCCCAAACAATATAGGAGTGCTGTTTGATGAATCACAAGAATCATGTTCCATATCAAGAATATAAAAGTCACATGGAATAACCAAACTATCAATCTTGACTAGGACATCGTCTATCACACCAAGTGGGTAAACAAAACTACGATCCGCAAGTTGTATTACAATGCTAGTTTTATTCAAAGGCTCTAGACTAAGAGAATCATAAACATGTTTAGGCATAACACTAATGGATGCACCTAAATCGCATAAAGCACTTTTAAAACTAGCATTACCAATAACACATGGTATAGTAAACGCACCTGGGTCTTTTTGTTTCAAAGGCAGATTCTTTTGAACAACAGCAGATACAACTTCACCCATACTTACCGTTTCATGACCTTTCAGTTTGAAAGCTCTCTTGGTAGTACACAACTCCTTCAAGAATTTGGCATACTTGGGAATTTGCTTGATAGCATCAAGCAAAGGAATGTTCAGTTCCACTTTCTTGAAAACCTCTAAAATCTCTTTTTCTTTGTCCTCTTTCTTTGACCTAGAAGAACTCACGGGAAAGGGTGGAATTGTTTTAAAACTGGAATTCATTGAGTGAGGAGTTACCTTTGGAGTGTTGGTCTTTGTTTCAGTTTGTGGAGAGAGGAGGATGATGTATCTTCTTTGTACTCAATTCAGTTTTCTATCTCTTCTTCTTCCTCCATCTCAATTTGTTTTGACCTTTTCTCTTCAAGTTCTTTCCCACTTCGCAACATGATCGCACTAACATTCTCTATTGGATTCAATGCTTGGGAGGGCAATTTTCCATTTTTGCTTCCAATTTCCCCACACTTGAAGCTACTTGCCCCATTTGCTTTTCCAAGTTGTGAATACTTGACCTTGTTTCCTGTTGAAAAGACATGACATTTTGTTGCAAAGTAACAGTATTAGAAGCCAAAGTTTTCATTCTCGAAGATCATCATTGGATGAGACCCCATCATTGGAGTTTGTGAATGGATTGTCTTGCTTGATAATTCTGTTGGGGTTGAAATCCATTGGGATGGAATTTGGCCTTGATTGCCTTGTTGAGGTTGGTTCCCATATCGTAGGTTAGGATGATCTCTCCATCCAGGATTGTACGTGTGGGAAAAAGGATCATACTTACGCTGAGGTTGTCCGTTGAATGCTCCATCAATTGCATGAGCTTGTTCAATGTAATCTTCTTGCATTGTTGGGCACATATTCGAAGCATGTCCTTGTGAGGAGCATATGCTACAAACTTTCACCTGCTGCACATTTCCACAAGCCAAAGAACGCACAAGAGAAGTAAGATCATTAACTTTATTTTCAAGGTTAGAAATACTTACCTCATTTACTCGTTTGTTGGAGAAGTCTCCACGAGTGCCAAATTTTTTGAGTTGGCTGCCATGTTTGAGATCAATTGGCGTGCAGCCTCGGTGTCTTATCTACCAATGCGCCTCCACTTGCAGCATCAATGATACTACGGTCAGTAGGCATCAATCCTTCATAGAAATATTGAATGAGCAGCTGATCGGGTATTTGATGATGAGGGCATTGAATGCATAGTTGCTCAAATCTTTCCCAATACTCGGAGAGAGTCTCTCCATGAGATTGCCGAATCCCACATATTTCTTTCCTTATGTTGGCAACTCGAGATGCTGGGAAATACTTCTCAAGGAAAATCTTCTTCATGGCATTCCAAGTTCCAATAGATCCTGGGAGAATAGAGAAAAGCCATGCCTTTGCTGCCCCTTTTAAAGAGAAAGGGAAAGCTTTCAACTTAACTTGTTCTTCATCAACTCCATTCGGTTTCATGCCAACACAAACCATATGGAACTCCTTGAGATGAGTATGAGGATCTTCTCCTGCAAGACCATTGAATGTTGGTAACAAATGTATAAAACCAGATTTGAGCTCAAAGTTTACATTATTATCAATGTTTATGCACAATGGTTGATTTTCCACGTTAGGAGCAGCAAGCTCCATGAGTGTTTGTTGTCGTACAATTGCCATGGTGTTGAGGTGAACTTCCTTTCTTAACTTGTGTAAAGTGCTTTCTATTTCAAGATCAACCTGCATTAGACTCTGATTAGTAGAACGGGTTACTGGCATCAATCGCTAAGAAAACTCAAAAGAAAACAACCACATAAGAGATAAAAAAAATGCAAATTATATGAAAATCCTATGCTAAAAAAACTAAAACTACCTAAAAAAACCTTATAAAACAGTGGAATTTGGCCTCGATAGGGTGGGGCTAGTGGTAGCCACTAGTCTTGTTTAGAACGTCATTTCACTTCAGAAAACAAAGGCTACAAACCTAATTCCACAAACAATTCTGTCTTCAACAGTACCGCTGCGACAAGTGAACAGTACTCTGCAAGCAAAAAATTTTGTTTCTCTTTTTTTTTTTTTTCCAGAAATGTAAATAACAATCACAACAACTAAAAATAACAGTACAAGCACAAGAATCAACTAAAATTACTTCCCCGGCAACGACGCCAAAATTTGTCGCGGTCGCACAAATTAATTACCCTAGCTTAAAACACACAAGATAGTATAGAGCAAGCAAGGGGTCGATCCCACGAGGAAGTTTCAAGTCAGATTTTTATGTTGTACGGTATGTAATTGGGGGGATTTGGTTTGTGATTATCTAAGCTATGGCTGCAATTAAACTAGCAAACAAAATCAATTGAAATTGAAATATATCAAGAAAACAAACCTTGGTTGCAAGCACACATCCACCAACGAAAATTAGAACCGATCCTTGAAACGAAACTCCAGATTATATTATGAATTTTATCTTTTTTTAATATTGGTTAATTAACGGATCCGCCGTATAACTAGCCCTAACCAACAAACAATCACAGTGTCCGCACTAATGATTTAATCCAATGGCAGCCTTAAGATCCAGATAAATTCATTAATCTTAACAACCAAGTTGTCAATTTGTGTTGCTATGATCGAATGTTCTCCCTAAGTTTAATAACACAGTTCCGCTACAATTACAAGCTTAGTTGCTTCGCAAGTTTATATACCACAACTCCGGTTTTGATATCAAACTTAGCAATAGATTGTTCACAATAATAACTTAAAGTCCACTCTAGCAATTAAGATAAACAATCATAGGAAATATGCATAGGAAAACAATCATACTCATTCATAACATAAACTGAAAATAAAAGGAAGAATAAATCTCACGGTTCTTGAAATCCGAAGGTTTGTTGTGTCCTTGCAACCAAGAAAACGAGCTTAGCCTTGCATATCTATTGAACAACTACTCCTAAAGATGAAAGAATACATAATTTCTGATTTGTAGAGAGGAGAGTTTGTGTTTCCTCACTTCTTGCTTTTTGCTACCTCCTTCTACTCACCCTCTATTTATACACAAATTGTAAGTAAGAAAAATCAAAGTTCAAGTGTGAACATCAATAGATGGTGGTAGTGTGAAGGCGGCTGGCGGCTGGCTGACTTGAGGTTGGTGGCTGGCTGCTGGCTGCTGGCTGACTTGAGGTTGGTGGCTGCCTTCCTTGACCTTCTAGAATATTTACTAGAGGAGCTAAATTGCTGGTCGGTTTGGATGCTTCTAGATGAAATTTGGTTTCGTTTCTTCACGCAACCTGTTTGCTGGCAGAATTCAGCTGTCATCTTTGAAAAATCATATCTCCCTCATATGACATCGTTTTTGGCTGACTTTTGGAGTGTTTATAGAGATTTGAGTAAGGAATTAAAAACAATTGAGTTTGCATCAATTGGACTTCTGAAGTGCCAGATATTGAATTTTGAATGGGCAAAGGTCAACATTGGCAGACTGCATGATTTGACTTTGAAGGATGTGATTTCCATGATCTTTCTCTTTTTATTTTTCTTGCATTACATTTCCAGAAAGGTATGGATGTTAGCTTTTTAATGCCATTGGAATCACTTCATTTCGACCTCTAGAACTCACGCTCTGCACAAAACATCGACTGAACGTCAAATCTGCCAATTACCTCCAATTTACTCCTTTTTGTATCTTTCATCCAAAAGTGCCTTCAAAACATAAACAAAGAATATCAAGGCATTTTATAGAAATAACATATGCAAAACACTAGTTAAACGCGGGTGAAACTATCGAATAATATGGTTACATCAAAGGGGAAGACATTACGGTGTTTTAGGTAAACACACCCATAGTCTAAGGGCTGGGCTGATTGGCCTCAAGGTCCAAGCTTAGTCTAGTTCGATTGGGCCAACTGAAGGCCCAACAATTTATTTTCTTTTTTAAAAAAAAATGGCTTGAGATGATGGTCTAACCCACTTTACCCCACTGCTAGTAGTAGCAAGACGTGAATTAATTCATGTCTTTCATGCACCTAATAAATGATGCAAGCAAGAACAAAGAAAGGAGATTACCTAGCTTGGGGAGTGTCGCTACTAGGAGGTCCAGCTTGAAGATGGTGGAAATGCTGGTGGAGTCCATTGTTGCTCACGATGGCTAACCTTGCTACTGTTGTTTATGGCTGCTAGTGTTGTGGAGAGACAAGTGATTAGTACTTAAAAGTGCATTTTTATTAAGGTTTTATATCATCATTTTGCACTTGAAGTATCAATAACTCAACTAAAACATGTTTTATAATAACTAGTCTGATACTATAAGATACCTAAATTTATGATAAATGTTCGTCTTAAATGCAGGCCTATCACATAAATGAAAGGATTGATTGATGAGTTTAAGTACTAGAATTGAAAGGACAAAGAGAGGGCCAAACTTAGAAAAGAGATGCTGGTTCAGTCTAAATTGGAACACTGTTTGATAATTGGGTCATATCTAGAGCTGTAGATCTCGGATTTAGGTTTGCTTTATATGGATAGAAAGCTAAGACATAGGCCTAAAACTTTCATGTGAAGTCCAAGATTTAAAAAGGTTGTTTTCAAGTCCAAATTATAGCAACAACATAGAAGTTTAAATCTGTCATGCAGGCCAGACATTTTCAGTGTTTAGCCCATATCTCGAGTTCTAGAAGTCTAAATGACCTTAATTTTTTTCTTGGAAATCTGAGATAATTTTCTAGAATTTTCATGGGTAAAGTTGGTTCAAATTCTGACATTAGCAATGAAGTTTTATTCAGACAACAAGATAAGGATTGTCACCAAGTCAAGATATGGCCACTCACTCAACAATTATTCATCAAATCAATAGTTCCAAATTTTAGCCTATAAAAGGAGGCATTTGCCATGTATTTTGGCATCTTGGTTGTTCAAATCAAGATCTTGTTCTTGCTCTCTCTCTTTATATTTTTGTAATGCTTGAGTTTTGCTTTCATTAATATCTTGTTTATGCTTTTCATTTCCTTTCCTTTACTTAGTTAACTTGTATCTTATTTATATTCTTATCTTGTTTATTTATGTTTCTCTTCTTCATTATATTTAGCTAAGTTTATTATGTCAAGGTGAAAAGGTTACACTAATGATGTAAGAATAAGTATAATATAAACTCAATATGGACTTCAATGCTTATATCCTAAACAACTTGCTATTAACATGTCTTATCATTTTTATCTTATTAATTCTTAATACCTAACTTGTTAAATAGTTAATCTAGATTTGTATTGTATAACACTTGGTACAACAAATGCTTGGCACTTTCATAGCCCAACCGTATGGTATACCTGTGCTATAAAAGGAACTTAATTTGTTGTTAACATAAGTTAGCATCATGAATTTCTAATAATATTTAAAAGTTTGGTGTTACTTAAATAAGATAATTAATATGATCATGTTAACAATTAATAATGAGCTATTAATTATAAATCATCCAATTGGAACCTCCTTTGTGTGGTTTCCAATTGAGTAATAAAAAGAGTTTATACTATACTTGTTTGAAATACCATTAGTGGATCCTCTAACCTTGACATTTGTTTTTATCATTATTTAATCCTCACATTAATCAAACATCTCAAAGTCCTCTTTAACTTGTTGTTGTTGTTAACCTCCTCGTGGTTTAACCCCGGTCTTGCCGGCTTATTTATTACTTCGACACTCCTGCACTTAGGACAAGACATCAATCTTTTGATCGTGTCAACAAGCTACAACAGATGGAGTTGTTGAGGGAAGCTACTGAGTCATGTTTATAACTTGTTGGTTTTAGGTTGCTAGGTCAATCGAGAGGAAGATGATGACATTGTCATTTCAGCTAAAAACATAGAAGAATAGGTCATGGGTTGTCATGGCTCTTTCTTTCTATCTATCAATGGTGTCTATCATAGTAGAGGTGGTTGATGATGAAGGAGATGCATGGTTATTGGTGTAAGAGGTTGGTGTTGGTGAGGAAAAAAATGGCAAGGAAATGGTTTGGTGGTGAAGATGAGATGTTGAGTTGAGAAGGACATCTAAAAAAATGGTATGTAAAGGATACTTTTTTTTGCTCCATTTTCACTCTAATTTCTCATTCTTTTTTTTTTTTTTTTACGAAATTCACCCCTATTTATAAGGAATGAAGAAGGAACATTTAGTTTTTATTGGGAATAAATCTTAGCCCTTGATCCAAACGAGAAAAATCCCAAATGTTGGCCAAAAGTCATCATCACAAGCTGTCAAATTAGACTGTAAATGCTAATTGGGTCAACCTCTATGGGGCAGTATTGTGGTGGCTGCAGAGGTGACAAGACGACGCGAATCACGTTGGAGCCTAAGGCTATGCTGGGTCATGAGAGGGATGACTTATTTGTCATATTTGGTGGAGAGGTGAGACATTAAATGCTTTTAAATAGTAGCTACCCGGGCAGCTTTTAAGGTACGAAATATTGAAGATGATGAGCAAAACAATGTCGTTTTGATACGAAAAAACATTATTTTTTGTCAAAACAACACCAAAAAGCGTCGTTTCATTTAAATGAAACAATATTATTTTGGCGTTTATGGTTAATTTAGGTTTAAAAGCTCTTATTTCAATTTCATCTCTTATTCTTTTTAAATTATTCAATTAAGTCTTCAATTGAATTTTAATTCTAAGAATCAATTCAATTTCACCCATATCAAATCTTAAAATGACCCTATAAGTTTAGTAACTTTTTTATTTTGATCCTTAATCTTCAATGTTTTTTATTTTATACCTACTTGACCTTCAAAATTTTCATTTCTTCAATTTGATCCGTAATTTCACTCAATTAGGTTCCCAAATTCACACTCCTTTTGCAAGAGATTCTTGGTCTTAAATTTCTTCGATTAGGACCTTAATTGATCCCCAAACTTTGATTTTTTTTGCAATTTTGACCCTGATTTCACTTAATTGAGTTTGTAAAAATTAAATTGTTCCTTTAAAATTTAAATCTGCTTAATTAAACTCAAATTAAGCTCCCAAAATTATTTGTTTTATCAATTAAGTCCCTAACAAAGTTAATTTGACCATTAAGAACCTAATTATGTACTTGCACTTAATTAATTCTTCTAATTTGATCTAAATTAATTCAAAATTTTAATTAAATCTTTAATTGGGCAATGATTAAATAAAAGTGGCCTATCAAAATCCTAATTAAGTTGTTAGACTTAATTTTTATGCAAATTCATCCAATAATAATTTGATTTAACTTTGAATTTGCATTATCTTTCAATCTTGGGTATAATGGGGTACGATTGGGCTCATAAATTTGTCTAAAATTTCATCTTGATTCCTCTATACATTTGAAACCCTTCTCAACCTGTTTTTGCCAAGTTGCTAGTCTTTTTGTTATTATCTTCTTTATTTTTTATTTTTATTTTAAAAGGAAAAAGGTGAGCTTGTGGGGAACCTAAAAATAGGTTATGATAAAAGGGAAAATAATTGGAATCTCCTCAATATGGACAATCACTAGGGTCTCTTTAATGACCATAAGAACTACCGCTATAATCCTTTTCTTGTGTATCAAGGGTTAGTTGTCTTCAAAAGAGGAAGCATGACTAGTGGAGGATATGGTCACGTCATTAAGCATGGACGGAATGAACCTGCTGGATTCAAACCCAGTGATTCTAGGCAAAGATCTTGTATAAGGAAAAAATCAAGAAGTGAAATAGCATATGAAACTTAAGGAACACATATAATTGAAATTTCCAAAAGCATCATATAGCCCTTAAGCCATGCAATTGATTTAATACTTAGTGCAAAGATTGTTAAATCTACTACACACCCTTTCCTCTTTCACACTAAGAAAGGACCTATCATTCACACTTGTTGAGGGTGTTCACTAATAGTGGGTACAACCCCAAATAGCACTATATCTATCCTAAGGTCTAGCCACGCCCCCATACCTCATTTTTTTACACAAGAGAACTTTCCATTCAATGTATCTTTCCTAGGCTCTTTTGACCTATTGGGAAAATTAAAGATCCAAGGGATTGGAACCCCCCCTCCTCCCTCATTTAGCATTATTGATCAAGGTATAACACTGTCTGAAAACCTTAACTGTGGATTCCTTGTTGAGAACCCTTACCAATTTCTTAAAAGCTGATAGAACAGTCCACCTATAAAGGTAGATCTAAGCAAGACTCAAATTGTAGTACCTCAAGACATCTTTACAAACTCTTATAAGGGAAATGGGCATCCAAACTCATATATGTAAATAGGCATAAAAATTATAAAGTTACCCCCACTAAGCTTGTTGGTGACCTAAGTTATATAATTACCAGACTCTGGCAACATCACTAAGTACTCCTTTGGCTACCTAGTATTGGCTAGAGTTACTTGATCATAGGACATTGTATTCTCTGCCTTATTTGGAAGTATTTTAGGTAATCTTAGTTGTCTCCTAAGGTGTGAGATCTCTTGGGGAACAATCTTATCCCTTTTTCTAGTAGAAAAAAGTTAAGCAATACCACTCCCAGATCTAGGGCCTATTCTAATGGTCATAGATCCTTGACAAGTGATTTTAGTTTCAGGTCTGAAATTGAAATCTCCCTTGGTAGACGTGATTTTCTTCCCTTTTCTAGAAGCTATTCTTAAAATATTTAAAAATTAAGCTTTTACAAGAAAGAAAGAAAGAAATAAATAAATAAAAGGAAACATGTTCTGTGATTACCTAAAAAATAATACTTCTACAAAGGATTTTTGTTCTTGTAAAAGCTCTAACAAGGGAAGGCACCCCTTTTCTTGGGAAGATGAGACAAACCTGACCAATTGTCTTCCAAAAGGCTTTTGAAGTCTTTTCACATCGAATACATAAAGAATTTGGGGGGGGGGGCAACTCATGAGTCTATATTTCTAATTAGTTATTTTGTGTTTTGAGAAAGCTTTTAGATCTAATAAAGGGTTTAACCCATTCAGACATGGGCCTGGTAAGCAATCAGACCCAATATACTTAGGTCTAGAATGCTGGAATGTTGTCAGACCAAATAAATTTGGGTTTACCTTTGACCTGAACCAAGACATCATAAACTTGGGTTTGCCCTTGAGGTGAACCTAAGACAACGTGAGTCTAGCAAGGTGCTAGACCCAATATACTTGGGTTCAACCTTGAGGTGAAACCAAGGTACCATGAATCTAGAATACTGTCAGATCTAATAGACTTGGGTTCAACCTTGAGATGAACCCATGGCACAATGGATGATATACCATGTTGTCAGATCCAATAAACTCGGGTTCACCTTTGAGGTGAACCTAAAGTTATGGGTCTTTTAAAGTATAAAACTCAATATACTTAGGTTCAACCTTGGGATGAATCCAAGGAACAATGGATTTAGCATATTATTAAATCCAATAGACATAGGTTCATTTTTGATGTCAACCCAAGACAATAAGGGTTTGGCAAAGTGTCAAACATAATATACTTGGGTTTAACCTTGAATTAAACCAAAAAAAAACCATGGATCTAACATGCTACCAGATCCAATAAACTTGGGTTCACTTTTGACGTGAACCTAAGGTGGTGGGTCTGACAAAGTGTCAGGTGCAATATACTCGGGTTCAACCTTGAGTTGAACCAAAAGTATTGTGGATTTAACATGTTGTTAGATTCAATAGACTTGGGTTCATATTTGAGGTAAACCTAAAGTTGTAGGTCTAGTAAAGTGTCAAACCTAATATATTTGGGTTCAACCTTGAGATGAACCCAAGGCACAATAAATTTAGCATGTTGTTAGATACAATAGACTTGGGTTCACTTTTGAGGTGGACCCAAGGCAACATGGGTTTGGTAAAGTACTATACGTAATATACTAGTGATTAGTACTTAAAAGTGCATTTTTATCAAGGTTTTATATCATCATTTTGTACTTGAAGTATCAATAACTCTTTAACTAAAACATGTTTTATAATAACATACCTAATAATATAAGATACCTTTAATTTATGATAAATGTTCATCTTAAATGCAGGCCTATCACATAAATAAAAGGATTGATTGATGAGTTCAAGTATTGAAATTGAAACGACAAAGAGAGGGCCAAACTTAGAAAAGAGATGTTGGTGCAATCCAAACTAGAACATTGTTCGGTAATTGGGTCATATCTCGAGTTCTAAATGTACAAATGATCTCAATTGTTTACACAGATTTGGTAAGACATAGGCCTACAACTTTCATGTGGAGTCTAAGATTTAAAAAGGTCGTTTTCAAGTCCAAATTATAGCAACAACGGAGAAGTCTGAATCTATCCTGTAGCCTGGACACTGTTTAGTAATCAGCCTATATATCGAGTTTTAGAAGTCCAAATGACCTCAATTTTTTTTTTCTGGAAAGATAAGACAATTTACTAGAACTTTCATGAGTACATGTGGTTCCAGTTCTGATGTTAGCAATGATGTTTTATTCAGACAAGAAGATAAGGATTTTCACAAAGTCAAGAGTTGGCCACCTACTCAACATTTAGTCATCAAATCAATAGTTTCAAATTTTGCCCTATAAAAGGAGGCATTTTCCATCCATTTAGGCACCTTGGTGTTTAGATCAAGATCATGCTCTTGCTCTCTTTCTTTGTATTTTGTAATGTAAAAATTTTATTTTATGTTATATTAATCTCTTGTTTATGCTTTTCATTTCCTTTCCTTTATTTATATAATTATGTTCTTATCTTGTTTATTTATGTTTCTTTCTTTCATTATGTTTAGCTAAATCTATTATATTAAGGTCAAAAGGTTACACTAATGGTGTAACAATAAGTATAATATAAACTCAACATTGACTTTAATGCTTGATACTAACATGTTTTATATTTATTATCTTGCTCACTCTTAAGACCTTGCTTGTTAAATTGTTAATCTAGATTTGTGTTGAACAACCCTTGGTACAACAAATGCTTGACACTTTTATAGCCCAACCGTATGGTATAACCTACACATGTGCTATGAAAGGAACTTGATTTGTTGTTAACATAAATTATCACCATGAATACCTGATAATATTTACAAGTATTCACATTACTTGAACAAGATAATTAATGTAATCATGTTAACAATTATAATCTGATTGGAACCTCTTTTGTGTGTGGTTTCCAGTTGAGTAATAAGAGTTTATACTATACTTGTTTGAAGTACCATTAGTGGATCCTCTAACCTTAACATTTGTTTTTATTATTGTTTAATCCTCATATTAATCTTACATCTCAAAGTTCTCTTTATTATTACTATTACTATTATTAATATCATTACTACTACTACTACTACTATTATTACTAATATTGTTATTATTAGTATTAGTATTACTGTTATTATTATCATTACTACTACTACTACTACTACTACTATTGTTGTTGTTGTTGTTGTTGTTTATAATTTATATAGTTAACTTCCTTGTGGTTCGATCCCGGTCTTGTTGGGTTATTTATTACTTCGACACTCCTGCATTTGAGAGAAGACATCAATCTTTTGATCGTGTCAACTAGGTTTCAATCTTGAGATGAACCCAAAGCAATGTGGGTCTCGCAAAATACCAGACCCAATGCAAGTGGATTCAACCATGAGCTACGCCTAAAGTACTTTAGGTTTGAAGGTCCAATTAGTCCAATTAGTCCACTTAGTCTTAGAGATCCAAGACCATGGACTTTTTTATAAGGACATGATCTATTCGTACCAAAAAAAACTTATCATTCTATGTTAATAGATGTATAAAAGGTCTCCTTGTATGCCTATCATATTCTCGTCTCATTAATAAACTGTAAATGATATTTATCCCTTATTAATGATGTATAAGATATTTTTATCCTCAATTAATGTAGCCAAGTAGAAATGACTCTCTAGTCCCTCTCATCTTCATAAAAACAATAGGGTTTAAGGACTATAAATACCTCTTGAACCACCCAAAACAACTTTTCCTACTTTAATATATCTTAGAGCATTAATAACACCCAAAACAAGAACAAACACTCTTGTTCTTGGAATTTAAAACTCTTTATTTCATTTATTGTCTTTTCCATTTGAAGTTATTGACTTTATCATCAAATGGTCTTTAAGCTCTTTAATAAATACTTTTTTGCAAGTACTAAGACTTTCATCATTAATTTTATTCTTCATAGACTAAGGAGAAGGAAACTAATAACATGAACATTTAATTTAACCACTATCCAATATCAAATGTTCCTTAAACATATTGAATTTTAGGACATCATCAAATATGACAAGGTATTTGATTTGAAGATTTTATTTGTTATGTGTGATTGATGAAACAATAACCTAGCTATTCCATATTGACTATATTTTTCCAACGTATGATATTTCAGGTTTCATATCATATTTTTAGATTCCTTTTTATTTTAGTTAATAGCAGGTCAGATCGTGTTATAATTACAGGGAAAGAAAGGCCAATTATTATATGAGAATTATTATATAAGATCGTGTTATAATAACTCTATAAACATGTACATATTATATCTCACTTTAAAAACTAAACTAAAGAAAGAGAAATGATACTCTTGAATTGACTGCATTACTATTACTTCTCTCTCTCTCTCTCTCTCTCTCTTTATTTTAAATAATATGCACTCTATAATATTTGAATTTAATACTTCTATGTTTATTTTATACAAAAATACCTCTGCCCAAAGAAATAGGTCATATGCCTAGTTTCTTCCTTTTTCTAATTTTTTTTAACAATTAAAAAAAAAAAACAATAAAGAGTTGGTTTCACTATAAAATATATTAATATAGCTTTTTAATCAATGGACAACATCTTTGTCACGTAGGTGACTTGGTCAGTGTTTTAGTGAAGCCTAAGATGAGTGGCAGGGCTAGAGTTTTTTAAATGAGAGGGCAAATTACTAACAAATACTATATTATGTAGATATGTGTTAGAAATCAATTGAAAACATATATACTAATTCATATCAAGTAAAATTAATTTTAAAATACTTTAAAATGAAAAAACTTACATTATAATTGTTCTCTTCAAGTTTTTATATTTTAAAACCGTTTCATAATAACTTTATTATCAATCTTATCGAAAATATCTTTCTTAATGAAAACAACCAAAATGTCATTCATCCACTTATCTCTCATCCTATTTCGCAATCTACTCTTGACAATATACATAGCAGAAAAACAAATTCTCTCCACTGTAGTAGTTGCAACTGCTAGAAGTAATGACAATTTGATAAGCATATATACTAATAAAAATATCAAATTCTTCTTTGTTTTTACCATTTTCTCTGCAAGATTAGCAATACCTTCAATACCAAAGAACTCATCATCACCACGTAGATTAATAATATACATATCAAGTTGGTCACCAAGTACCATAAAGTCCACTATAGAGAATTCATTGGGATAAAAATGAGCAAGGTGAATAAGCTTTTCTTCGTTGAAAGTAGAGAAAGAGTCACTTAGGTTAAAACATGCCACACAAAAAAGTAACTATATACTCATCTCAGTAAAACAATCATCCAAATCAGTAAGTTGCATGTCAATGATAGTGTTAAACAATTCCTAATAGAAATGGTGTAGGTTTGTAATCCCTTGAGATTTTCGCCTTGAACGCCCATGAAGCTTGTACTCATCATCCATATTTGAATATCAATATCATGTTTGATGCAAAAAGATGACACTTCTTCCAATAAAGATTCCTAATCATTCTCTCTCATCATTCTGAATCGTTCCTTTCATGTTTTCAATAAACTATAGCATTTTTTATATCTTGATCTTTTCTTTGTAGTGGTTGTGAAAACTCATTAGTAACTACCAATATCCTTCTTAAACAATGATGAATGAACATAAAATTAAATGATTCCATAATATCTGTTAAAACGACTACTTTTGTTCTCTATCATGATTTCATCCCATCCTCCCTTATAATCTCAAGCACATCAAGAACTGATAAAAACATTACAAGTAGATGAATAATTGTAACATAGTGGGAGCCTCAACGGGTATCACCATACCTTCTAAGAGAAGTTTCTTAATTCAGGCCTCGTCCACTAAAAATTTCTCTATTTTCAAGTCCTTCAATAATTCTAGCATATTGTTTTTCTCTAATTACCTCTATCCTTTTACATGATGCTCCAACTATGTTTATAATGCTAGAAATAAAATTAAAGACATCTCCAATTTCATTATGCTTCTTTGTAACAACCATAAAAGTCAATTGAAGTCTGTGCAAAACAATGTACATAATATGCACTTGGATTGTTATTTGGAAGAAGTGCTTTCAAGCCATTGTTGTCTCTATGTCGTAGAACAACTGCTATTTGTTCCTTGATTGATATGTCACGTGAATCATCAATTAAAATTGAAAATAATGAGTAACCTAGATCTTTGATAATCATATTTGTAATCTTCTCTACAATAGCTTGAGTAATGTCTTTTTGAATATATAGAGAATTCAATTTGTTATGACTAAGAGCTTTACTGAAAGTAACTCTTTTAATAGCTTTATTATTTCTGGAAAGGAAATGCAAAAGCTCTAGATAATTCCTTGGTTGCTTAAAGATTCACATTCATTATGACCACGAAATGAAAGTCCTTGATGCAACAAAAAATGAGCACACTCTATTGAAACATTCAATCAAGTTCGATAATCACTTTAACTCTTTATTATCTACCCGAATAACAAAGTCATAATACTTTATTTTTCATTCATCAAATTCTCATATTTTATCCAAGCTGTATTGTTACTACTATTAGACTTTCAAATATGAAGAACAAATCTTTCGTTTTTTTTTCAATTTGAAAACCCATCACTCACAAACTAATCAACACCCCATTTTAACTTGAAGATGTAACAATACAAGCAAAAGGCAGCATCTTTGGCTATGTTGTACTCTAACCATGTTGGGTATGCACCAAACCAAGCTCGATTTAAGAGTCATAGTATTGATATATTCCTAAATTATTTTTTCGGAAAATCATAGTATGAAGGTTGACAAAGACCTTTTTGTAGATAAGTTCTTCAGATTGCATCCCTATTATTTACATTATATTCATAAATTGGTCTTCTTAAGTCAGGGTCAACAAGGAGGGTGTCGGGTTGATTTCAATATGACTTTTCTTTGAATTTGATTGAGTTATATGACTTGAAGCTTTGAATGACTGTTCATCCTCAAGGAATTTACGCTTGAAATACTTGTCTAGTAACATGTTAATTTAATATGAACTTGTTGGATTTTTTTTTTATCATCATTAGTATCACCATAATAATTAACATAACTACACAATAATTCACTATTAAACAAAAGTCAGTTCAGTTCCACAATAATTATAAATCTTCCATGTGAAATTCATAGCAAAATACATATCAATTCATCAAAATTAAAATCCATATCAATTCATATCTATATGCATATAATAAGTATGTTGATTAAATTATACTTAATCATTCTAGACATTAATTGAGGAACAATGTTTGAAAAACATGTTTTCTACTTGATATTTTACTGACAAACAACTCATGTGAAGATATTAAATTTCAATAAACTACCATGCCAATGCAAGAGATACCAAGAATAATGGTTTTGTATGAGTATTAATTTATTCCTTTATAATAAAAAAAAGAAACATTTAATTGATTAAATTAGCAAATTCAAACATTTATTTTGAACATATTCATATCAAAACCCTTAAATTATCATAAACCTTAATATTTTTAATAACTAATTATAAAAAATTACAACTAAAATTAGACAATAAAACAAATACAAAAAATAAAATTTTTTTACCAAAAACAAAAAGCAAAAGAGGTTAATTACTTAAATGTACTTGAAGAAAAATTTGGATATGGGAGAGAGGCAGGGACAACAACTCAAAAGAAACAAAAAAAGACTTTCTTAGTCATGTGAATAAAAAGAAAACATTTTGGGTAATAAACTGGATATATATATATATATATATAGTAAGATAATAAATCAATAATAATAACCTTTTTTCCGTGTATTAACCATTCATCAAACTATTATATTAATATTTTAATATATAAAAAAATTATAGGGGTAATTACTCCTTTTTGTTCCTGTAAGGCTCCGTCACTGTCTAAGATCGAGGTTCGAACTCTGCCTGGACTATTAGATTCTTTTCTTTCATGTTATAGGAACTGTATTATTGATTTAAAACAAATAAGCTATATACCAACAAAAAGTGTGATTTGTCCAAGTCGTAAGGGGGAGAAGCTTAAATTTTCTTTAGGTAAGATTGCGCGGGTTCGAATTCTGTAGATCGTTTTTCCAAAATGCAATTTTGCTTTTTTATAGTTCATTCCTTTTTTTTTTGGTCAATTTTATGTTTACACGTACAATTTCTTGAATGCTACACATGCACCCCTATCTCTTTTTATTTTTTCAATATTAGCTAAAGAGTTCAAAAGAAACTCTCCTATTTGCTTGCTCGTGGCAACCATAAATTTATCAAAAAATTAGGCAGACAGACATGTATTTTTCTAATTGTTTTTTTTTCTTGTATATTCAATTACAACCTAGCACTATGAGTCAATTATTTGCATTATCTACACCCGTACTACTGTCAAGCTTTTATAGAAAAGTTGGTTCGATGTTATTTTCTCTGTGAGAGCAAAGATCAAGCTCCAAAAGGTGTACTATGTTACATTTAGTCGACCTTAATCACTCACAAAAGGCAGGCATGTCAATGTTTAATATAAATTATTCAAATTGGGGCATACGCATATGGTTGTGCAGTAAAGGATTATAATTCAATTTTTGACATCATAGAATGGGATAAGTTGTGATCAACAAATGTCGTTTGAACCTTCCCCCATGCGTAAAACGACATCTTCTTCTCATTGTATTTGGCAAACATTTTCTTGGAAGTATTCATTTTGCATATTGAAGCATCAAATCGAGGGCCCCTCCAATATTGGCATGAAAAGAAAAATTAAAATAGTTACAATGATATAAATCAAAGACTTTATGGGCTATCTAATCAAATCATAACAGAAAGATTGAATAATGCATTAGACAAACCTATCTGGTTTCTTATCATTTACATAAAGAAAGACATTTTTCAAGAGTATATGGCCCGAACGAGGATTTTTAGTTCTACCAAGACTACTATTCTGATCAATAATAGAAACAAATTAAAAGGGAAATATATTGAAACCTTAGTAAGTAATGGGTGCTATGCTGTTATGGCATGATTTCTAGCTAGCTGGTGAACGTAACCTAGACATTATGGACTTATCGCACCAAAGGTGAAATAAAAAAAAGATCTTGCACTCACTTGAAATAGATCATTCTTGCTTTGAAGATAGCTCAATGATCATGACTTCCCGTCTCTTCAGTGAAGAGTCCTTCCTTGGGTTCAAACCCCCCCTTTTTTAAAATAAAAAAATTAGATTCAAATCTAGAATTCAACGTACCTTAATTTTAGTAGAGGTTTATAAATCTGTATATTCTTTTGCTCTCCTCTACCTAAATATATATATATATGTTGAACATCTGTTATAGCATCTATGTTTATTTTTAATTCAAACTCTATATTTTTGTAATTGAAATTATAATTATAAAAATATCAAAGGATCCAGTCTTGCCACATGTCAAGAGATTAGAGAATCAAGTAGTTAAAATTTTGTTAATATTGTTAGACAATTAAACAAGTCTGTTAGCATTGAGGTTAGAAGCTCGATCACGTCTATAGCATGTTATAAAAATCTGTAACAGTGTGAAAGAATTAATAAACAAAAAGAGTATAGTTGATCCTTCTTTCTTTCCTCGTCAAAAATTCTCTTTGCTTCCCTTTACTTCTCTGTTTACTTTTCTGCTTTACTTTTGTGTAAATATGCTATCATCACATGGTATCAGAGCTTTGAATTCTTGATCTTGTGATATTCTACTTCCACACTCTCTGGTTTCTGCAATTCTCTTCAGATTTTTCTGCTTTCACTTCTTGCATTCTCAAAATGGTGACTACTTCTGAACTCTAGATTGTTCGATCTCCTATTACTTCTTTGCTTCCTATGGTTTCTATTGCTGTAATAGTTAAACTTGATGATACAAATTATTTGACATGGCACTTTCAGATGCAAATTCTTCTTGAGAGTCAAGGCATTTTAGGATTTGTTGATGGTTCAAGGAAGTGTCTTAGTCGGTTTGATGCAGACTCGGATCTTGAGAGTGTTGAAACTGATGACTATCAGGTGTGGAAATGCATGATCGAGCATTGATGCAATTGCTTATTGCCACTCTCTCTTCTACTATGATTTCCTATGTTATTAGATGTGTAAGTTCTCATGATATGTGGGTTCAACTAAAGGATCGATTTTCTACAATAACCAAAACACGAATCTTTCAGATGAAAAGTGAGCTTCAGACTATCAAGAAGGGTTCAAAACCTATGTCTCAATATCTATAAAGAATCAAAGATGCTCAAGACTATCTTTCTGCAGCAGGAGTTTATTTTGAAGATGATATTATGATTTTGGCTCTTAATGGTCTTCTTTATGACTACAAGACATTTAGGTGCATGGTTAGAGGCGGAGATAATGTGTTATCTCTTAAAGATTTTTTTTTTTATCTCAGTTGCTTGCTGAAGAAGCCACTCTTGAGCAAACTCATTCTACATCCCTTTTTGTTTCTGCAATGATGGCTTAAAATCAGACATTTCAAGGCAAAGCTCTTGTTCTTGATGAAGGTAATTCTAATTCTCAATCTCAAGGATATCCTTCTAACTCCAAGTCTGTTCTATCTTTTTAATTTTCCTCTAGCTTCAATGGGGGTTTTAATGGTTATCATGGTGTTTTCCATGGTTCCACTGGTGGCTTCAATGGTCCCAATACAATGTTCACCAATGGTGGCTATTCTAGCAATATAGGCTCTCATTTTAAGGGTCGTGGACGAAGTTGTGGTCATTACCAATCTAGTCCACAACCTTATCAAGTTTAGCCTTCTTCTAGTCTTGGCATTCTTAGTCCTGGCACTGACATTCCCACTTGTCAAATCTGTAGCAAGAAAGGTCATGTAGTTGTTGATTGCTATCAACGACACAATCAACCTTCTCCTTCTACCTCTTCAGTTCAATGACAGATTTGTTGGAAATTTAGGCATTCTGCTATTGAGTGCTATCATAGAGGCAACTTCTCTTATCAAGGCAGACCTCCTTCCACCAATCTTAGTGCCATGCATGCTAATTTTCCTTCTTCGACACCTAATGAGCAATTTTAGGTGGCTGATACTGGAGCAACGACTTATACAACCTTTGATTTGGCTCAAACCAGCTTGGCTACTCTTTTTCTCAAGATCTGATACTATTACCACTACAGGAGGTTCAAATTTGAGCATTTTTAGTATTGGTTCTTCTACTTTGGATGTTCCATAGTGCTCTTTACAATTAAAACATGTTTTGCATGTGTTTAAGCTGTAATAACATTTGCTATCGATTCATAGGTTATGTAAAAATAACAATTGCAGATTTATTTGTGATGTATTTTGATTTTGGATTCAGGACAAGATCACAGAGAGGGTTCATCTCAAGGGACTATGTAGAGCTGGCTTGTATCCTATTCCTTTCTATATTTCATCCATCCCACAGCCTCGTCTTCAACAAGTATCATCTTTCTATAAGAATCAATTATGCTATCTTGGTCATCAAGTCAAAACAAGTCTTTAGCACAAGCATTTCGGCCATCATTATAACACAATCACTTCTGCTCTTTTAAACCAGTCTTAGATTTCTTTTACTTCAGACACCTTCAAATTAGTCTATATCGCTTGTTTAAAAGGCAAAATTACCAAACTTTCTTTTCCCTATCCAGCAGCTAAGTCTGTCAAACCTTATAAAGTAATTCACGGTGATGTTTTGGGTCCTTCTCCCACTATATATGTTCAGGGATTCCGATACTATGTTAGTTTCATAGATGAATGTACTCGGTTCACTTGGATTTTTCCAATGACTAATAAAGGAGAGGTTTATTCTATCTGTCTCTTTTCATGCCTTCTTAGTTGCTCAGTTCTCTACTATTCTTCGTGTTTTTCAAAATGATTTGGGGGAGTATCTTAGTAATTCATTCAAACATTATTTTCTTACCAAGAGCATTGTTCATCACATGTCTTGTCCATACACTCCTGAATAGAATGGTCTTGCTGAGAGGAATCATCGGTATATTTTAGAAACTGCAATCACTTTGTTACAAACTGCCAATTTACCTTCTAAATTTTGGTTTCATGCTTGTACTACTTCCATCTATTTGATTAATCGGATGTCTTGTCCAATTCTTTAGCTTAAATCTCCTTATTTCTTATTGTATGGTTCTATACCAGTCCTTACTCATTTGAGAATCTTTGGTTGTGCTTGTTTTCCTTTACTCAAGCATTAGAACACTCACAAACTTCAGCCAAAAACTTCCACTTGCATTTTTCTAGGCTATGCAAGTCAATATAAGGGGTATATCTGTTTTACTCTTCACACTAATCGTTTCTTTGTGACTCGACATTTCATCTTTGATGAATTTGTATTTCCTTACACCTCTGAGCCTGTAGTCTCTCCTTCTCTTTCACGTTTGGCTTATCTTTCTCCACCATCTGTTTCTCTACATAGCATTGTTATGCCTATTTTTTCTACTTCACCATCCACCCCAAGAGCCACTACTTCTTTGCATACACTGCCTCCTAATGCCACCTCTCAAACTCTGTTAGTTTTGGATTCTACTACACAGTCTCCTCTCCCTATGGATCCTGACTTTCACCCTGAGAATCTTACAGTCTTGCCTCTGTCACCTATCAATCTTCACCTGATGACAACCAGGTCTAAGAATGGCATTTCCAAAAAGAAGGCTTATTCTGCTGTTGTCCAATCTATTGATTTCTCTTAGGTTGAACCTAGTTCGTTCAAGGCTGCTTCTATATTTGTTGAATGGCAATCTATTATGCGGAAGGAAATTGAGGCTCTTCATGCACAAGGCACTTAGGACTTGGTTCCTTTACCACATGCTAAAAATCTTGTAGGTTGTAAGTGGGTCTACCGTATAAAAAAATACAGATGGTTCTATAGCTAGACATAATACTCGCTTGGTTGCCAAGGGCTTTAGTCAAGAGGAAGGTATTGATTATAGTGAAACATGCAGTCCTGTAGTGAAACCTACCACTATTCGGTTGGTACTTGCCCTTGCAACTCAGTTTCATTGGCCTTTAAGGCAACTTGATGTTAAAAATGCATTTCTGCATGGTATTCTTAAGGAGGAGGTTTATATAATTCAACCACAAGGCTTTAAGAGTAAGCTTCATCCTTCTAACTTTGTTTACAGACTAAGAAAGTCTTTGTATTGATTAAAACAAGCTCCTCGTGCCTGGAATGACAGATTTATGAGTTTTTTTTTACCAAGCTTGGGGTTTCAAGCATCTGTTGTAGATCCTTCTCTGTTCGTTTAGCACTCTTCTCTTGGCACTGTGGTTCTACTCCTTTAAGTAGACGACATCCTTCTTATAGGAAGTCATTCCTCTCTTCTTACATCATTTATTGCGGAATTAACTAAGGAATTTGATATGAAGGATTTAGGCCAGTTGATGTATTTTTTTGGACTACAGATTTCTTATCCTTCTTCTGGTTTGTTTATGTCTCAAACTAAATATATCAAGGAATTACTTGATCAGGTTGATTTACAGGATTCAAAGCTATGTGTCATTTCTTGTCTTCCCTATCATCACCTGCTTAAGGATGATGGCAAGCCCTACTCTCATCCACAGCAGTACAATAGTATTTTTGGAGCTTTGCAGTATCTCCCCTTCACAAGGCCTAATATTGCCTTCTCAATGAATCAAGCTTGTCAATTCATGCGTAATCCAATGGAATCTCATGTTGTAGCAGTAAAGAGAATCTTGCGATATCTAAAAGGTACCTTTGACTTTGGAATTCATCTTCAGCTTGGTACTCTTAATCTGCAGGCTTATAGTGATGCTGTCTAGGGTGGTGATCCCAATGATAAATGGTTTGTTTAAGGTTTTGTTGTTTACTTAGGATCAAGTCCTATTTCTTGGGCTTCTAAGAAACAACATACTGTTTCTTGATCCTCTGCTGAGGCCGAATATAGAGCTCTAGCTATTGCTGCTGCAGAACTTGCCTTGATTCGCCAACTATTCCTTGATATTCATATCCTGTTACATATTCCACCTTTAATCTATTATGATAATATCTCTGCTATTTTCCTTGCTTCCAATCCAGTGTTCCATTCCAGAATGAAGTATCTCCATATTGATTATCATTTTGTTAGGGAAGGTGTTATCAAAGGTGACTTGCTTGTTCAGCATGTCTCTTTTGCAGACCAGTTTACTGATATTCTCATTGAAGGTCTTTCAACTCCTTTGTTTCGGCACCACTGTTTCAATCTTATGCCTGGCTCCTCCATGCATGCGATTGAGGAGGAATGTAAAGATATCAAAGGACCCAGTCTTGCCACATGTCAAGAGATTAGAGAATCAAGTAGTTAAAATGTTGTTAATATTGTTAGACAGTTATGAAAGTCTGTTAGCATTGAGGTTAGAAACTTGATCATGTCTATCACCTGTTATAAAATTTGTAATAGTGTGAAAGAATTAATAAACACAAGAGTACAGTTGATCCTTCTTTCTTTCCTCATCATAAATTCTCTCTGCTTCCTTTTACTTATCTGCTTTACTTTTGTGTAAATCTGCTATCTTCACAATAATGTGATGTTTCTTTTCTATAAAAGAGGATATATAGGTATTACAAGAAGAAGAAGATTCTCGAGACCCTTGTGTGCAACAAATAAATTATCGTCATTGTAATGGTGTTGTGGAAAGATTTATTTGACTGTTTGGTGTTTATAAGTTAAGTATTTTATGTATGTTTCAAATTTTAAAATAAAAATATTTGATAAATAACTTTTTTTATGGAAAATGAAAATTCATTAAGTAATAATTGATTAAGCATGATTAAACAAGAGAAGAAAAACAATAAAGATAGCGTAAGAAAATTTACCAACTAAACATATATCAGACAAACTTAACTAACTTTTATAAAACTTAATAAAAATATACAAATCAAGCAAAATATAAATATATGAAAGATGACTATAACTATGTAACCAAAACAATTTTTCTATGAATTCCCTATTTGACCAAATAATTCACTACATGGTTATTTTCTCTTTGAATATGTGTAAAATTCATAGGAGAAAGCATAAGATATATATTGGAGATATCATTAAAATCACCTTATAACCTTCATGGCTTCATCACATTGTTTCCTCTTAACCAGTTAACCAGTTTGAAGGATCGTGCTGATATGTGGGAAGAAATCACCACTCTTAAGTTTGCTTTCGAACTACCATTGGTGGTGCTAGGCGACTTCAACGAAACTCTACACGCTCATAAGAGAAGTAGTGGTCACCTCAATTCATCAGGTTCAACTTCATTCCACAAATTCATATCAGACTGTGAACTGGTTGAATTCAATTTGCAAGGGCATCGGTTCACTTGGTTTAGGGGTGGTTCTATGAGCCGTATTGACAGAGCTTTCGCTTCCCCGGATTTTCAGCTACAGTTCCCATCTCTATCTCTCTGCCGCTACCCTAGAGGGATGTCCGATCACTATCAGCTGCTTCTCCAAAGCCCGGAGGTAGACTGGGGAGGAAGACATTTCGTTTCAT
This sequence comes from Populus tremula, assembly GCA_964019445.1. Taxonomy (NCBI): domain Eukaryota; kingdom Viridiplantae; phylum Streptophyta; class Magnoliopsida; order Malpighiales; family Salicaceae; genus Populus; species Populus tremula. The sequence goes on along the minus strand of CAXHTJ010000007.1, from coordinate 8,004,789 downwards.
AAATTGCTGGCTGTCGCACCCTTCTTTCTTAACAGATTTTGAGGCCCTCTAGTCTGAAAGCTGCAAGGAATTTCCAGGTGAGTTTAGTTTGATTAAGAAGCTGGGGAACATGGGAAAAAAGCTGAGACAATGGAATAAATCCACTTTCGGGGATCAAAATCTAAAACTTGCAGACATCCAGAACTCCATCACAACACTTGAAAACTTAAGCGAAGTGCGTCCCTTGTCTGAGACCGAAAAAACAAAGCTCCAGGGGCTGAATTCTGAGCAATGGGAGGTTAACAGAAGGGTGGAAGATATGTGGAGGCAAAAATCTCGTCAAAACTGGTGTAAAATGGGGGATAAGAACACTCGTTTTTTTCACATATCAGCAAGTCTAAGGAAGGGCCGCAACTACATTAGTAAGATTGAACATAATGGCAGTCATCTAGTCTCCTCAAATGATATAAAAGAAGGCGCTGTCAACTTCTTCTCATCCTTGTTTCGCAAACCAACATGTAAAAGAATTGAAATGGGAGGCTCGGGTTCTCTAAAATTTCAGAAGCCAAATCAATTTGGCTAGAAAGACCACCTTCAATGGAAGAAGTGAAGCAAGCTGTGTGGGACTGTGATGGTTCCAAAGCCCCTGGCCCCGATGGTTTCACCTTTTGTTTCTATAAAAAGGTATGGAATATCATCAGCTCAGAGGTTTTTATGCTGGTTAAAAGTTTTTTCAGAACTGGTAAACTTCCAAAGGGTATCAACTCTTCTTTTGTAACTCTGATTCCGAAATCAAAGGGGCCGAGCAGATTCTCCCATTTTCGTCCGATAAGCCTGATTCACGGGCTATACAAAATAGTGGCAAAGCTACTGTCCACTAGGCTTCGACATGTCATGACAGATGTGATCAGTGTTAACCAGTCTGCATTTATTGCTGGGCGTCAGATTCTAGACGGGTTCATGATAGCAAATGAGGTTGTCCATGGTGTGCGCAGCAAGAAGAAGCATGGCCTCTTACTGAAGGTAGATTTCCATAAAGCCTTTGACTCAATTTTATGGGAACATATTGACACAAGTATGGGATACATGGGTTTTGGCTCACACTGGAGGAAGCTGATATTCGAATGCTTATCCACTTCAAAATTAGCCATCTTGATAAACGGTTCTCCTAGTAGAGAATTTAGTTTGGAGAGGGGTCTCAGGCAAGGGGACCCACTCTCTCCATTCCTATTTGACATCGCAGTTCAGGGATTGACAGTTTTATTCAATAGGGCATCAGCTTCAGGTTACTTCAAAGGCTTACAGACTACCCCAGGACATTACTTAACTCATTTGCAATATGCCGATGACTCTCTGATTTTCTTGCCAAATGATTTTCCCTCTCTTCTACATGCCAAGAGGATTCTACGTTGGTTTGAGATCATTTCCGACTGAAAGTTAACTTCTATAAAAGCTCACTAATAGGTATCAACTTGGACAACGACTACACCTCTAGCCTGGCGAACTCAGTTTTCTGTCGTAGTGATACTTTCCCGGTTAGGTACCTTGGACTACCTCTTGGAGCCAATCCCAGCAGACTCTCTACTTGGAAACCAGTGTTGTCCACTATCAGAGCAAAGCTACTCACATGGAAAGGGAATTTTTTGAGCATGGCGGGAAGGTTATGTCTAATTAAATCAGTCTTGAGCTCTCTTCCTCTGTTTTACATGTCAGTTTTTGCTATGCCAAAGGGTGTTACTAAAGCCATCTCTTCTCTAACCCGGTCTTTCCTTTGGAAAGGAAGCTCAACTTCTCATGGCCTTTTTAAGGTGGCTTGGCACAAGGTAATAAAGGATAAATCTTCTGGTGGTCTCGGGCTGGGATCCATCCACAACAAAAATCTGGCTTTGCTCTTTAAATGGCTATGGAATCTAGACAATGGAGTGGCAGGAGGCTGGCAAGAACACATTCTTCTAAAATACCGACCTCACTTTATAAATGGTATCCCTGAGTTTGCAGGTTCTTTATCTCCAACTTGGCATGGCATTGTTTCGGCAATCTTCTCAACACAAAACATAGCCAATCTTTTACATGCAAATGTCGGGTTCAAGGTGGGTGACGGGAGGAACATCCGGTTTTGGACTGACTCTTGGCTCGGCTCTGCAACCACTCTCCAGCTCTTATTCCCCAGACTTTATAACCTCTCCTTGCAGCAAAACACCAGCCTTGCAGATATATACAATTTGACAGATGCATCTTTAAACCTATCCTGGAGAAGAACCCTTCGGCCTCGTGAGATCTGCCAGAGGGAGAGCTTGATCGCAGAGGTGCAGCGTGGTCTCCTTTTCTCAGATGGTGCAGACTGCAAGTTATGGAAATTCCACAGCTCTGGCATGTACTCAGCTCAATCAGGTCGCCTCTTCTTTGATAGTCTATCGGCCACTAAAAATAATCACTCCCCTACTCTGCTATGGAATGGTTATGCCCCCCCAAAAGTGGATGTGTTCATTTGGCTTCTTCTTCATGGAGGTTTGAGCACAAGAAGTTTTTTAGCTGAGAGGAGAATCATTAATTATGAGGAATCTCACTGCCCATTCTGCTGCAAGGAAACCGAGACAATTAATCATCTTTTCCATTGGTGTCCTATAACATGGTCTCTTTGGGGTCGTTTCTTGAAATGGTTCGGGTGCTCAGGTTGTCTGCACAAAGACCCAAATCAAAATCTACAGGAATGGTCCGGATTGATTAATGGAAATTTTCAGCGACGTGCTATTACCCTCCTCTGTAAAGGTCTGTATTGGTCAATTTGGATAGCGCGCAACCGCCTAATCTTCGAATCCAAGGCTCCTGATTGGGATATGATTTTTGATCTCACTTTTCACCGTTTGGCTTTCTGGTTGAAGTCCTCAGTTACAAATTTCAGCTATACAGGCTCAGATCTTTTTAGAAATCCTGAATGTATTATGAACTGGACTAACTAATTAAGTCCCTCTTCACTTTGGTCTTTTCTTTCTTCATATTCCCATTGTATTCTATCTTTCGTTCAGCCCCACTTACTTGATGGGGCTGCTTAATTAATATATAATTATCTCGTTTACTATATATATAAAAAAAACATTGTTTCCTCTTATCCAAGTAATTGCATTGTATAAATCGGACTTCACAATCCAGTTTTTAGAAAATACATAACAGTAGTCAGTACTCAAAAGGAAAGCCTTTTAAATGGTCAAAACCTTAACTTCATTGGATTTTTTAATATCTATGAAACAAGAAAAGATATAAAGGAATTTTTTTTCATGGTCCTTTAAAACACCATCAATCCCTAAGGGTCCAAGCTTGTCATTTGCAAATATATGTACATTCCACTTAAGCATACATTGAGAAGGAAGAGTCCATGATGATTCACTATGCACTCTTGCCTTATTTCTCTATAAAAATATTATTGGTGATCATAGTAAGTTTGCTCTAGTATAAAACTCACATACAACATTTTTCTCATATTACAACTCTATAGAAAAATATGTAATCTATATCACCTCAGTTAGTTTCCACCTCATTGAAAATCTCATAAAACTATTACAAAGACAACAACTTTTAGATAAACCATATATTTTATCTAAGAAATCTCAAAATTCAGCATGAACCTATAGATGGTCTTACAAATATTACAAATATACTGCAACTTGATATAATATAATACAAAGATTTTTTTATTGCAATAAGATTAGGGGTTTAAAAAAACTAGTTAATTTATAATATTTACATTATCTAACCCAATCTAACCTGTTAAAGTCGGATAATTTGGATATTATATATGATAATGGGTCAAAAAAATCTAAAAAATAGATATCACAAGGTAATGGGTCAGAATTTTTAAAACTTGTATACTCTGTATATTTTTTTCTGTTTTTATATTTGATAATTTATTAAATAAGTATTTGTTTTTATTTATTTAGAAATGTTTCGGCTCCAAGTTTTTGATAATTAATCTTTTATTAAAATTATGTAATATAGTAAAAAAATATTTATTTTTTTACTAGAAAAATAAGAAATATATCTAAAATTTAAAATTTAATGATGGTATAAAATATAAAAATTATAATTAGTGTTAAAGTCATCATGACATATTAAGCCACAGCATAAGAAATATAGTACACCGAAATTTTTGCTTTGCGTGGAAAATGGTCCGGCCCCATAACATATAGATTCCAAATTGAACCTTGGGAAGAGTGAAAAACCAAGAAACAATAGAATTGCTCGTATAAATGTACATTTTGTTTCTTTATTTATTTTTATTTTAAAAAAAAAGGCCTTTTGATTTCATCCACAAATGGAATTTGGTACTGGCAGAGAGAGCTCACCATGGAAATGAAAGCACTTAGTCTAAGCAAGACTTTTTAGGGTTTTATGCTCTCTTCATCACCCACACTTGAAAATGGTACAATTCATCACCTTTTATTCATAGTTATCAACTTCTTGATAGCAACCTTAGAACAACTAGCTCTCCATATGATGTGGTCCTCCTAATTATGCCAGTCTACACAGGTCATGCTCAGCTAGAGAGAGAGAGGGGGGGGAGAGAGAAAGAGAGAGAGAGAGAGAGACGATTATTGGATAAGTGGAGAAAACGGCATGTATAAATAGAAAGAAAGAAAGTACAGTACAAGGGAGGGGAGGAGAAATGAAAGCCTGAAAAAAGAGTTTTATAAATAGGACCAATACCATCTCCAAATAAGATGACATATGGGGTTTTGTATTTATGGCAAGAGGTGATTGGCTAGGGTATCCTTAAGATAGTTTTAAGCACAGCAGTGGATCACATAGTACAAAGCACCAGCAAAACCCTTCCTTGACAATGTGTTTGTGATGGAGATATGGTTGTATGAATTATGAAAGAGAGAGGATGCTTTCTTTTTTATATATAATTATAATTATTATAGAAGAAATTAAAAGATTTGAGGTTTTTATTGAACATACATTGTTTCTTATTTAACATTTCACTGCTCACATCATAGCCACTTTTTTTTTCCTTGTATGCCTTAAATTTTTTCCACTTTATACTCGTTCATTAAACGTTTTCTTTTACAAATTTATCAGTGTAAATTATGTTGAAATCGTTCTACATGTTAGGATCTATTTTTAATTATATGCTCTCACATGTCCCATATGTCATTCGATATTAATTTTGATGTTAAATTGAAAACTAAATTAACAAAATTGAGTTTTAATTTGTTCTTAAGCAAAAAATTAAAACAACAAGGATTAAATTGATATTTAAAAATAGAACCTCTTCCCACTTATACAATTCAAAAGGCATGAAAAAGTTCACCTAGGTCCCTCAAGTTTTAATTTTTTTTTCATATTTGATCCCTATTCTTTAGGATTTTGATGCTTTCATCTATAAGGTTTTCTTTCATTTGAGCCCTTGGATGTTTACAGAAGAGAAAGAAAGTCATTGAAAAAATAAAAAGAGATAGAAAACTCTTGAATGATCACATTTCAACTACAAATAGTTACAATTTTTATGTCATTGATTTCATTTTTAAAATGGAGCTTGATAAGGCTGTTTCTACCATCAATAATGCATGATAAGATAGATTAAGACTCGAAATTTTTTTTAATTTGATTTGATTTTGAGTTTTTTTTAATCAAATTAAAATTCATTTTGTGGTTAAGAATGAAGTTTTAGAAGTTCATGTGATTTTTTTTCATGATTTTTGGTTAAAAAAGGGTTGGAATTTGAGATTTTAGAGTTTAAAAACTTGAATTTTGATTTTTCAATCACCAGAGCCACAACTAGCAATAAAAAAACATTGCAAGAGAATGACACATTGTTTGTGTTATATATAGGCAAATATGTATTATTCATCATTTTTCAAAAAAAAATAACACAAATATGTTGGGCTTGGCCTACCACGTCCAAGTGCGTTTCGGCTATATAATTTTGGACCAACTGAATGTGTCAACCTTTTCGGCCCAAGTGCCTAGCATTTTTTTTAATGGCACCTTTTTTATATTTTATAATATAATTCACTTTAAATAAGTTTATTATAATATATTTAAATAATTATCTAATTATGTCATAGTTTTGAAATAATATTAGATATCTTTATGGTAATATTAATCTAATATGTTTAATTTCTTAAAAGCTTTCATATATTTTTTATTGAATTTATTATTCGTATATTTGTGTATAAATTATCATTTATGATTTTTAATTGAAATTTTATTTTAATATTATGATGAATTTTAGTTTAAAAAACAACACTTTTCATTAAAAAAAAATACATGTTTTGCATAATAATAATAATAAAAGGAAGCTTTGATGAAAGAGATAGATCTATTCCTTCTTATGTCAAAACAATAGAATTTTTTTAGAATTTCTATTTTAACCACCTTTGATTTGTATTCAATAAACCATACTACTAATAAAAAATATTTTTTTTACCTAAGAAAAAACATTAATAAGAAAATATAATTTTTTTTTTCAAAACTAAATTATTGTTTATCTTATGCATATCCATATTTATTGCCATGTAATTAAAAATTACATGCATCACAAATCAAGTATTTACATGTGCATCTATTCATTGATTCTTATAATAAAAATCAGCTTATAATATTAATATTTAATCTGTGTTAATATTTTTTTATATAATTTATATATTTTTAAATTCATTTAATTAAAAATAAATATAATCTTTTTAATTTTTATTTAAATTTTTTATAATATTAAAGAAAATACCCAGAACAAAACATGTTCATTTATATTGTAAATTAATTTAGGATTTTTTTCGCAAGGCAACGCGGGATGCACATAATAGTTAGCTCCTCAACCAATAAGTACGCATGGGTTTGGAAAGAACCCAACAAGCAACATTCTCGCATAGACTTAGACTTGATAGAAAGACAGGAGTGAGTGTGTGTGATGGCCTGATGGGGTTCCCCTTTTAAGTGAAAGTGACATGTATGTCCTGTATACATTCACAGTCAAAGCAAGCATGACAGGCTCACAATAATACGCCCTTTGAGTTGACGAAATAAGTATCCTTCCATTCTAGGGTTAGACACAGCTAGCCACGTGGAAGATTAAAAATGAAATACAACTACTATGAACCATAAGAATCTTGTCCCGTGACAGACAACCATCACTCCCACACACACACACACAGGAAACTCGCTGGTCTGTTGAAAGAAGAGGGAGTTCAATGTTCAAGTCTCATCTCACCTGCTTGCAACCACGTGAAGTGGCACCAATACTAGGTGTTTCCTGTCCACTCACTTCCCACAACATTACCTGTTTTCCTTCTCTCTTTCCCTTTCATGCTTTTAAGCCCAAAAAAACACCAACTTTTTAAACAAAAGAAAAAAAATGATTTTAAAGAAAAAGATGGTTCTTTGTCTCCCATAAATCCCCTCTCCTGGGATGCCTTAACTCGCACGATCATCATTCAAATCCCCACCTAGATCCCCACCCCCCTCCCCCTCCCCTTATCTCCCATTCTTACATCCCCCCCCACCCCCATGGACATGTAGTACTTGTGCTGTGATGTCTTTCTCACGCTTAGTCGGAAGGTAAATGGATTTCCCCTGTCTTTCTCTATCCTAAACTCACCAAACATAATTGTTATAAAACAAGCATACACACACGATTAAACAGTGGCAACAGCTGTCTTTCTCAAGCTAGCTAGCTAGGTGCTCACTGAGAGAGGGGGAAAGGGGAAAAGAGATAAGGAAACAGTAACAAATTGCTGTCTTTCTCACTTATGATTTCCATTGTTTGCAGATAAAGTGAATTTGAAAAGGATGGACTTGAACTAGAGAAGTGGAGAACTCTTTCCACAGGAGGCATTTTAGGCAAGAGTACATTGGTGCACATGTCATTCTCAAGCTACTAGTCCACCGGGTAGCTCTACGGCGGATAGGTGTTTTTTGGTGCAATTACAAAGCTCAAATGTTTCCATTAAGCAACAATGGCAATGACCCCATGTCCTATAATGACCAACAAGCTTATAACATGCCCTTTTTCAGTGATATCATTTCCAATTCCAAACAATATGTGCCTCCTCCTTTATCTTTTTGCCACTTGCCCTCTCCTTTTTTTGCTTATGATCAGCTAGAATTAGAAGACCATTCTATTTTTCTCCAGCAAAACTATGACCTCTTACTTCACCAGCAACCCTTGAGAACTGCAGCTACCAGTACTACTCCCTCTCAGAGTACTGTTGTTAATAACATGGTGGATTACAACAAAAATGACGTTATTGAGATAACGGAAATCTGCAACAAGCAATCCAACAGCAGCACTGATCAGATCCCAAGAAAGAGATCTTCTAAGAAAGATCGACACAGCAAGATTAACACGGCTCAAGGACCAAGAGATCGGAGGATGAGATTGTCGCTAAAGGTTGCGAGAGAGTTCTTTGATCTGCAAGACAAGCTACGCTTTGATAAAGCAAGCAAGACTGTAGAATGGTTACTCACACAGGCAAGAACTGAAATCAAGAAACTATCTAGTGGCTTCCCCTTTATGAATTATAGCTGCAGTGCTGGCACCAAGAGTGCATCTTCTACTTCTGAGTGTGAAGTGCTGTCCGAAATCCATATTGACTCTACCCTTAAAGTGAGCAGTGTTTCTAAGGGTAAATCCTCACTATGTGTCAAGAAAGAGAGGAGGACAAGTAGAGCTTCATCATCACGTAAAGCTCCATTAAAACCTTTTGCAAAGGAATCAAGGGAGAAGGCAAGGGAGAGGGCAAGGGAGAGAACGAAAGAAAAGTTGCGGAGTCGAAGTCGAAGCCTCGATGAATCGAAGCTTTGTGAATTAGAAGCAGTTAACGATGAATTTAATCAATTCGCAGGTTGTTGGAGTCCATTCGAAACAGGTGATCAAGAATCTGGCACTCACAATATCAATCCTTCCTTAGAAGTCCAACTGGCTGAAGCTGAAGTGCCATTCTATCAAGAGCAAGAGCAATTAGATACTCGTGAGGGGATGATTGATGAAACCTTGGTGAATATGGGCAAGTGGAGTCCCTCTCTTCCCAATCATCTGCACAAAAATGGAATTCCTCAAGAGGTAAGCTCCAAAAGGGAAATTTCTTTACTTTCCAAGATGTTAGGTTTGATTTTGCTTAATTACTCTATTGAAATTAGTTGATACACCTGTATTCAGATTTCTGACCATATATATATATATATATATATATAATTGGTTGCAGAATCAGTTCACAGACTTTCAGTATCCTTTGTACAAAACATGGGATCATGAGGCCTACAACATTGACGGTATGTGCTAGCATGGATATTCATCTTTCTCACCCTTGATGTGTCAAGTGGACAAAGATTTGAAGATACTATGTATGGCTTGTCTATCTGTTTGGAGTGTAACATAAAAGTTGTATCTTTTCATCATGAGATTTTCTTGTGAAGTGTTTTTTCAATGATTGTTAACTAGTTAATTTTTATTTTTTTAATGAAATCAAGTGTTGTGTGTTTCTTTTGTCTTAGCTTCATATAGTAAGCATATAAACTCATGGGATTTATTCTTTGAAACTGCAAAAGAGGGCTTCATGTATATTAAAAAATATCACAGATTTTTCTGTCCTTTTATATTCTTCTAGGGTTAGCTCTCTACTATTTATCTCTTAATATGCAATTCTTAGGCTCTGCAGAACTTCCTAGGTCCAATTAGCCCAGTTGATTGGATCAGAAAAAAAAAAAAAAAAACGTCAAGGAGAAATGATTGAATAGACGAAAGGGTCATTCACTGTCCACTTTCAAGTGTATCGGGTGCTCATACAGAAATTTCAACGCATGCATCTATGATCTCATATATCTTTAATTAGTTGAAACGAAAGGGTTGCAAGTTCAACTGTTGATAAATTTGTTGCAAGCAGTGAATTTGAACTCTTTTGTAACTTATAAGCTTGAATTGAGCCTGTGCTGGAACATTAAAATTAATGAACTATTGAATTTCAATAGTAATGTTCTGATATTCTTAAATTCCAGAATAATTAAGTTTTGTAATCCATAGCAATAGAAATTATGATTGGTTTCTACCAGATTTTGATAGGCTACTTCCCTGAGATACTTTCTTATACTATCAGTGGAGTCAAGGAGATGAGATGAAGGAAAATTTCAATTCAAGAGTTCACATTCTTTATTTTGTGGTTATCAATATGAACAGAACTTTTCTTCTTTTAATCACACGCATTATATACACATATATATGTATGTATGTATGTATGTATGTATGCATAATGAAGAGAAAGAACCCAACCCAATCAACTAATAACTCGTGCTTCAGTGGAATTTCCTTAAAAGAACAATTAGAGAGTTACCTCTAGTTAGATAGAGAGAAGAATCTTCTGTTGAATTTGTAAAACAAGGATTCATATTTTCTTATAGAGAAGTTTAGGGTGATACCTCTAGTTAGATAGAGAGATGATCAATACATAATAAGAGGAATCCTTTTATAATAAATTGCGGTGAAAGTAATTAACTCAATTTGAAAACGTAAATAAGAAGAAAAAGAAAACATAACTCCTTTAAAAAGCCCTTGAATTGCAGTTATATAGCATATAATTCCACTGCTAACTATATAAAATTAGCAAGTTGTTTCAGCATTAAAATGCTAGGCAGTACTTGAAAGTCAAGTCATGAATTTACTTAGGATACTGATTTCAATAGTTCATGAAAATAAAGTTAATTGTAACATAACTAGCATATATGGAACTATATTATACTTGTAACATTAATTTTCCCTTCAAGAACTTGAATTAAAATATATAGACTCTTGGTCTCCCATTGTAAAAAACTCTAAACTATTAATTAATGACTTTCTTTGGCGGCGGCGGCCCTTTCATTCTTCTTCTTCTTCTTCTTCTGTTTCTTTTATTTCATTTTACTGTTTTGATGCTAACTCAAATCTAGATTTGATTTATGTCCGAATTTTTTACTGTTTCTTAGAGGACCATGGATATTGAGCTGTGCCCTTTTAGAATAAAATCTCAACTTCGGTATGTTATGGTGGTTGTCTCTTGTTGGTTGGAAAAGATTGACTATGTTTGACCATTTTGGATGGTTAAATCTTATATTATTAAGACCCAGTGACGAAGTACGGAGTGCAACTCGTTCCTATTAATTTATATTAGTCTTAAAGTCAATTATGTATGTATTTTGTCAAATAAAATACCTTGTTGGAAAATCCTAGTCAAGAAGTCTTAGTAAACTTTTGATTAAAAAAATATAATAGTATTTACAGTTAAATTAACATGCCATCACTTTCTTTATGAATGGGATCATAATTATTATTTATGATCTCATTCATGAAAAGAAAAATAAAACCTGTCTTATCTTGTTATTCTTGATCCATTTAGCACGTAAAAGTGAAATTGAATTAGTAAAAGATTCCTTGTGTCTTATAGTGCCTTCAAGTTTATGAAATAATAAGATGGTATTTAGGATGTAATAAGTGTAAATAATAATTAGTTTGTAATCACTTAATTACAAATGTTTTCTTTACATTTTAAACATATTTTTTTCATCTCTAAAGTAACAAAGAAACCTTTTTTTATTGAGATTGCACTTAATTATCAATTAATAATTATCATAATTATGGAGAGATTAGCTATATTACGAAAGAAATATAAATTTTTATGATTTATTTAATAACTCTATTTAACAATTCATTTGTTATGAAATAAATCGTACTATTCTTCTTTGGAAGTAACAACATGTATACTTCTTGAGTCATAATTGAGCAGCAATGTTAGTAACTATCATGATTATGGGAAAATTAGTTAAGTTGGTAGGTAGAAAGATAAATTATTATAATTCAGTAAAAAAAAAAAGTATTTAATGATTTGTAATTTGGAGGTATTATAATGTAATAGAATAACAGTAACAAGCTCCGTGTGTCACCTTATATCCACTCGCAACTAGTCCTCCATAATTTAGCAAAGATTACTTAACTCTCGTACAAGGAGAAAACCTCCGAATTGAGCACGTAAAATGTATGAAAATGATTAGTATGATTTATAAAAACATCAAAATAAAAATGTGAAGAACTGACCTCCCTTAATTATGGTGTGCGGAATGAAGTTTATCTTCCAATCAAGCATCACGACCAAAAAATATCATTTCCTGGGCCCACCATCTTCAAGTTATATTGGTTAGCATGTGAAATGGGAAGGAAATAGTCATGATAACATTGCCCGGTTGATAACTCTAGCTCAGGCATCCATTTAACCTTTCGGTCCTTTTCTGTTTCGGTTCACCGAGACATACGTACAGACACATGTGGCAACCAGTGTCAATCATCCTCGTCATAACATACCAGGCAAATAAGAGAGTGCTATCTGGCATTTAGGAACCACATATCCTCGGTAGGTGACTCCGTCAATGGCGTGTGCGCCTTGGGCAAGTTTGGATAAGATAATGCTTAGAAAAAGAAAAAAAAAAAAAGAGTACAATCAATCCAATTGTTTTATATATCGACTAGTTCATAGATTATTATATCTAAAATTCAGAGTCTTGGCTCTTAGCCTGTGATGATAGGAGAAATGGACATATTTAGTGAGAAACTTTCAATTGGAATAGACTTGTGACAAGTATTAATGCTCGTATATCTTCCCATTTGCTTGTGCGAAGTAAGGGAAAGAAAGCAAAGAAAGTAGGGATAGAGGGTAAGTTAATTTCTCTGGGGAAGTGCTAAGCATACGTTATCTTGTTTTGTTTTTGTTTTTTTTCCTGCGAAAACCCAAATTGATAGCAAAGTTGGAGAAGAACACATCACCTGTATAGCTGTTGACTATATGTCATCAGTGAAGGCTTGGATTTGTGTATCTTTTTGGGTTTGATGGGGGTGAAGAGTAGGATAGAAATGCTAAACTTGGAAAGAAACAGCATGCACGAAAAGTCAGGACATCATAGCTAGTCCCAAACCAGTTCTAAAGAAACAAAACAGACATCTGAGGAAGGACACTCAGATTCTAACGAAAAAGGCATAGATTCCTCTATCCCGTGTACTTCTTTAAGAGATTGCCATATGGTTTTGTCATGTGAAGCTGTGAGGATGCCAGTCAATATTCTTTTCCTTACGGACCCTCCAATAAGATCGGACATATATAGATGGATCGAGCATCGTGGTCTTTGTGCTGACTTCATATTAATTTGAAGGGCATGCAGAACAATATTATAGATACAAATTTTATGTGGAACTAAATAATTTATTTTATTTTATTTTTTATCATTGAATTTATTAGGTATAGAATTTTATAATTTATTTTGATTTATTTTCTATGTAGTTATTTTGATCTCATGATTAAGATCGTAAGTTTTGTAAGTTAACCATGTTAACTCAGATTATTTTTTTATTCATTTTTTATTTATTTTTTAACTATTATTTTTTAATTTTATTATTTAATTTTGGATCGATTGAGAGTTGAACTTTATAAAAAAAATTAATTCGTTATCCATGAAGTTGGTCCTGGTTTTTTGAGTCAGGTTTAGCAAGTTAACTCGGATTAATTCTGTTCTCTTTTTATTATTATTTTTATTTGATTCTTTTTCAATTTAATCCTTTAAAATTGGGTTTATAGAAATTAAAATTTATAAAATAAAATATTTGTTTTTTAAAAGGTTATCTCGGTTTTATAACCTAGGTCAAGAGTTAAGGCGGTTGACTCAGTTTATTTTTTTTAATTACATCATTCAATATTATATTGATTGATAATCAAGCTTCATAATTTATTTTAGTTTACAATCATGAAGTTATTCTAAGTCTCATGATCTCAATCACAAGTTTGATCAGTTGACTCAAGTGGTTTTTTTTTTTAATTTTACCCTTCAACATTAGATTGATTAAGAATTAAATTTCATAATTTGTTTCGATTTACTTTTGATAATTTTATCCTGATTTTATGATTCATTTTTGGCAAGTTAACCTAAGTTGATTCGACTTATTTTTCTATCTAAATTTTATTTTTAATTTTAATCTTCAATATTGAATTGATTAAGAATTGAGTTTTTTATTTGTTTTTTATTTTTTATAAGATTATCAGAGTCTCATGACATAGGTATCAGATTTGACATCTTAACTCGAGTTGATCTAATATATATTTTATTGTTTCAATATTTATAAAAATATGTTGTACTGTTTTTTAAGTTAAATTATATTTTAAATTGATTGTTTGGGTTATCTTTGAATTTGTTAAATCAATCATAATATATTAAATCAATTCTCGTATAGTTTTTTTATCATAAAAATATATTAACAACATCTAAATATTGTTTTAATATTAAATAATAATAATAATAATAATAATAATTTGGACGGCAGCGCAGCTAGCGTGGGAAGAATCTAGTAAATGCTATAGCTACATGCCAGGTGACCATATACGACTTAGAGAAAAAGCAAGACTTGAAATAAGAGGACGCACGTGGCTTTTCAGTATGTGATCCATGATTCATCACTTCACGAGTTAGCTAGCAGCTTAATAATTGACTGCCTTGTCATGCTGACAATAAAATTCAAGTTTTGTTATTTCTTCCCTCTTTATTGGAACAATCTGAAAGACAGATTAGAACTGGAGTACACATTAATTCTTAACAGCAGAAACTAAATTAAAAGGACTACTTAATTATGAAGATTAAGGGGAAAAAAGATAATAATAATTCCAAATTTAGATTAAAAGAGAATACCTTACAAATGCAATGACCACAGCAAGAACATGCATGTTTCTTCCACGCATAGCAAACTATTATTTATTCTTATTACTAGTAGTTAATTATTTGCTTTTTTTTATGTAAACGAATTAGACATGGCCTTGGTAAAATTCATTGCACCGAGCTAGTATATTCACAACATGAAAGCAACTCATCATCTGACATTCAAGAAGAAGAAGACAAACGTCGCCGCACTGTAAAGATTCTCAGGAACAAGAAGAAAAAAATAGTAATGAAAATAATCTTGGGATAATCTTCAGTGGTAAAAGTGCTTTACTATGGGCTATCACAGAGACTCAAGTTTATTTTCTTGCTTTCTAAACAGTGCCAAACAATCAAGTTTGTAATTTGGATAGCTGTTCTTTAGGAAACTAGCGTCCCCTGCTACTGCTAAGCGTAGCATAGATGAGTTCCTTTTTATAATTCAAAGGATCAAGTTGGCGTTTGTGTATAAATATATTTTAAAGAAAAAGCCTAATTTTTGCTGTGTTTGTTTTGTGTTAAAAGTGAGATAGAAAAATATAAATAATATTTTAAGATTTTATTTAATAAGTGAAGTTATTAGGTCACATGATTTTTTAATATGATATCAGAGTCTTAATGACCTAGTAGTTAAAAGTTTGAATCTTACCATTTTTATTTATTTGATAAAACTAAGCACAAGATAATGTGAGCCTATTCAAGTTTCAAATACACGAGATTTTCACTTGAGGAGGTATGTTAAAAAATAATATAAATAACATCTTGAGATCTCACCTAACAATTTAAACTATTAGACGAGATGGTTATTTAACAAAAAGGTTGATCAATTTTCAAATTTAGTGCATTTTTTTTTAAATCAATTGATTTCGTAAAATATTTGGTCACCAATGTTTTACAATCACTATTACTATTATAACCATAGTTATTAAACCCGGCCCGGGGATTGACCCGGCCAAGGGACCTGGTCTCGGGTTTCATGGGTCAACCTGGGTTAACCCGGATTAACCCGTAATAATTAAAAAATAATAATATTTCATATGAAAAAATTCATGTAAATATAGATTATACATAATATAAATAATGAAGTTTAAAATAATATTTTTTTAAAAAAATTATCCCACATTAAAAAGATATTATGTTAAGCTTTTAAGTTGAAGTATTTAAATTAAAAAAGTTTTTTATCCTACATTGAAAAAACATAACTTTTTTCATGGGAACATAGAGTATATATATGAAAGGGCTTCAAATCCCACATTGAAAAGATACTATGTTATCCCTTTAAGTTGAAGTATTTAAACCAAAAGGTTTTTTATCCCACATTGAAAAAACATGATTTTTTCCTTGGGAACATAGAGTATATATACTAATGGGTTTCAAATCCCACATTGAAAAAACATAACTTTTTTCATGGAAACATAGAGTATATATATGAAAGGCCTTCAAACCCCACATTGAAAAGATATTATGTTATCATTTTAAGTTGAAATATTTAAACCAAATTTTTTTTTATCCCATATTTAAAAAAAAAAAAAAACCCGGGTCTCGTCCGGGTTTGCCCGGGTCACCCGGGTCCCGGGTCGACCCGTCGGGTCGCCCGGGTTTGGCCGGGCTGTTGCCACAGCCAATCTTTTATTAAACCCGAACCGGTCCAGCCACCGGGTCGACCGGGTCCCGGGTCGACCCGCCGGGCCGGGCCGGGTTTAATAACTATGATTATAACTACCACTCCATAACAACTATTATCTATAGTTATAAAACTCGATCTAGCAAGTTGATTGAGGTCCCTGGCAACCAAAGACCTTGAATAGGATTCAAATCACAAAAACTCAAGTACCCCATCAGGTCAACCCGAAATCTAGCGTAACCAAGATTAGACCCAATTTTATATATATATAAACCCTAAAAATATAAAATTATTTTATAAATACTTAGCTTTTCGTATCTTTTTTTATAACTAATATCCACGTAGATTATTTCTTAACATTTCGATGAGAAATAATTATACTACATTTTATATTTTTTTATAGTCTATATTCATATAAATTATTTTTTAATTTTTTAATGTGGAATAACTATATATAATTTATATTTATATAAATTGTTTTTTAACTTTTCGATATGTGATAACTATATATTACATTTTATGTCTTATATTTTTTTTATAACTTATATCTAGATGTATTGTTTTGAAATTTTTATACATAGAATATTAAAATCTCAAACATATTTTTTTTTCCTGTTCAATCTATGTGACCCAATACCCCACTCTTGATCAAATCAACTCCTGAGACCGAATATAATAGCTGTGTTAATAACAACATCACCATGGTTGTTGCCAACCATCACCACCATGCATGCACCTTACAAACACCATCACTTATTATCATCAACACCATTCCATCATGAGAATATCTTTTTACCATCATTTTCTCCTTCTATTTTTCATAACTAATAACCACCATCATCATTAACACATTTACTACTATAAAAAAAATCTTTATTATTATTACCATCATCACTATTATTTTTTACTATCATATTTTTATATTATTATTTATCAAATTATAAAATTTACTACAAGTAAAATATTTATACAAAATAAATTCCTTAGAAATTAAGAGTTCTTTATCTAATTTTCGAAGTTCGCTTTTCTAATTTACCTTCATAGACGTTCATATATATAATTATACTTCCTGCAATACCTTCTTTATATATTTTAGAAATTATCACTCTTGATAATTTTTTGAATTTATAATATTTCTAATGCTGGCAACACTACAATATGCAAGAGTGTTGAGTTTAGCGCACGTGTTAATAATCAACATTCTACATGCGAAACACATCTGGTGATGGTACGTACCAGCACCATGGAATTCAAGTCAATCAGCATTAAAACTTTTACAAATTACTTTATGATCGTAATGTAGTTTTTTTTTATACTATATGTTTATTGCTGGTTTGGTTTTTGGTTTTTTACCAAGCTCTTATCCTTCTCTTTTGTTTCATGTATAGGTGCAAGCTCTTTGCTACCATTATGATTTTTATTTTGCTCTTCTATCTTTTCAAATGCATGATTAGAATATTATAGGAATTCAATGTAATAGGAGTTAGTGTTCATGTTTCATTGCGAGTATATCTATATTATTTTTTATGTAAAAATTAATATCTAAGTGTTGAAATGACATAAAAAAAAATCATGACAAACTTATAACCATATTAATTAGAGTTGAGTCAACTTGAAATATCATGTTAAACTCGTTATCCAAATCATGTAATTAGAATAACCCAATAAAAAACAGAATTATAAAACCCTTTTTTAAAAAAAAAATATGTTTAACTTTTTATACCTATGACTTGAGTCATTAGACCCAAAGTACTTAATCTGAAAAAAAAAAAACATGAAGTTCAATTTCCAATCTATTAAATAATAAAGGATGAAATTGAAAAAAATAATTTTAATTATACAGAAGGATTAAAAATAACAATTAAAATCAATTTGAGAAAAATTAATCAAAATTAAAATACAAAATAAATTTTATATTTAATTGAATGGTGAAATTGAGAAAAAATCAATTTAGTAAAATGAAAAAAATAAAAAATAATGAGGATCAAGATTCAAAGAAAAAATTATAATTAAATGGTAACATTGACAATAATAATAAATTTTATAAAATGACTAAGAAAAAATATTATAAATAAAAACAATAAGGACTATTGAAAAACATAATGCCATCAATTTAGATTAAATAATGAAATTGAAAACCACTAAAACTTTTACAAAGAATTAAAAACAAAATATACATTCAAATAATAAAGATCATATTATAAAATATATAATATGTGAAAAATTAGGATTGGAGAATGAAATTAAAATTAAATAAATAAAATTTGTATAAAATGAAACAACATGATTTTACATTGATGATTTTTAAAGTAATAAAATTAATCAATTAACATCGTTGTTTATTAAACTAATGAAATATATTAATAAATAACATAATTAGTTTAATAACTTATATTTATTAATTTAATCTAATAGATTAATTTTTATTTATGAAACTATTAAAGATTTAATTTAATTTAATTGCACTTAACATAAATTAATTATTTTAAATTTGTACTTTCCATTAAATATAATAAATGAAATATTTTTATGATTTGAAAAGGCATTGCAATAAAAACTGAAATGCTGTATAACATAAAATTACAGGATAAAAAAACTTTCAAATAAAAAACAGAAATGCTGTAAAAATAAAATATAGAGACTGAAATAAATTATTAAAAATTCTCAAAGACCAAAATGAACTATTGCAAGAATTTTATTTAATTAATCTTGTCCCATTAAGTACACTAAACACAAAACAATAACATGTATTTGATCAATCCAATCTTATCTATCTGACTAGTACAATCCATTTTCACTTATTATGTTCTCTTCGGCATATCCAACATATTTTTTTATAACACAACATGAATGTGCCAATATAATTCAAAAGGTCAGAAAACATGGACACTTGAAGGTTTTGCTTTTGAATTTATAATGTGAGAAATTAAATTTGATTTATTAAATTTACTTTAATTTAAATTAAGTTTCATTGAATTAAAGTTAAATTTATTAAAAATATACCTTGAATCGAATTATGTATAAACAAATAGTCTCAATTTTTCTTTCAGAATTTTTGGTATCAATTTTTCCATTAAAATTTCAAAAATTCTCAATTAAGGACTTCCATGCTTTTGTATGGCTTTCCATCCAATTTCTATTTTATTTTTAATATGAAATGATATTATTTTGTAAGGAACTTAACTTTTTCGTTAAGTATTCTAACATAAGTCTTTAATAGAAAAATCTAAATGGTTTAATAATAAAATTGATATAAGAAAATATTTTAGATGCAAAATTTACATTACCCTACTACTAGTTTGGTGGTATATTTGAGGTTTGCCCTAAAGTACATTAAGTATATTTCAGTTTTATAATGCATTTGAAAAACTGCTAAACCCTTCTGTTAGGAGGCTGAAAAGGCTGGGTTATTTCCTTCTTGTAATCCCTACTTTTGTCTTGTGTATATTTTCCTCTGTATTCCTTTTTGCTAGCTAGCCTCTACTTTTTTGGCTCTAGCATCGTTCAATAATAATAATCGATTATTATCTACAAAAAAAAAAAAAAAACCCTTAGATGCATGCACAATTTGAAACCGCAAACACTAAAATACCAAAGCCAAAATCACATGATACAATGTTGAACTTTATTTTTAACCTAATGTAATCCAAGTACACTAATAAAATGGTAGCATTTTGCATGGAATTCTACGATGTAGTTACGTGGATTGGCCACGAAATACGAGCTAGGCATGTAAGCACCAATCAATTATAATTTATCACATATTAAAATTAAAAATTAATATAAGATGGATCCCTCTTAACATGTACTGTACAAATAAAAAGATAACAAATTTTAAAACATTGATAAATCTTTAAGAAAGAGAAGCCATGAAAAAAGTCTTTGAAACTTGAATAGAAATTTTTTTACAATGTGTTTATTATTTATTATATTTTATTATATATTAGTTGAGATTTCACCTTCTAAATTTTTATTTAATATTTTTATTTAACATTTTTTTTAACACAACAAATGAGGGGAAAAGAAAAGGCAAGGAAGTCTCTAAGTTTAGATCAGGTTTTATCATCAAATGTCCCTTAATTTATAAAGTTATGACAATGCAAAAGCTTAACTATGTGGCATTTTACACTCATTACTTTTTAATCGAGCCGTTTCTTAGTAAAATTGTGAAATTACAACACATAATTTTAAATATTATTTTCTTCAAATTCAAGAATAATTATGAAGTTTCTAGCTACATGAAGGGCTTTTTCTTGAGCAAAATAAATATGATTCAAATGAGGTTTCAAATTATGAACGCGTTTAGATTAAAGTTTAGAAGTTGAGCTCTAAATGCTTGATTTGAGCTAAGTATTCATTTTTATGAGCATCAATTTTGAAATTGAACTTGTTCAAATAAACAAAACGGTAATTAATTATATCATTTCTCAAAGAAAAAATAATTGTATGAATGAGTAAAATACACGGAAAAAATCAGGGTAAAAGATATGTTGATATTGACATTGTCAAATTGTTGTTCAAAACTTGTTTGTAAACAATCATGCTGTTAAAATCCAACCACCATAAGCAATTAAGGGCATTAGAATAGCTTTAAGACCTGATTAAGCACACATTGCTAGCGGTTATAATCTATATATGCGATCTGACCGTGCACACTCCTCCCTCCCCTCTTTCTCTCTTAAAGATCTAAGAACAAACAGAGTGATTTATTGGCTGTGACTTGATATAATAACTGAGATAAGACCTAAATGGCAAAAAATGCACCATGAGGGGCGACTTTTTTCTGATTTTTCCACAAAAAAGGTAGGTTTCTCAAAGCTTAAATACATGGAGCTATAAAAAGAAGCAAGGGGCACATATATGCAGCTGTACCCAGAGGTTAAAACGATCGGCCGGCCAGAATTTGTGGGAGAGAATCTTTATCGTTATCTAGCCCAGTGAGCCGCAAAGAAGAGAAAAATAAATAAGGAAAAAGGAGCCCTAGCTAGTAACCCATAAACGACCAGATTTAGAGTTGGAAATGCTCATTCTATATATTATTTCCTACAGATCTCGACCATTTCATCATGGGTTTTAATTTCCCAGAAATGCGCAGATCAAGCTGAATCACTGGATCGGAGTTAGCCAAAACCCTAAATTAAAGAAAGCAGATCAGCTGCAAGATGTCCTTAAAAAGAAACACATGGAGCGAGCAGAATTCTGCGAAAAACAAATGATTATCGATCTGACATAACAAGTATATTTGTTTTTCTGAAGAAAAAGAAAATCGCCCAAAAACCCAAGCATTGATCAAGCCAAGAAAACACGACTTTAACCTCATCTGCAGCATGATCAATTTCCACCCACACACAGACAGAGTAAGAGAGAGAGAGAGAGAGAGAGAGTCTTGTAAACCCTAGAGTGTTAAACTGATAAAAAAAATTCCTGGTATATTTTCAACAAGAGACTGAAAATACCATCCGTTTATGTTTAAACTTGGAAATTCTTGAATGAAAACAAAGCCCTAGATAGAGTGTGTGTGAAATCATAATCTGTCAATTAACTCAGTACTCCTAGAAAAAACCTAGGAGAGAGAAGAAAAGCATCACTGAGTGGAGGCAAAGTTTGTGTTGCATCACCGATGGCAGAAATCATAGTTACAATTCATAGCCATGCTAGACAAAAGAGAATTCAACATATCTGTTTTGTCTTTGAGTGGTTGGACCATTTTTGAAGAAGTGGAAAACACGAGAAAAAAAATGAAAAAAAAAATGAGTGACTTAATTATCAGACCACCTAAAGGAAGATAAAGAAGAAAAGGGAAGTGCTATAGATAGTACTGTGTGTGCAGAAGATAGAATAAAATGTCTCCCTTTCCATTTATGTGGGTGTATGCAATGTAACTCATTATTTGTGCAAGAATATTAACTACACACCACAGGCCTTTTCGGTCATTCATGATAGAATCCCTAACACTCTTCTTCAATGCGACCTAACATGTACTGTGCCACTTGTGATTTTGATTTGCTTAGCTAGCTAGGTACCTACTTTTTAGCTGGGGAGGACCATGATGTTTATGTGTTGTGATAAGGACTCACACTTTTAATTAGCTGGTTTTTTTAATTTTATTTTTTATATCAATATTAAAATAATAAAAAGAGACGTTAAGAAATATCAATGTAAGATTTTTTCAAATTTTTTAAAAAATACGAAATAGCCGCACTTTTTATATGTATCCAAAATACATGAGAACTTGAAAGGGTATTCTCGGTGAGAGCTTCATCAGTATGTGCCATACATGTACAGTACGTTACAGTAAGAGATCATGTTCAACAGTACTGAAAATCAATTGCATATCGCAGTGGTTTGGAAAAAAAAAAGTGAGATTTATCTGGACAAAGCAAGGTGGATTGAATTGCATCTGAAAATCACATAATATGAACCAACATATAGTATCAAATATTATGCTTTGGAAAAGTTGGGAACAATATTGGGTTCTAACATATGGAACCACATATAAGACATCTTAAAGGGTATCTGGCTTAAAATATCATCTCAAAAAGTTATGAAAGATCATGTTTAGTATTACAGTTCAATTGTGTATTTGAGAATTTTTGAAATTTTATTTTATATTTTAGTGTTTTTAGATTGTTTTAATATGTTATTGTCAAAAATAAATTTTAAAAAATATATCTTATTTTAATATAATTTCAAATAAAAAACAACATTTATTATATTTTTAGACATATCTTAAATAACCCTGAAAAGAAAAAAAAAAGTGATATCCGTGTTTCTAGTTCATATTGAATTATGAAATCTAGAGTAAAATAAAATCTATATGATAAAAAATACTTTGCACAGAAAATTATAAAGTTGTTATAATTATGAAATTCCTATTGCATCAAAGCATTATTTATAAAATGTTCATGATCGATACTCTCTTAAATACTAGACATTCATTAGAGCCGTAAAAACTGATACATATTATATTCTTTTCTTTATAAAGAAAAGAAAAGAAAAGAAAAGAGTAGTTGTTCTCATAAGCTGAGGTATAAGGAATACATAAAACTAATATGTAGGTGTTTGTCATAAGACATGTATTATGTATTAATCTGTATGAGAATTTCATATGAAGAGATCACTTATGTCTATGGAAAGGCTCACGTGACGGTTGTGTAAGTGATATTTAGACTCAAGATCACTAAATTATCTTATATATAGAATACTATGCTTTGATCATGTTACATGTTAACTTAATCGAGATAACGAAATGGTAGACATTGGATATAACATGAACTATATAAAAGTACTTGAGTGATTAGGAGAGAATTCATAAACCTAGGTAAATTAAAAAAAAATTCATTTATTTTTAAATAATATTGATTGAGAAATCCCTAACCAAGGTGGAATAAAATTTAAAAAGAGTTTCAAATGTTATTCAAATGATCAATGATTATTATGGAAAGAATAAACATGATTTAACATTATAGACATGCTTCATGTTTTAATGTTAAATCAGAATATTATTGATAAAAAATAATAATTACACTGAAAAACTGGATACTGAAATATTAAGTCAAACCACTAACGACTTTTCTAATATTTGGTGGATCATTACACGTTACTAGACAATACACATAATCTTCAAATATAAATTAATAATAAATTAAATTGTTTAATTTATTTAATTCTATTTAATTAGAATTATAATTTATATTTGAGACAATATATTAGAAACCTAATGGGTCACACACATTAAGAACCATTAGTCAGAAATTACAATAAGATGATTAATTAAACATGACTTGATCAAAATATATTTTAGAAATTAAGGACTAGAATATAATGAATACATGGATTATATTTCTAGATCTAAAAAAATCACGTAAGGACTTAATTGAGTTATTTTTTAAAATTGTTCTGAATTAATATATGAATATTACTTAGGGGGCAAATTGATATTTATTGCTAATTTATAGGATTTTTCATATTTATCTATAAATAATAAACCATACATCTTATTTTTTTAGAGGTTGTTTGTTAGACCAAAACACTAGAAAAACATAGAATTAAAGCTAACATTCTAGGCATAGCAATCCTGTTTTCTAAATAGAGATTTAGAATATTTCTCATGAGTGATTCATGTAGATTATCATTGGAAGTTGGACAATTGGACTACTAGTAATTTAAAACAACCCAGTCTTTAAAAAATTATCCAAAACAAAAAAATATCGGATCTTCAGATAATAAATCTCTAAACAACTCTAGATATATTTAACAAAATTCAAAAACTCTCAAATAATTTTATTTTATAATTTTCAATGCATGTATAATACTCCAGAACCCCAACATAAATAGCCATATAAGATGCAATTGTCCAGTACTAAGAGTCTAGTAAGTTTGTTAAGTGCAATATTTGAATTACGGATTAGTTTATCCAAGTATTCTACGTTTAGAATTTTTTACAGTTAAACCATAAAAAGTAATCACAGATCAAATAGTTAGTGGTTTGATCATAGAGTTCAACTAATTTTGAACCATTAAAGATTCCTAGCATAATCAAACTAAAATAGAAGTAGGTACACAGACACCCTAATTGAATTGGCCATCCGGTTCGGTTTTAACGACCCTGGTTAAAAAATGCATCCATATTAAAGCACTTAACATGTTTAAGCATATGTCCTTAGTGTGATCAGAAATGGTTATGGCTTTGTAAATCCAATTGTAGGATTTTCAATGAACATATTATATTTATATATAATATTATAGTGATATTTTAATTGATATTTCAACATTAAAATTGAAAAATAATTGAATTGAAAAATTAATGAAATTAAAGAAAATATTTGATGAATGAACAAAAACATTTTTTTTCAAATTATGTATACTATACTATATAATGAAAAGATAAATTTAAGATAAATGACATGTGGTTTACGTTTTCGTATGATTTCTCTTGATAACTAATAAATAAAATAGTAATAATAAGAATGCAACCACACAGAATAATAAAAATAAATAAATAAATTGAAATGAAATTGCTAAATATCATATAAACAAACCAAATCCACATACATAAAAATATATTAACCAAACAAAGAAAATAACGTTTATATTAAATAAATATAAAGGAATATATACATGCACAACATCAATAAATTAAAGTTTTAGTATCTTGGTTTAGAAAATAGGATTAAAACTAAAAGGGTGGGTTTTTACTAAATTGTTTGTCCAATATAAGGAAAATTAAATGGAATGATGAATTTAACAAGATTTTAATGTATACAACAAAAACAGCAGAGGCTTTAAAAACAAAAATATAAATGATTATAAATAGAATATAGTGACAAAACATAGTCAAATACAAGAAAAATAGTAAAATAAATATAATTGTAAGTGTGTTATATGATTAAGACACATGGAATGCTATATAATAAAATTTTAACCAATATTATTTTGTCATGTATTAACGCATAAAACGTTTCATATATTCAGGTAAAAACAGAAAAGTTAAATAATTGATACCAAGGTTAAAAAAAGGAGAAAATATCTTAACTAAAAACTTTGAATTACAATTTTTTAACATATGTTTACTGTAAATCTTTTTTGCTTAAATCAAATGAAAACTCACATCATAAGTTTCGATTTAAGATGCATTTTGAATATATTTTTTATAAGATGTAAAAGAAAAAAAACTATCTCTTCCACTTTGTTTGTTTGTCAGTAGGGATTGAATGATGGATACGAGGAGAAAAGGATAAGGATCCAATGAGGCATTAGAAGAATCCCTCGAATCCCTTCTCACTTGTAATTTCAAATAAATTTAATTTGGGTAAATAAAAGCGATCTCTCCAGTCCTTCCTCACTTGTAATTTCCAATCATTTCAATTTAAATGGGATTAACTCGTATCTTTCCTTTTCTTTTTTAGCCAAACAACTAAAGAGATAGGAAGCCATCCATCTGATCTCTCTTATCTATCCCTCCACTTTACCTAATGTATTCTCCCCCCTATATGTCGCTCTTGGCAAACATAGCCTTAAACAAGATCAGCCCACATTAACTTATAAAGTTTATGATAATATAATTGTTGAATTATCTAATATATTTCTTTCACAAAAACAGCAACAATTAAGGATTCATATTCGATATATATATATATATATATATATATATATATATATATATATATATGAAATTTTCTTAAAATTTTGTATTACTTTTTATTTAAGTTCTAGGATAGAAATTTTCTAATTTTAATTTCAATAAATAAAAAATATTAAACATTACTTTATTGTATTTTTATTCTATTTTCTCATAATTAATACCTACAATTTTCTCTTCCTAGAATATTTATATTCCTTATTTTCTTTATCACTTTGCCTTAAATACTTCCAATTTTTTTCTTGAACTTAGTTTCTTAACTTTTACCTATTATTTGTTTTTGAAGAGTATGATGTAAGTGCAATACTTGGAAAAAAAAATAATCACTTTATATTTTTTTGCCAAAAAGTATGCAAAAATATTTTCAGCATCTCTCTAAACTTATTGATGCTTGATAATAATCCATGCAATAATGTTCATTGACTTATGAAAAAAAAAACTAAGTTTTATCTTTCTTTTTTGCCTTGTTTAGTACTAAGGAATAAAGAAAGAAAGAAAGAAAGACAGGGAAAAAGCCAAAGTTGTGTGCATTTTAGTAATATATATATAAACACAAAAGAGTAAGAAAAAAAAACTAAGGATTAGGAATATTTTAGGCAAGGTGATAAGAAAATAAGGAATATAAACGTTCTATGGAGAGAGAAATAATAGAAAGTAATTAAAAGATAATCAAAATAAAAATACAATAATGAAAGTTAAAGTTTGAGATATTAGATGATGTCAATTGTTAGATAATAGAGGAATCTACAATTGAAAAAAAATGTAATTTTTTTAGTTTAGTTTATTTTCTTTTCTTTTATTGTATTTGCTCTTCTTCTTCTTTTTTTCCCTGTTTTTTCTAGTTAAATTTTACTTTTTTCCCTGCCTCAAATTGGTACCGAGTCCAAAATCAATTTAATTTTGGTGATAGTAGCCAGATGAGCAAGAGTTTCTAGGTTCAGCCATGACTAAAACATGTTGGAGATGCGAAGGATGAAAAACCAACTCATGCAAGAAGTGTTAAATATGCGTTAAAATGGATCAGTGGAAGCCTTAATGGAGATTCTAAAAGATTACCACAAACCCTGACACTGAAGGTAGTCACTAGGTTGAAAACTCCTTTCATTCATAATGCTGAAGCCACAAATTAATCATATGGTGAATAATTAAATAAATGAGTGGAAAAACATTATACTCCGATGAAGAAAAAGAGTCGAAAGGCAACAATCCCAAGAAGATAAATAATTAATTGAGAAAGAGATAGATATTGTGAATTAAAATTTTATTGTCATGACGTTTATTTTGAGAACGAGCACGGTGGAGGCAATAATGATGATTTCATTAAAAATCTGGAAGTTGAGAATAAAAGGGTTGTATAGTTTTTTTATATTTTGAGAGTTTTATAAGAAATACTCTCTTATATAGTTTTATTCGTGTCTTGTCAAAATATTTTTGCAAAAGCGAACTCAAGTACTGTAAATGTGTGTATGGATGCAAGGAGAACTCAAGAGATGAATTCACAAGATGAGCCCAGCAAGATAAATTCACAAGATTATGTTTTTATTTTAGATTCTGCTATCAGCAAACAAAGGATACAAGGCCCACCATCAATAGACCAAAGATAGAGGCCATGGACTTCTTCTGGTTTCTATCTATTGCAGATGAAGTTGTACTACGTACAGTGAAGAGTTTTATCACCTCGAATGATTCATAGAATAGCTTATATGCGCGGGTCCAGAGTGCATTTCTTTTGAATAAAAACAAAAACCAACATGTATCCATAACAACTTTAATTACAAAACATCAAGTAATTGTTCGTTTAACACTTAAGCATGCAATCCAATCAACATCAAAAGAAGTGATAAAAGACTGATTGGATTGGGTTTAAAATCAAGATTGAGATTTGAGACTAAAAAGATAAAAAAAAGTTGCATAATGATGCAAATTAGACGTGGCTAAATATATTCAATTTGTTTTGAATTGTTCAGGAAAAGAAATAGGGATTTTTACTTGAGCTAACAAATTAATACTACTAAGTGCACCCAGATGCAGATTGGTATGCAGTCGATTACATTTGACAGTCAAGAGTGACACGTAGCATGCAGCTGATTAAGTGGCCATAGCAGCATGGAAAGAATAATCTGTCTTCTTTTAAGGGAGAGCAGGGATTAGCTCTAAAAGTGGTTGAAGATTCTAGGAATTCATCAATTTAAGCCTCGTTTGTTTATTTTTGTCACCTCAATTTCAAGATGAACAATTTGACTCCTTGAGCTAGGTTCATGAATATATCATATTCAACTAATTTGATCCAATTGTAACCTCATAATTTAAATTCTCAAACCTAATCCACATGTGTTAAGATATGAGGTGTCTTTTCGAAAGATTGAAAACTCATTCTTCATATCTACCTTTTTTTAATTTTTTGAAACTTATTGTAGTCCATTTTTTATTTTGCCATTCAGTCCTTAATTTAGTAGTTTTTTTCTCCTTCTATTTTTATAAATTATAATATTTTCATTATTATAATAAAGAATATTTTGCAATCAGGTCCTTACATGAGTCCTTACATTATTACTTTTAATCATTTAATTGTTTTGCCGCATAATTTTCTTTTATGGTGGCGGTTATTTTTTATTCTTGATAGCTTCCATGATTCAAACCATTTTTCTTAATTATTACTACCTTTTTTTTTGCATATAAAAAAACACATCTCATTTCTTTTATCACTCTAAGAAAACATATTTTTGTGATTTTTAGCTATTATATTAAATATTTCTTATACCAAGTGAAGATTTTAATCAATACTCAGAATAATTACACTTAAGAACCTATTAATTCGACTAAAGAAACATTGCAGTAGATTTATGTTCTTCAACACTAAATTATCTAATAAATAGCTGAAATTCCTTACAATACTACATAGAATATATGTTCACATATTTTATTTCTAAAAATAACACAATTTAGCAAAATATATAGCACATTAATAATACTATACAAATAAGAAAGAGAAAAATAGAACACTTATTTCGTTGTTCAACTATTTAGTGAGGTTTGAAACAAAAATAATCATCAACAAGTGTTATTCATAGTAAATGTAAATATCCAAATCACCAATGACCTTTGAGATTGATTGTTTGAACAAGGAAGCTAACATGCATGTAGGAAAGGAAAAATACCTCAGTCTGAAAATAACCTACCAGATGGGTATTCTTGGATTAGCATCAGCTTTTTCTTACAAACTAATTTTAACAATCCCAATAAATAGCTTATTCTTGCACCATCACCTTCCTGCCTCTCTCTCTCTACATAAATATATATATATATATGTGTGTGTGTGTGTGTGTGTGTGTGTGTGTGTGTGTGATATTAGGTCATTCATATCACTACTTCATATTTTCCTTTCATTGCTAGTTATTCATCAGCACATGTTTATGTATTTGGCTAGTAGCTCCATGGTTCTAAAGATGGAGATGAAGCCCACGTCCAAGAGTATTTTACAAAGAACAGACAAGGAATTCCCTTAATTACTAGTTGTTTAGAGATTTTCAAAAAACTTGATGAATTTAACAGATTTTTAAGAGGGTTATAGATTGAACCTATCCAATTTTTGCAATGCTACGGATGTTATTCACTGAATAGTTGTAGTTCATCAAACAATAAATCCAATCTTAATTAATCATAGAGTTATGATACAATCAAGTCCAAACAAATAAAACACTGAATTAATTCTTTCCTTGCATTTATTTTCTAGTTATTTTTTTAATTAACATTTTAAGAGTTGAAACATTTTTTTATCTCATCTAAATTATATCATCACATGATTATCTATAATTATTCATGTTTTTAACGAGGTTACTTAATTAAATATTAAAAAATAAAATAAATAACTGGAAGAAATTTTTTTTTGGATAATAGATATTATTAGTAATATCCTTGTGATCGGAACATTCTAAGAAGTTATAATTTTGAAGTAGATTAATCACCCAAAATAAACTTCTATGATTTTCCGCTGAACAGTAGCATGTCTTTCGCTTCCATGTCCTTTGTTTTTAAACGGACACTCTCCTAACTCCCAATCTCCCATGTCCTATGATTGAAACAGCATTGGTCTTGAACAATGAGACCAAAACCAAAGTGGACAAACTTAAAAAGCACTTCCGCCTTCATAGGCCCAAAAGAGAATGACGGTTGTACATTAATGGCAGCGTAGCCGATAGATACAATAAATTAATTGGGCAAAAACTTAAAGATAAGGTACTCCAAAAAAAGATTTTGAACTCAAATTCTAACAATACAGGCCACTACAGATTTCTACGATGGGCCTTACCTTTGAATTAGTTAAGACCGCTGCTTTTATGAAGGTATTTTTTTTAAAAAAGTTTTATTTGAAAAATATTAAAGTAATATATATTTTTTAAAAATTTTATTTTTGATATTATTATATTAAAATGATCTAAAAATATTAAAAAATACAAATTTTTATCTCTTTTCCTTTCACTATTGTAGCTGAGGTCTATTTCTGACATTTTTGTCTCCAAAGTTATTCATTTTCAATTTCTTTCTTTGTTTTAATTCTTGTTTTCTAAGTTTTAACTTTTTATCTATAACTTTATTTATTTTATATTTTAATATTTTAAGTTAGATAAAAAAAAAGAATAAAAAAAAAAGATAGGAGAAAAATAATCATCATTGGCCACCATTTATTAATAAGTTTTATTTAAAAAAAAAATCCATTGAGATTTGTTTTCCCCTCATCTTGCAAAAAAGAAAAAAAAATCGAAATTGAGAATGAAAAATTTGTTGGCTTGGTTTGTTTTTTGAATCAATTTATTTGCATTTTATGTTGGTATATTTATTATTGCTTCTCTAATTGTGTTTTTTAGATATTTAAAAGTGAAAAAAAGTGAAAAAATAGTTTTTATCATAGTTTTAAGACCCGACCCGGTGGTTGGCGCGGTCCAAGGCCCGGGTTTTGACGGGGTCGCCGGGTTGGCCGGGTCAATTTTATTTTTTTTGAAAAAATCAAAACGACGTCGTTTTAGTAAAAAAAACTAAAAAAAATAAAAATCAACGGGTTTGAGGCCGGGTCTTGCCGGGTTAGCCGAGTCCCGGGTCGACCGGGTCTGGCCGGGCCAATTTCCAAGCGGATTTTGACCTCCACCCGGACCGGTCCCATACCCGGGTCGGTCGGATCCCGGATCGACCCGTCGGGCCGGTCCGAATTTTAAAACTATGGTTTTCATGGTACCAAAAGTTGAAGCATGATTTCTCAAACACCTTTGGTGATCGGAGAAGAGTATAGGCGACGAAAAATCATCTAGCATAGTGAATGACCTGTCAATTAAAAAGAAAAGGAAAAAAAGGACATGCTGTCCACTCCATAAAAAACAAAATAAGAAAAACTAAGCGCGTTGCCCTAAGTTTTAAGCCCAGCATGCTTGGGCTCTTAAGCAATTAGTCAAGCTCAATTATGCCTTGTATTTTTTATTTTAATTAATACCCTTTATATATATATATATATATATATCTTATTTTGCATGATGTATTTAGAAATAGGAATCATATGTACTTGGTATGAAAAAATAACCTCGAAGATAAAATAAAAAAATAAAAAACATATACATTGAAAGGAAAAGTCAAGATTAAATATTTGTATATTTGTCTTTCTTTTACTTTTATGAAAAATATTAATTTTTTATTTTAGTATTTAATTGACATCAACAACTCTTTCTTAATTTATTAGATTATGTTTTTTTTAAAAAATTTATTTCATATGCATAATCAATATCTTTATATTTTTCAATTAAAAAAATCATAATGTAATAAAACACATTTAAGACATTGGCATATTCTTTCTCTGTTTTAAAACTATCTTCGCATCTTACTAACGGTGTAATGTTAAATGGTTTCTCAATTTATTTTATTAAATACATGCATCTTCTCTTTGATTTATAATTTTTTTTATTTTCATGTAAAAAAATGCATCGACAACTTGACATATTTTAAATTGAATTTTAGTGTGACCAAGAGCAGGTTAAATTACTAGTCAATTCTATTTCACGTATGTGTGCATGCTAGTGTTCCTTTATCTTTTCAGTCCTGCAAAGGGAAAATACTCTGAACCTAGGACCTATGAAGATCTCTTAGAATCTCCAGTTTTGACTATTTGCATCTTAAAAATTTCCAACCCATGCCCCCGTATACCTTTCTTTTATCACATCAAGACCAAAGAGCAGCAGTCGAAGTTACATTAAAAAGAAAAGAAAATCTCTTTCCTATCCAAACTCTCTTTCAATTTTCATACACTGAAGATCCAGAAGTTTCCCAGGACACTTAGACATAGGCACTCAAAAAAGCGGTGTTAATTAATGGCGCACACAAGAATTTTCATTTTGTGCATTCAAGAAAATATAGACCCAGTAATGACCAGTATCTGTGAAAGCATTAAATTAAGCTGCACATGTTTGGGTTGTTACCTGGACTATTGTTGGCAACCGGAGGATTGTCCTGTAATAGCTCTCTCCACGATATGAGCTTTACATGTCGAAAATAATGCTGTCAGGATATTGTAATGGAATACAGTTAGCTCAAAATTACACCTAAAATTTTAATTTTTTTTAAAATGAATAGAAGTCAAATTTTATTAGAAATCGTTAGCAGGTACATCCAAAAAAACTAATGGAGCCATTAGGATGATGGACACAAAGTATTAACAGTAGACTCTCAAGACAAAAGGACCCCATTCAACAACAGGAAAAAAAAAAAAAACACTATACCCGGATGACAAGAAAACGGACCGCAGCGGCAAATATATTGAAATTCCACAACACAAACCACTCAGCATAGCGTGATCAACAGGAAACTTAATTCCGAAGCAGAAACTGTCTACAATGTGTTGTCTGAATTTGGTAGCTGTAGCTGAGCTGGAATGCTTGGAACATTTATCTCACCTTGCAGTACAGCACAAGATCCACCCATCAAGGAAAGAAATTGCGAGGCACAACAAGGAACTTGAGAATTAAGCAGCATAATCGATCCCAACAGCTACCTCTTCGCAGAGATAACACCGCCAGCACCTCCAAAGCTCAAAAGAACAACTTCAAAAACACAGCTGCAGCAGCTCCACCAGATCAAGCCATGAAACTCGAGTACAAGGCAAGAACACACAAAATCGGCTAAGAACTGATAGCATCAATAGCAAAAGAATTAAAGCATCATAACGACAAGACTCCTCGGAAACCTCATTGATCAGGCCACCCATCAAAATACAGCTAAAGAACAACAACAGTCTCACCCATCAAACTACAAATTAACATTCCTTATTAGCTTTCACTTCCATCAAAAGGAAAACAAAAGGAAGGAAAATGAAAGACATTGAGTGACGAAACAACCAAGTTATGCAAATATATTGTGAAAGTAGAAAACGAGTTTTGCCTAAAGATATTATATAATGACATGTGCCAAGACTGAACACCTCAAAGCAAGAACGTAGCGAAATCATATGTAACACATAAGAGAGACAATCTGATAAGCAATGTCAATTCATAGTATCCAAGGTTAATTTCACTAACTAAACTTAAATTCTGCAACTTCTTCATCTTATTCTGTTCACAAATGGTCCACCTAAAGTAATGATGAAGACAAAATCCCAGAAAGAGCGAACAAAACAAAGACAGAGAGGAAGTGGACCAAAAAGACAAAAAGACTAGTGACGAGAAATCCCATCAGTCATTATATATATTGGCGACGCTGTTCACTTAATTATACCGAAGAAGCTACTAGTACTAGTATACTAGCAACTTGAACATGGAAAATGGAATAGGAAAAGC
Source organism: Populus tremula (assembly GCA_964019445.1). NCBI lineage: Eukaryota > Viridiplantae > Streptophyta > Magnoliopsida > Malpighiales > Salicaceae > Populus > Populus tremula. The sequence goes on along the minus strand of CAXHTJ010000007.1, from coordinate 7,970,543 downwards.
AGTGTCAGAGGAACACAGACACAGAAAATATAATATTAGCAAGTTTGTTGAACTCGTAAATCGTACAATGACTTTATATATATATATATAACATGCTGAATCATTTCAAAAACTTGAAAATGAATAAAATCAGGTGAAATTATTAAAATAAAGTGAAATCGTATACAAATACGATTTCAAGATCATTTTAATGCTTTCATCAGAAAACATATATTGTCTACCGTTATCCAACAACTATTTCGCGTTCTTTAATTTTTCAACTTTCATCTTTCTTTCAATTTCAACTATTGATAGTTGATACATAGTTACACATACATAGAGAGAACAAACAAAATTTTAGGCTTAATTGTTATGTAGATTCTACTAATAATAATTTAATTTGCCCTTGAATATGTATTGTTTTTTTAGTTTTAAGTTAAATGGGGTACAATTAGACTACTGACTCCATCTAAAATTCATGCTTGATTTTTTCTACATTTGAAATCATTTCAGCTTGTTTTTTCAAAACACAAGTCTTTATTTTAGTTTTTTATTTTTAAAAGAAAAAAATATGAATTTGGGGAATAACCAAAAATAAGTTATGATAATTGCCCCTCTCTCTACAATGCTTATGATAAAAAGTCTCATAAGAGACTTTAGATAGTAAGCTTTGTAAAGAAAAAAAAATGGTGATTGTTGTAACCCATTTTTGGGTCCCCACATAAAAAATAAAAATTCAAAAAAATTCAAAAAACTATACCGAGGGAATATGTAAATTAAAAAATTGATTGAGAGGGGCAACTATCATTGACTGATGAGAGCCCTGATGATAAAGAAAATTCAATTTGAGGAAAAAAAGTCTAAAATTAGAAGTTTATGGACTCAATTAAATTTTATTGAAGGTTTAATTGAATTTATGGAGAGTTTAATTGCAAAAACAATTGATTTTGGAGTTAATTTGGGCTTTAATTGGAAGAAATGAAAGTTCTAGGGTCAAATTATAATTTTTGGAAGTTAATTTGGTCAAATCAGGGGCTTAATTGCATAAATATTGAAGTTTAATAGCCAATTAGGGACTTAATTGAAGAAATCCGAGACCAGGGACCAAACCGCAAAACACGCGCAAATTGAGGGCCTAAATTTGAATCTGACGCGTTTTGGCGCCTTTTCCTTTTAAATGAAACGACGCGTTTTGACCAAAACGGCGTCGTTTCATGCACTGTTTATTAAATAAAAAAAAGAAAACGCAAAACGGTGTCGTTTTGAACGGCACCATCGTCTTCTTCCCTGCGCACGCAGAGAACAAGGGAGAAGAAGATTTTCTTTTCTCCTCTGTTTCGCACCGACTTCCCACCCGGATTTGGCGCAATACGATGCCCGCATTTCACCCACTTGCCTCCTCCTTTTTATCCATTGATCAATAGTGGAGGGGGCGGCCACCACCACGACGTCCCCCCCTGTTTTTGCCTATAAAAAACAGGGAAAGGGGACCGAAAAAGAAAGAAGTGAAAAGAAGGAGAAGAGGAGAGAGGACAGAGCAGAAAAGAGGAGGAGAAAAGGAAAGGAAAAGGAAGAAAGAAAAAAAAAATAGCAGAAGCAGAAGTAGACAGAAAAAAAAACGGAGAGAGAGAGAGAGAGAGAGAAACATAGCAACGCCGGCCACTGTGCCTACGCCGCCAGCAGCACCGCCACGACGTCACCGCAGGTAATCTCTCGCCGCCCTGTCTCCTTCTCCGTTTGCCCTCCTCCCTCCCTCGTTTGCATCCAGAAGGTGAATTAATTCACGTTCTGCAGCTGAAGGAGGGCTGGTTATTAGGCACAGTAACCAGCCCATCTGGTAATGGGCCGGGTTTGGCCCAGCCCACTGATATGGGCCGGGTCCGGCCCATTTCAATTTTTTTTAATTTTTTTTCGTCAGAATTTTTACAATTTTGCCAGCACATTTTTTTTTTATCAATTTGCTTAATATCGGTCTGTATTTTACATCGTAAAAATATAAATCCGATATTAAAATACCGATTTTTGGCAAAAACTTCCAAAAATACAAAAACAATTGAAAAACAATAAAAAAAAAAGTTTTTTGTGCATACGGCCAAGTGTCTCAAATCTAAAAAATCATATCGTATATTTCATATGTCAAAAAAAACAATATTTTAGCATGCATTTTGGCTTTAATAACCAGTTTATTAAAGTCAAGAGAACATTGGCCAAAATCTCAAAAACAACAAAAAAATTTATTTTGTTTGATTTTAGTATCAAGGATTATGAATTTATACGTAAAACGTATTCCTGATATTAAAAAGATATTTTCTTTTGACGACTTCGAATAGTTAGGTTTTTACCCGATAAGATAAGGATCTCCTTATAGAGGACTTTTCTTAAACCGTAAACATATTCCGAACAATAAGAAACCACAACACGATCTTAGATTTTATCAGACATTAAAACAATGCAGCCTACCTTAGGTAGGGCGTAGTTGGGGTGCTAATACCTTCCCTTTACGCAACCAGTCTCCGTATCCCATCTCTGAGACCAGTTAGGGTTCCTAGTAACCAGAATACTAGGTGGCGACTCCCATTCCAATTTTCCATTGATAAGAGACAAGAATTCCTTGTCTCTACAAATTTTTAAGGGATAAATCCATGAACCATTTTTTTTATTCCTTGAGGGTGGACGATCGCCGCGCCGCCGCACACGTGCGACAGAATGGCGACTCCACTGGGGACCTTGTGGACTAAGCTTTGTTTTTGTCTGATTATTGTGTTTTTATTGTTGTGGTTTGCGTGTTTATTTTTAAAATATGCATTTCCTTTATTTATTTCTTACGTGCTTTAATTTCTATACATATTTGTTCATGCATTGTATAGCACTGCCTCATACATCACATGCTTTACTTTGTGTAAGCACACACAAGCTTCTAAGTTAAGTGGGGAATTAGCGATCTGCCCTATGACTATTGGTCGGGTTCAGATGCGTGAAACACCCAACTCATATCTGAGAGCCTGCTTGGTAATGGTGGGCATACGTGCCTTAACCATTTTTTGCAACGCCCCTATACTGTCTTTACGAAGATCGTCACTGGGAAGATATGAGACCCTTTTGAGACCAGATAGAAAACCTACCCATGTTCATATAATAAATAGAACTTGTCCTTAGGTTGTATGTGCTATCGTTATTTGCATCAGGGCAAACCCTTCTTGAAGCATCTTGAACTCAAGACTTATGGGTGACACATTGGCCGTCACTCTGAAAATTTTCATTGTAGAGCTTGGGCCAAAATCACAATTCTTGTTTCATCATACAAGAGTTACGACCATATGTCACCCCTCGAAGGGCGAGTTTCATATAGATTACATGTTCATACATTTAACATGCATACATGTCAGATTGAAATATAGGTCCCCAAAAAGTCTACAACACCCGACTTCGAGCAAGAAACATGGAAGATGAAGAGCGTGCTCAACGTGAGGCCTATTTGACGAAGAGTTGGAGTCTCTGAAAATAAGTGTGGCTCACCTCACTAGCTTACTCAAGCAAACACTAAGAAATACCTCTGATGAAGGTCCTTCTAATCACCGATCACCTTTGATCCGGCTCCTACTACAGTTCAGCCTGAGGAAAGAATGAGCGAACATGGTCAAGAACCTCAGCAAAATCCAACATTTGTGCAGTCAACGACACCTGCACCATCCCCAACAGTCGTGAAGGCATCTGCTAATGAGTCCCACAAGGCTAAGTCATCTGATAGCATTGATCAAGCTAAGATAGAGGCGCTGGAAGCCAGACTCAAAGCCATTGAAGGGATAGACTTATATGACCCGGTCCGGGCAGCAGAGATGTGTTTGGTCCCAAATGTGGTTGTCCCAAAGAAATTTCGTGTTCCTGAATTCATCAAATACAGTGGAACACAATGCCCCATGACTCATCTCAGGTCCTACTGCAATAAAATGGCTGAGGTAGTACATGATGAAAAACTACTAATGCACTTTTTCCAAGACAGTTTAAGTGGGGCAACTTTGAGTTGGTATATGAGGTTGGACAACACAAAAATCCGGAGCTGGAAAGATCTGGTGGATGCTTTTGTCAAGCAATACAAGTACAACATGGACATCGCTCCCGATAGAACCAGTTTGTCCAATATAGAGAAAAAGGATAAAGAAAGCATAAGGGAATATGCTCAACGATGGCGAGAATTAGCTGCTCAAGTACATCCCCCACTTCTGGACAAAGAGATGGTCTCTTTATTTGCCAACACACTCAAAGCACCATATTACGAACATATGATGGGTAGTTCAGCCCAACAATTCACTAATGCTGTGATAGTATGTGAACGCATAGAGCAAGGTGTCAAGAGTGGTAGAATTTCTGCACCAACCGAGAAAAGAGGCTTCGAAAGAAAAGAGGTTCACCATGTTAAAGATGGCTACATGGGTAGAAAAAATACATCCCAAATTGCCAACATCAAAAAACCTGAACCCCAAAACTTTCAAGCCAAAAGCCAAATCGAAAATTTCCAAAGGGTTCAAGAACACCTCCACTACCGTTACCCCTGAATGAGATGTATCAAAAGCTATTGAGCATCGGCCAAATAGCTCTAGAACCTCTAACACCTCTGCAGCCACCTTATCCTAATTGGTACAAGCCAGAACTCAATTGTGAATACCATGCCGGTATTACTGGGCATAGCATCTATACCTGCAACGCCTTCAAGAGAAAGCTTCTGCAATTAATCAAGGCTGGGTGGATAGAATTGGAAGACGCCCCCAATGTGAATACGAACCCGTTGCCTAATCATGCTTGAAGCATATTAGGATGGAATGTTTGGGGAATTGGAAAGCATCAATGGTCCAGCATGATAGCTTGAATTTTTGAACTCAAATTTTGACCGTGGTGTTGTTCCGCATTGTCTTTGAGTCCTCTACGCAGAGCTTTTGAGAGGAGGTTAGCCTATGAACAGATTCGCCAAAATAGAGGAATGAAGCCTGCCTTGTTATTGCCTTTTGTTAATGCTTTTGAATAAGACTTTCTCTGTTAATGAGCTTTCTTGTGAAATAAGATCATGTGTTTTCTTGTGTTCACATCACACTCTTCTTTGTTGTTATTACATGTAAATAACATTTTGAGCGCAACTTTGCTCACAACAACTACAAGAATCCTTTGGTTTCCTTTCTTCCAAACCCATACATTAATCTCATATGTTTTCAAGGATATTTTTTTGGGACCTCCAAAGTGAGTACAAAAACAAAAATCGTGTTGATATTTGTCCAAAACAAATGCATTCTGTAAATTCAAGTGATTCATTAAATAGGTACACATATACCTAGAAAACTTGAAAGAAAAAAAACAACAAAGACAAACAACACTATGAGGTGAATCAAAAGCTGAGTTTTATTTGACTGAATAAATCACTTTGCATACACGCATGAAAGCAAGACCTATCGATCCTCAATGCATGAGTTTGAGATGAGGAAAGGCCATCTTTGATAATCCTTTCACAAGGCTGAAATTATATCCTTTGCAGTCCCATTTTGAGCATAGTAATGTTTTTTTGGAAATAACCTTGACTAGGATCACACCCTACACTGGGGGGCAAAATAAGAGAGTTTTTTTGTTTTTACCATCCAAACAAAGCAGTGAAGATGGGTGCTGGAATTGATCATGTAATTTTTAATCTTTCATTATCATCTAAATGAAGCATTGATTGGTTAAGAAAAGAAAAGAAGAAGATCCAAAGGATCTAAAAGCTTTGAGCTTCTCATAAAAACAACTGATATAATTGTGTCCAACCAAACAAAAACGAAGAAAACAAAGAGAAAAGCCCAAACCCGACACTGGGGGGCATGAAGACTATTTTGAAAACAACAAATCCAAAAGACAAAAGGTCAGGAAATAAGCACAAGTGATCCATAGTCATGAAATCCCTTAAACACCTTTTGAGCCTACAAAATATCCTTTTTTTCGTAACCAATAACCAAAGCCTACATTACATACCTGATAAAGCCCTTTCTGATCAAAGGCAAGCAATCTGGATCAGTAGGCAATGCTTTCATATGCGGGGTCAAATCATTATTCATGCAAATAAAATAAATACTTTGAATCATTTCGGTTCTCAATAACCCTCAAATTGAAATTTAAACCTTTTGTGACCAACCATATGTCACTTCATCTTTAAACCAAAAGCAAAAAGCTTTTATCACTTCAAGAAACCTGTCCATAGGAATCACTTGAATTTTTTAGAACAAGTTTATTTTGAACCAATGTCAAAATAATTTTTGTGTTTGGAATAACTTGGAAGTTCCAAAAAGTTTGCATGAAAACATTTCATTGTACAAAAAACCCAAACTTACTTTCACATATCCTCACCCCAAACTAAACCCAAGTTGAACACTTGGGGGGCATGATCAAGCTGGGGGGCAATCAAAACACATGGTAGGGCTGGCTCCATGATTCCTTTTCTAAGGAAAATGTCGGGCAAAATTGGTAACTCTTGAGATAAAGGGTGAAGGACAAAGATGTATGATGACATCAAACCCTTCCCAGAGGTCAAGATCACAATATGTAACCCGAGTAAGCAAAAGTGGAAAAGCCATCGAAGTTTACTACCAACACTACAACTTTTGAGAGAAAAAAAGACACCATGAAGAAATGGGGGCCTATATTTCTCAGGTAAGTATACATGCATATCAATCATAATGCATTTGCTTTTCAACATTGACAATCATTGTTTCAACATCAACTTTTAGGTAGTGCGTTTTCTAACCCTACCTCCTTTTGAGTGCGCCTTTGAGCCCTCAACTCCTTTTGAGTGCGCCTTTGAGCCCTCACCTCCATTTTGAGTGCGCCTTTGAGCCCTCATCCCTTAGGTAGTGCGTTTTCTAACCCTACCTCCTTTTGAGTGCGCCTTTGAGCCCTCACCTCCATTTTGAGTGCGCCTTTGAGCCCTCATCCCTTTGGTAGTGCGTTTTCTAACCCTACCTCCTTTTGAGTGCGCCTTTGAGCCCTCACCTCCATTTTGAGTGCGCCTTTGAGCCCTCATCCCTTGGTAGTGCGTTTTCTAACCCTACCTCCTTTTGAGTGCGCCTTTGAGCCCTCACCTCCTTTTGAGTGCGCCTTTGAGCCCTCATCCCTTGGGTAGTGCGTTTTCTAACCCTACCTTCTTTTGAGCGCGCCTTTGAGCCCTTAACTCCTTTGGTACTGCGTTTTCTAACCTTACCTCCTTTTGAGTGCGCCTTTGAGCCCTCAACCCCTTTGGTAGTGCGTTTTTCTAACCTTACCTCTTTTCGAGTGTGCCTTTGAGCCCTCACCTCTTGGGTAGTGCGTTTTTCTAAACCCTACCTCTTTTCGAGTGCGCCTTTGAGCCCTCACCATCCAAGTTTTTGGTAGGTCACCCATTACAATTCAACCATTCTCCATGTTTTTATTTGGGCAGGTCACCCATTACAATGAGACCACTCTTTCCGTTTATGTTTGGTCAGGTCGCCCATGAAAATAGACCAAGGTAAGTGTGAGTGCGTGGGTAGATCACCCGTGAAAATAAACCATCTTTTTAAAAAAAACAAAGGGTTGAACACACAGATTTTGGTTATGGTTAAAGGGGATCGGCGAAGGGATCTCAGTTTAGCCCAACCACATACAGGACTTTGGGTCCGGTCAATCAAATTTTAAGACGACCAGTTTCGGAAGACCAATTTTGTTTTATCTTTACAACACTTACTACGCAAAATTTTTGTTCCGTAAGCATTGTAAAGAGGGGGGCAACTGTTGTAACCCATTTTTGGGTCCCCACATAAAAAATAATAAAATACAAAAAAATTCAAAAAAATATATTATCAAAAAATATAACAGTGAAAAAATAAATGCCATAGCGTCCTAAAAATGCTCAAAAATTGATTGAGGATGTTCAAAAATATAAAAATTAATATTTTGACAATATATCATTGAGGAAGAAAAATCCAAAATTAGAAGTTTATGGACTCAATTAAATTTTATTGAAGGTTTAATTGAATTTATGGAGAGTTTAATTGCAAAAAAATTGATTTTGGAGTTAATTTGGGCTTTAATTGAAGAAATTAATTCTGGGTCAAATTATAATTTTTGGAAGTTAATTTGGTCAAATCAGGGGCTTAATTGCATAAATATTGAAGTTTAATAACCAATTAGGGACTTAATTGAAGAAATCCGAGACCAGGGACCAACTGCAAAATGCGCGGAAATTAAGGGCCTAAATTTGAATCTGACGTGTTTTGGCGCCTTTTTCTTTTAAATGAAACGACGCGTTTTGACCAAAACGGCGCCGTTTCATGCACTGTTTATTAAATAAAAAAAAGAAAATGCAAAACGGTGCCGTTTTGAACGACACCATCGTCTTCTTCCCTGCGCATGCAGAGAACAGGGGAGAAGAAGATTTTCTTTTCTCCTCTATTTCGCACCGACTTCCCACCCGGATTTGACGCAATAAGACGCCCGCATTTCACCCACTTGCCTCCTCCTTTTTATCCATTGATCGATAGTGGAGGGGGCGGCCACCACCACGACGTCCCCCCCTGTTTTTGCCTATAAAAGCAGGGGAAGGGGACCGAAAAAGAAAGAAGAGAAAAGAAGGGAGAAGAGGACAGAGGACAGAGCAGAAAAGAGAAGGAGAAAAGGAAAATGCACTCCAAATTAAAGGAGATAGGGATTTTTTATTTTTCAATGTGGTATTATTATAACTGGAGACTCATCCCGGTGAAAAATGTAAAGGTTTTCAAGTGGTGAAAAATGAAAAGATTCTTCAAAGTTGTGAAAAATACGAATGATTTTTCAAAGTGATTTTATTGTAATAAGGTGACTTGCCCAGGTGGAAAATAAAATTTTTTCAAAGTGGTCTTATTGTAATGGGCGATCGACCCAAGTAAAAAAATACAAAGATTTTCCAAAGTGGTCTTATTGTAATGGGCGACCTGTCCAGGTGAAGAATATGAACTACCTATCTCTTTTGCTAGAGATGTCTTGAAGGGACGATATGATAGGGCTTCAAGGCACACTATTTAGAAGATAAGAGCTCAAAAGAGCATTCACAGGGAAAATAGATAGGGCTTGAAAGTGTACTATCTGAGAAGCAAGGGCTCAAAGGAGCCTTCGAAAAGAGGTAAGGTTAGAAAATGCACTACCTAAGACATGAGGGTTCAAAGATGCACTCAAAAGGAGAAAGATATGGTTATAAAATGCATTATCTAAAGGACGACGACTCAAAGGCACACTCAAAAGGAGAAGATAGGGTTAAAAACGCATTATCTAGAGGATAAAAGCTTAAATGCGCACTCAAAAAGAGATTTGATGGTAAGGAATCAATTCATCAAAGATGCATTATGATTAATATGCATGCATACTTACTTGAGAAATATATGTCCTTTTTCTTTATGGAGTTTCCTTTTTTCTTAAAAGTTTGAGTCTCTATAGTAAGCTTCGATGACTTTTTTGTTTTTGTTTACCTAAGCCACATCTTGTGATCTTGACCTATGGGAAAGGCATGATATCATCTCTGCCTTACACTTTATGTTTTATTGGAAAGGGAATTATGGAGCCAGTCCTATTATGTTTATTAGATTGATTGCCCCCAGCATGATTATGCCCCCAAATATTTCATTCGAGTTTTTTTAGGGATGAGGCCGTATGAAAGAAGATTTGGTTATTTATAAGGACTTGTTTTGATAGAGAATTTTTAGAATTTCAAAGCTATTCCAAACACAAAAACCATTTTGATGTCAGTTTAAAAGAAACGTGTTCTAACGAAATTCATGGGATTCCTATGGATAAGTCTTCATAAGTGTTCGAAATTTTTGTTTTGTTTTTGGTGAAAATGTGAAGTGACATTTTGTTGGTCAAAGAGGTTCAAATTTGAGGGTTTCAAATAACCAATCTTCAAAGCATTTATTTTATTCATATGAATAATTAAGCTTGTTTCGCATGAGAAAGTATTGCCTGCTATTCAGATTGTTTGTCTTTGATCAAAAAAGGTCTTGATTGGGCATATAACATAGGCTTTGGCTATTGGCTACAAAGAAAAAGGATGTTTGTAGGCTCAAAAGGTGTTTAAGGGATTTCTAGACTAAAGATAACTAGTGCTTTTGTCCTTTGAATTAATTTATAAACCTTGTAAAATGGTCCATCGTGCCCTAGTATCGGGCTTGGGATTTTTCCCTTTTTTTCCATATGGTTTTAAACATCATTATATTAGTTATTTTTATTGAATGCTAAAACCTTTTAGACCCTTTGAATTCTTTCATGCTTAACATCCCACATCGAGAGAAGAGTGTCCCAGAGCCAGGGCATATTAAGACAGTTGGTACCTAACCTTGTAGGACGTGTTTTGGGGCCTGTGGGCTACCAGGAACAAAATCATGAGGTGTGGAAGCCGGGTTGGCCTGAGCCATAACAAACAATATTCTGCAAGGGGAAATGAGTCAGGCCTTACACATGCCCCCATCTTTGTTTGGGCACTTTTAATCATTGAGGATTTTGTTATATTTCTCGCACTTGCCTCTTAGTGTGGGAAGTAATCCTAGCCAAGGTTAGTTTTCAAGAAAAATGCATTAGGCTGAAAAGGACTATCAAAGATGGTATTTCCTCATTTCATATGCATGTATTTAGAATCGGTAAATTTTGATTTCTTTCATGAGAATATTCCAAATGATTTCTCATTATTCATTCAGCTAAAACCCAACTTTGAAGTTATGGTGTTTAGGTTACTCATCAGGTTTTTATATGTGTATGGTCACCTTTCTAGCATATCACTTCAATTTCTAAAACATGTCTGTTAGAACAAACACCAATTTGATTTCTGTTTTTGTATAAAAACTTTGATTTTCCAAAAACTTTTGTGAGATCATGAGATCATGCATAGTTTTTCTAGGGAAAGAGACACACACTAAAGAATTCTTGTGAGTAAAGGGTGCACTTGTATAGATATGTTATTTTCTTGAAACAATAAGGCATATCATGAATATAAGAAAACACATGATCTTATTAAAAAGGAAGACACATTTGATAGAGAAAGTCTTGTAGCATTATCAGACTACAATAGGTTGGAACATGACAGAATCAAAATAATTCTACAAGATGATCAAACAAAGGTAATTATTTTGAACATAATAGGAGCATACTCTATTTTCCAACTCTAGTACTCTTGTAAGGATTCCATTGACGGTGTAGACATAAATTTACGGTAAAACTTTATCCTTTATGGATACCCCTTTAAATTTGAGTCCCTTAATGCTTCTAAATTTCTTGGGCATTTCACCTCTAGTGCATTTATTGATCCATTTCTTGAAGCATGATTGGGTAAAAGATTCATACTCAGATTTAGAGTTTCTTCAAATTTTATCCACCCACCTTTAGTCAATTATATAAGCCTCGTCTTAAAGGCACTACAAGTATAGATGTTATGTCTTGCAGCATTAGCATGGTTCTCGCGATGAGGTATGACTTGTACCAGTTAGGGTAAGGTGGTTGCGGAGGTGTAAACGGTTCTGAAGCTACATGCCTAATTTTTAGTAGCTTCTGGTACATCTTATTTAGGGGTAGTGGTAATGGAGGTAGTTGTTATTGGACCCTTTGAAAAATCTTAGTTTGGTTTTTGATTTAAGCTTCAGGTTTTCTAGCAAGAATTAAAGGGTTGAAATTGATGTTGGCAATTTGAGGTGGAGTGTGGTAGTTTTAGAATTGGTTTTTTCCTACCTGTATAGCCACTTTGAACATGGTTTACCTTTCTCTTTTTTACCTTCGAAGCCCTTTTTCTTGGTGGACGCATGAATTCTACCTCTTGACTCCTAGTTCAATATGCTCAGCTACTGTCACAACATTAGTGAATTGTTAGGTTGAACTACCCATCAAATGCTCATAGTATGACGTCTTGAGCGTGTTGGCAAATAAAGTGACCATTTATTTATCCAAGAGTGGGGGGATGCACCTGAGTAGTTAGATTTCTCCATCTCTAAGCATATTTCCTTATGCTTTCTATGAGTTTTTTTTTTCTAGATTAGATAAGCTAGTTATGTTGGGAGCAATGTTAGGGTTGTACTTATACTGCTTGACAAATGCATCCACCAGATCTTTTCATCTCTAGATCTTGGTATTGTACAACCTCATGTACCAATTCAACGTTGTCCTACTTAAACTATCCTTGAAAAAATGCATCAGTAGTTTTTCATGTACTACTTTTGCCATTTTATTATAGTAGGACTAGAGATAAGTCATGAAGCATTGTGTTCACTATATTTGATGAATTCAGGAACATAAAATTTCTTTGGCACAACCATATTTGAAACCAAACACATCTTAGCAACTTATACTGGGCCATACAATTATACCCCTTTAATAGCCATGATTCTAGCTTCTAAGGCTACCATCTTATCATGATCAATGTCATCAGAGGACTTTGTCTTGTGGGACTTGTTGTCAAATGCATCTACAACTACAGAGGTTGTACCAATGCTTTTGACCGCACAAATATTGTATTGTATTGTATTGGGGCTCTTGACCATGTTCACCCATTCTTTCTTCAAGCTAAGCTATTATCGGGGTCAAAACAAAGCTGGTGAGACGAGTCTCACTTGTTTTTAGAGACTTCAACTCTTCTTAAAATTGATCATCATAGTGAGCACACTCTTCATCTTTCATGTTTGTCACTCGAAGTCTGGTGTTATAGACTTTGCGGACTAGAGCTTTTTGGAGACCTATATTTCAACCTAGTGTATGTATATATGTAATTAATTTACAATGAATGAATGTATCCATATGGATGCAAATGTGTGTACATGCACATTAGGTATGAATGGAAAAAACCCATACAAAATGAATATTTAAGGAGTCCACACTCTAAGTGATACGGTTCAACCCTGTGATACGACCCAAGTAAGGTCAGATTCGGATTTTGGTGTAAAAAGCGCAACAGTCTAGATTTACGGCAACAGTTATAATTCTCAATCCGACCGTTGGATCGGGCTAATATTTTATGTGGACTCTCCAGACATATCTTACTACCTTGGGTTAAAAATTCAGGTCAATTGCAGTTCGGGAAGGAACCGCAATACTGGTCAACGGAGGCTGTACGAATTTTGCTATTTACTTCCATTTGACTTGTGGACTTGCTATTATGTTAGGATTCTTTTTCTACAAGGATGTGGCAGCTGGTTTTGGGAACTTCCTAATTCCACAAGGATATTTAATGAGCTACAATATAATCTACAAGTGTGGCAGTGATTCATTAATGTTTCAGAATCCTTTTCTTATAAGGATTCCTTATTCATCCTAGCTACACAAGGAAAGAAGGGCTGGTGGTATTTAATGACATATTAGTTATTTTTATTATGTTCTTTAATGTTTGGGCTTAATTAAAATTTTGTTTTGAGCTAGGGTCCAAGGCTTGTTTGGATCAGGTTATGGGCTTTTCAGTTTAGGGTTTTGGGCCAGTTTTGAGTGGACCTCATATAAGTCCACATAAGGGGTCCATTAGGGTTAACTTTTCAAGAACTATTTAAACTCATGTAAGCCACAATTTCGGCAGCTTTAATGATTATTATTCTGAATTTTTCAGTTTTAACGTGTGAGAGTGATTCTTGCATTCTTCAGTTCTTGAACGAACTGATTCTGACTTATCGAAGATTAACTGGCTTCGTGGCGTCATTCTACTCATTCCAATAGTGTTGGTGCCTTGGGGCAGGTTTCCAATGTGTCACACTCTTATCAGACCTCTTTCGGCTTTCCGGGATCAGATCTCAATCTTGATTGTGGGTTGCGTGATCACGTGATCACGAGGTTCGCATCACTAAGTGAAGGTTCTAGGCCATTAAATGAGGGTAAGATTTCTATCTGGTCTCAAAAGGTCTATGAACTTCTGAGTGACTACCTTACATGAAGGTAGTATAAAGGTTTACAAGGAATGGTTGAGGCATAGTGTGATCGCTGTTACTGAGAAAACACTCAATTCATAGTTAGATGTTTCAAGAATCTAAACTCCAACTGAAAGTCATAAGGCAAACCACTACTCCCTAACTAATGTAAAAATAGGTTTATTCATAAAATTAAAATGCATGGGGGTATAAATTAATACCTGATGTACTTATACATGATCATGAAGTAAAAATATATGCCAAAATAGTAAGAATACAAGCTAAAATTAAACAAACCAAAACACATTGGCAAACAATCAAAACTTAGTCCAACCAAATAAGGTGTTCCCTAGTGGAGTCACCATCTTGTTGTGGGGCGACGTCAAAATGGCGTTTTGAAAGTGCCTTTTTAAGAGGTGTTGCTGTTGGGGAAAAAAATGTTTTGGGTCTAATCATAAAATTATGATTAATGTTCAAGAGTTACCATCTAGTATTATAATTACTAAGAAACCTATCACCCCCAATGTACCTTATCGCACGTGTACGGCGTCATGGCGAATGCGTCAACTCTCATGGTATCTTGGTATCAAAAAAATTAGGAAATGGGGTAAACAAGGATTTCTTGCCTTTTCTCAGTGGAAAGAAAGAATGGGAATTGCCACTTAATATTTGGTCACTAAGAACCCTAAACTTGTCTTAGAGATCGGGCACTAGAACTGGTTGCGTAAAGAAAATGCATTAGCACCCCAAATATACCCTAAGGTAAACTATTTTATTTAATTATCTGATATATGCTAAGGGGTTATTGTGTTTTCTAATTGTTGATTTGTCTAAGGTTCAAGACAAGTCCTTTTCGATAAGGAGATCTTTATCTTATCGTGTAAAACCTAACCATTTTAATGTCGACAAAAAGAAGCTTCTATCATTTATGTATGATTTGATTTCTTGTACATTGCCCCCTTTAATTTCTAATGGGTTTCAAAGATCATAACTAACTCTTATTTAATATTAGAAATACGTCTTACGTATAAATTCATAATCTCATATATTAAAAAAAAAAACAAAATAAGTTTCTTAATATTTTTGAAATATTGGTCTAGTTCTCATGGCTTTAATAAACTGGTTATTTAAGTAAAAAATGCATGTTAATACATACATACATATATATTTTAATTTTTGTTGTATGAAAATACGATATGATTTTTGTATCTTTGAGAGACTTGGTCATATACATTAAAACAAGACATTTTTTGTTGTTTTTCCATATAATTTTTTGGCAACATTTCAGAGAAAACCAGGTATTTTAATATTAGATTTGTATCTTTACAATATAAAAATACAAATCAATATTAAACAAAATTGATAGAAACATACACAGGAAAATCACAAATTTTAATAGAATATTGTTGGAATTTT
This sequence comes from Populus tremula, assembly GCA_964019445.1. NCBI lineage: Eukaryota > Viridiplantae > Streptophyta > Magnoliopsida > Malpighiales > Salicaceae > Populus > Populus tremula. The sequence goes on along the minus strand of CAXHTJ010000007.1, from coordinate 7,955,280 downwards.
TAATATTATATTATATAATATTATTAATATATAATGGGATGGGCTGGCCTAAATATAGGTTGAGCCCATCCTGGTAGGGTCGTAATCGGTAAATAAGAAATTGGGTCGAGGTCGGCCCAATGGTGTTGGGCTAGGATCGGCCCAAAGGAGTGTTGGCCCCAGCCCAACCATTTCAGTCTAGGCCGATAATGTTCGTCCTAGAAAATAATGGAGAGACTCTCCACTGTTCATATGCAACATGAACAATAGAGAGAATTATAATTCACTGTTCACATGCAGGAACAGGGGAGGAAGGGAGGAAGCAGGGTTAATCTGAAGACTCTTCCTGATAACAGAGTTGATCTTTCTCATTTCCTTGAGAAATTTCTAATGGTAAGGATTATATCATCTTCTTTATGGCAGGCTTTTCTTGTTCTTCCTGGTAACAGGGTTTGAACTTTATTTTTCTTTGAGAATTTTCTAATAGTAGGGTTCTTTACTCTCTTTTTTTCTTGATTGCAAGGATTCTAGGTGGCAAGATTCCAGGTCCCAATCACAGGGTTTTGAAAACTTGATGTTTCTTGATTGCAGGATTGACCTAAAGACTTTTTCTATTGATAGGGTTGTTCTTCTCATTTCTTTGAGGTTTTTCTAATGGTATAGTTCATCTCATCTTATTTCCATTCCAGGGTAAAAAATGTGATTCTTTGTTATTGTCAACTCAATGATTCTTTCTTTGTAGTGTTTTGAGGATTTTCAAGACTTTCTTATTTTCGGACTTCATTAAGGATTTTTCCTGCAACAATTTAAAAAATATTTGATGTAGTGTTTTGAGGTTAGACGACATGCATGCATCCTTACTTGGTTTGAAATATAGGTCCCCCCCTCTTTGATGTTTCATTGTCATATAATCCCTTTGTTTGTTATTCAAAGCCTTCTTTGTTCTTCTGTGCATTGGCTTTTTCATGTGCCAGTCCTTTACTCAAATGTAAGTGTAGTGCCCATCCTAAATTGTCCACGATGATTACTGCACTTGTTGTTATCAAGCTTGACAATGCCCCCATGTGTGGTGTTACTTGATTCATCATGAAGGCTCTTAACCAATCATTCATCTTTTGGATTCTCTCGAGAACTGTTCTTTGATTAGCTGTGTGCATCCTGCCAACACCCATCATAGATTATTAATCAACCATGAACTTGCCACCAGTTAAAACAATACTCTTCAAGTATATGTTATCATAGAACCATCAAGGAACTATCAAGTCATCTAAACATGCATCTCATAGCTTGCAGTAAAAGGCTCATGGTTGTATGCTTAGTGTTCTTCTCAATAGATTCCTATCAGCTTGTCAAATCAGATTATGAAAAGAAATGCATTGGCATCATTAATAATGTTTATTTTATCACCCATATTCATGCGGTGAAGTACCCCTTTGGGCTTCAAAATAGTTGATCCCACAATCAATTTTGGTGATGTACATCCTTCTGACTTTCATTAAAATGCCTCATAAGATACATTTTTTCAAGAGTCATACCCATGTTTGAGAGGGTAACTTAAGATGACGATATGAAAATGTCTTTCAAGTGCAACATTGTCCCATAGTCAGTCTTGGTGGTATGTATACATCTAAATTTCAATCAAATGCACATTGTATATGATACCATATTTTAGGATTCATAGTCATGTTTGAAAGGATAAACCCAGATGAAGATATGAAGATGTCCTTTAAGATGATAAAGGAATGTTAGCCATTCCTATCAAGGATGTTGCAAGCTCGATTGATGTTCTTCTTGTTTGAGAATCTTTCTTGTTTTAGAATCAACTCTCACATTTCAAAGATCATGTCTATTCAAAGTCTAGTTGGTAAAATGAAATAAAAGATGTAAGTTTTTGAAAGCATTTTTGAAAATCAAGCTTATTTGGTTAATAAATGCAGTCCTTTGATTGTCTTATATTTTGAAAACAAAAATTGACCTGTTGTAAGATTAAAATAGCTTTTTTATGGTTATTTATGTCAATTTTAATCTTTGATCTTGGTTATTTCTTTTGATGGTACATGATGCTCAAGTCAAAACTTGAGGTTTTATCAAGAAATATTATTTCTTTTGAGCACCTATTTTATCAACATACATAATAACCAGTAGCTTAATTTAGCCTTGACCTTTTATAGAAAAGCTCTTCAAGTTTTTTAGAGTATTATTTATTGGTTCAAATTGTTTACTTGATTAAAAAGGGTTTTTCAAAGCACGTAATATAGGTTATGGTTCATGGCTACGAAAGAAAGGGAAATTCATAGGCTTAAAAGGCGTTTAAGGGTTTCAAAAACCTAGGATCAACATCAAATATCCATCAACTCTCTTTCTTTTGTTGTTTTTATAGAGGAAATGACATATAACAATGTTAACTTTAAAAATCAGAATTCTTTTAACATAGGTCATAATGCAAATCAAAATTTTCCTTTGATGAATAACCAATCTAATCTTTTAAAGACATCACAGGCTTTATTATAGATACTAAAAGACATGTCTGTGATTTTTTCTGGTGTTGAAAAATATCGTCTTTTCCCATTTCAAGTAAGGTTAGTTAGAACCGATAAATTTTGACCTCATCCATTGTAATGATTTGGACTTATAAGAATTATGATTCGCGAGTCCATAACTACTGAATCCATTACCTGTCATTATGCATATTGCTAAAACTTAGCTACATGATGTGTGGTTCAATTTCATGTGTGAGTTTAAAATTTGTTTGCTCATCCCATGTTGCAATTTTAACAAACATCGAGTCATTTCTGCAATCAAAACACTTTTAATCTTTTAGGATTGATTAGTCTTAATCGCACATTGGAGTTTGATCAAAATATTTTGTCAAAAATGAAATGCTAAACATCTCCTGACTTCAAAACAACAAAGAGACAAAGAAAAGACATGTTTCATTAAATGATGAGATGTAATCCCAAAATAAAATGTAGAATAGCAAAATTCCATAAAAATATGATTGATAATTCAACACCTTTTTTGGATCAGCTTTTCTATTAATATCTGTGCTTTGCTAAGCATTTTCGATCACTTGTCATTCTAAGGATGTTTTAGTGACAATATGGCCGATGACAATATCTTTCACAAACTCTAACTCACCTCTTGCTCACCAACCTTCGAACTTGATTGCTGAAATTCTTGCAACTATTCAACTGAATAGCCCACGATCCCACCATGATATTCACATCCCTTGTCTGGATTATACCACCTAGAAAACAGTGGTTGCATAAGATTTCATGGAGTTGGGGTAATAAGTGTGGAGTCAAACAAATGCTGGTAGACAAACTTAAGTGACAGAGGTATGTCAATCTTTCACAAAGACAATTGAGTAGTTGATGCTATACGAGGCTTGACACACAACTAAGGTTTCCTAATTGAAAGTCATTTTCAAATTCATTTGTCATCCTTGTTTTATAATCCATGGTAGGACCTCCAATTTATCTCATCTTGATAGCTTGTTTAATTCTTTTGGAAATCAAAATAATTTCATGTCAATCTTCCAAAGTCATTGTGGTTGTCCAGGGACTGTTGGAAACCTTCCAAAGTTGTTAGGTAATCATGGCAGCGCATGAACCATGCAGCACCGCCACTATCGACACATGGAGTCACGCGTTGTCTCTACTAGAGGAGATCGTGATTAATCTAAAACTCCTTTATCTCCTCTTCAATTCCTCACTGATAGTGCAGTAAATAAACACTTGTAGAGGGAGTTCTACTCTGTTGAAGTTTCAGTGTTTAGTCCAAGTCTGTCTCTTCACCTTACTTTTGTCTTTTAATGCTGACATTGGTGGGAGACAATTGTAGATGATCTAAAACTACTACATCCCTTATTGCATTCCCTACTATCATAACTACAAACATATCTCTATATAAAAAGCTCTTATACATTAAAATTTAAAGTCTGCTCTTGTTTTTCAAACCCGTATCCTATGCTGCTGGACTGGAATGGAGCTCACAATGGAGGTGGCTGGGAAGAAGGTCCCAGCTCATGGTGCGAAAGGTTGGTAGTTGTTGGATGCTACTAGAAGGAGATGTGAAGGCTATGAACAACTAACGGTGCAGCTAAATAAGAATGGAGGTTGTCTTTCATTGATGACTAAAGGCATTGCTACTGTCATTCATAACTGAAAAGAAGGAGAGGAGGTGCAGCTTTGGTGTTGTGGCCTCTACTGGTGGAGTGTTGAGGAGAAGAGTTAATTATTTTTTCTTGTGTGTAGGACGTGGACTGATGTTGTGCAAACATTCCCTTTCCCTTCTTGAAGCTTAACACTTGTTTAAGCAAATTTATGAGTTTAGTTACTTCACCTTTGATGCTCTCAATTTGCTTTTGACAATGAGCCCCTCTTTGACCCTTTTCTTTATTTTCCATCTTTTTTTTAGTCCGGTGTTACAGACCTTAGGTGGGGGAACCTATGTTTCAACCTTAGAGTATGCATGATAAATGTATGAACATGTTTTTATATGATGAACTCGCCTTTCAAGGGGTGACATATGATCATAACTCTTGCATGATGAAATAAGAATTTTAATTCTTATCCAAATTTTACAATGGAAATGTCCTAAGTGCGGCCATTGTGTCACCCATAAGTCTTGAGTTCAAGATGCTTTAAGAAGGGTTTACCTTGATGCAAAATGAAGGTACCATATACAACCTAAAGACAAGTTCTAATCTTTATATGAGATAAGGGTAGGTTGACTATCTAGTCTCAAAAGGGTCTCATATCTGCTCAATGACGATGTAAGATCCCACATCGGAAGCGAGTGTCCAGAGCCAGGGCCTTATAAGTGCATGCTCACCTTTACTAGTAAGACGCGTTTTGGGAAGTCAGGCCCCACGGTGGGCTCGCTTCTGCAAGGACAAACCCGTGCGGGCCTGTGGGACCCAAAGCGGACAATATCTTGCTAGTGAGGTGGGGTGTTACAGACGATCTTTGTAAAGACAGTTTAGGGGCGTTGCAAGAAATGGTTAAGGCACGTTTGCCTAGCATTACCAAGCAGACACTTAAATATGAGTTGGGTGTTTCACACATATGAATCATGACTAATAATCATAGGGTAGATTTTTAATCTCCAATCTAACTTAAAAGCTTGTGTGTGCTTGAAAATTTAAGACATGTGATGCATGAGGCAATTCTATATACACTACCAGAAATTCAATGAATACAAACAGAATTGTCGATGGAATGTTTCTGTCGGTATTTTGAGATGATATTTACCAACTGAATTTTTTCCCACGCTAAAACCATCGGTAATACTGACAAAAACATTTCCTCGATAGATACTAAGGGAATCACAAATGGAATATAAAGACTTTTAAAAAACAAAGCAGTGCGATGATGTGGAAATTTTTGTGGATGATTATACTGATGGAATTATAGTGAGATTCAAATCAGGATATTCATATAGTGATCTGTGTACTTCACCAATAGAATAGCCGATGAATTTACAAATGGATATATTCCATTAGTAATTTCATCAGTAATAATTAATACATGACTTGGCCATCAACCCTTCTCCCCCCTAAAACATCCCCCTCATCTCAATATAACTCATCATTCTTTAACTTTTTTAGTCACAACCAAGTTTGTTAAAATCACAATTTAATGATTTTACGAGTTAATATATGCTTAACGTGCAGTGCCTTAAAAACTCAAAAATTAATAAAATCGAGTGAAATCGATAAAATCGGTTGAAATAGCAAAAAATCATGATTTTGGTACCGATTTTACAATTTCAACAAAAACATATACTGCATTGCAATAGTGCAATACATGTTTTCTCCAGACCAATAATAGCATGTCATTTGTTCACACAAAAGATGTGCTGCCAGCTACACCTCGAAAGAGATGACATGGCAGACTTCCTTGTCAGGCTTGATTCCTAATAGATCTTATAACTATTAAATGATGGGTCGATAATAATATAAATAATTATCTCTATATAATTAATCTGCAAGCTCTTTTACTGCATTAACAATCTTTTTTTAACAATATTCAATATATTGCAATCTAGCGTATATTTTGACGTGATAATTTTATCAAATGTAACAACTCAATTATGACGCAGACTCATCTATAACTAAATAGGTGGCACATATTATGTTGTTATGTTGTGAACTGTATTATTTTTTAATTTAAAAAATGAGAATAGTTTCATTATTAGACCTATTTAAAAAAATTAAAAAATATATCAATTCACATAAAAAAGATTATTAACTAAAAATAATGAACCAGAATCCTAAGATGATATTTTTTTTTTCAATATTACAACAATGACGTATTAGATCAATTTAGGTTTTGTAATCAGATACGTGAAACCTGTGATTTGAATTATGAATCTATCGTGTTTAATTTTCTTTAGACTATTTTTATTAAATTATATAATATGTGAGTTGGATGATGGAATTTACTTGGTTTAATTACTTAGTTTTTTTTGGAAATTTTTTTTAAACCATGTATTTTAAGGTGATTGAACTATGTATGAATTTTTATTTGAACCATGTATTTTAAGATGCTTGACACGACCAAAAGATTGATGTCTTGTCCCAAGTGCAGGAGTGTCGAAGTAATAAATAACCTGGCAAGACCGGGGTCAAACCAAAGAGAGGTTAACTATATAAACTATAAATATAAATAATAATAATAATAATAATAATAATAATAATAATAATAATAATAAGTTAAAGAGGAATTTGAGATGTAAGATTAATGTGAGGATTCAATAATGATAAAAGCAATTGTCAAGGTTAGAGGATCCACTAATAGTAATGGAGCTTTTATTGGAAGAAAACAATATTTTGTTCTAATGTTTAAGGTTAACTTCCTTAGGTTGGGATTATTATCTTTTCTTTTTCTTTTTCTTTTTTTAATATATATACATATAACTTAAAACACAATGCATCTTTAACCCATGTAACGTGCTTTTGGCTAATGACTCCCAGACCAGTTGGTCTTAGGGCATTAGGTGTTGACACACCTCTACGAGCTTAGTAACTCGGGTTGCAGATACTGATACGTAGATAGTGCAATGTTTGATTCCCTTAAACTTTTCTCCTCAACCCATGTAACAAGCTTTGGGCTAATAGTTCCTAAGTTAGTTGACTTTAGGGTATTAGGTGTTAAAACACCCCTTCAGGCTTAATTGCTTAGGTTAGGGAGGCTACGACACCAAACTTATCTATGTTTTTATTGATTTATTTAATTACATTTATTATCATTTTTTTCTTTTTTCTTTTTTGCAAATTATATACTATTCATTTCCCTTAGTTGTTACCTTTAACAAAAGAACATAAATGATGTAATAATCCAATGTGCAACCCACAATCATATGTTAAAGTGTGTGTTTGTGAAAATAAATATTTAAGAATACTTGTTAAATGAGTATATGAGCATAATCAATTGATAATAATATAATGCGAGAGTTTGTAAACTTGAATATTTCAAGAGAAGTATGTGATAGACCTTGTTACGAATATTGCAAATAATCATTGGAAAATGTTTACTAAGATGCGTCTCAAGAGTCAATAAAATTCTCCCTTACTCTACCATCCTAGTAATAACAATTTTGTCAAATGGTTTTAATAATAGCAAAAACAATTAGTAAGTTTTTTTTTTAATGTCAACTACTACCCTCTCCCCCAACCAAAACAAGACATTGTCCTCAATGTCCTAAGGTAGAAAGATGGAGTATAGAAGACATCACCTGAAACAACGAACACTGACAAACCTGAAACACACTTAAACAAATATAAGAAATAACAAAACAAAATAATGTGCTATTAACAAAACCAAAAGACACAAGGTTTCACAAACGAAGGCTCAAATCCAATTTAAGCTTTTTACGGCTTTCCGTAGTTGACCAATTTATGCGACTCATGGAGGGATCAATTACAGGGATGAAAGATTGTAGTTGGTCAATCAATTGTTCAGCAGTAGCAGCAGAGATTATGATTTGTCGTGCCGAAGATGTTAGAAATTGTTGTTCCACAGCTTGATCAAGAAAAGATAACAAATTATCATAAAAACCATTAACATTTAACAAACCTATAGGTTTATGGTGAATGTGCAGTTGGGCCCAAGAGGAAATATGAAAGATCTCTTCCAATGTGCCCAGACCACCTGGTAAGGCAATGAAGGCGTCAACATGGTTAAACATTGTATTCATTCGATCAGACATGATGGAGACCTGTAGTTCCTCTTCAATTGTTTTTCCAATGATGTCCTTTTTTGCTAAAGCTTTGGGACGACCCCCAAAACTTGACTGCCTCCTAAGAATGCAGTTGTTGACACACTCCCCATTAACCCAAGATTGCCTCCCCCATATACTAAATGAATCTTTCTCTCAGCTAGTATCTGACTAAGATGATTTGCAGATTCTATAAACTCTTTTTCTTTCCCAAGATTAGATCCACAAAAAACACAAATATTTTTTATTTTAAGAGCTGAGGATCCTGCCATTTCAAGACTGTCTATGCTTGTAGAATGTATGGGTTGAGTAGAAATGAAGGGAAGAAGAAGAAGGTTTTATAAATAAGAAAAAGGAAATGCAATCATATCACCTATATGGAAGCCAGCTGGAGTTTCTCTCTCTTTCTTCTCATTTTTTTTTGTTCTTTTTTTTTGAAAAAAAAAACATGTATATGTACAGGTAGTTGTGATTGTGGCTCACATCTTCCCTTGGTTTTACGTCCAAGAACAGCTTAAACGCCCTCTATGGGTCGGGATAGGCTTCCCATCCAGTTTTCTTAAAAACTGGCAAACAAGGTATTTTTTTAGTCAAATTTCCAAGACTATGATGAGCATGTTCTTTATGAAAATGGGGCCATAAATCATGAATTGTCCGATGCACATCTCCACTATGATGAGACTTAAGAGTCAATAGAAGATTATCTAAAGACTCTCTATGTTTTGAAATAAATCCATCCTTTTAATAATTTTCACAAGTTTTGCAGAATGCATATGAGTCCTTGAACATGGTTGGCCAGTAAAATCCACTTTGTAAGATTTTTGAAGTTGTCTTTTTTGACGAGAAGTGATCCCCACATGCTTTAGAGTGACAAAATTTAATGACACTACTTACCTCATTGTCAGGAATGCATCTTTGAAATATTTGATTAGGAGAATATTTGAATAAGTAAGGGTCATTCCAATAAAGGTTTTGCACGTCGCTCAAAAACTTTCTTTTATCTTGGTTATCCAAATGAGCTGGCAAAAATCCTGAAGCAAGAAAATTGCTATTTTTAGCAAACCAAGGCATTGAACTAAGAGAAAGTAAAGATTCATCAGGAAAGTAATCATTGATTGGTGTGATGTCAGATGTTGAATCTATTGTCAACTTTGATAAATGATCCGCGACAACATTTTCGGTGCCTTTTTCATCATCGATTGCTTCCTGTTTGGTCATAGCATGTTCATATTCAACCCCTTCCTTACCCTCAGAGATTGCCTCATCATCTTTCTCATAAGGTTCAAGAGTGGGTTTTTCAATAACCTTACCTCTATCAAGAGTGATGACTGATTTGACTTGATCCATGTGTTGACTTCTGAACTACTTGCATTTGCATTGTATTTCCCTTTTGGATTTTGCTGTGGTTGAGATGGAAACTTACCGTTCTTTTGAAAACTAAGAGCAAATGTGAATTTTGCAAGAGTATCTTTAGAATTTGTCATGCTTTGAGCAAGTTGAATGTTGATTGTCTCTTGCTTTTCAATGAATGCATGCAATGTTTCCTCAAGATTTCTTCTAGAAAGTAGAGCATAATGAGGTGCATATCCATGAGAATTTTGGAAATTATGGTATGCTTGAAATGGTGGCTATGAAGTTTATGCATTATTGTTATCACTCTTCCAACTATAATTTAGGTGATTTCTCCAACCAGGGTTGTATGTTTGCGAGTATGGGTTATGATTGGGCCTTTGGAAACTGTTTAAAGCATGAGCTTGTTCATGGAGGCATTCCTTCAAAGAAGGCAAAGTTGGATAGTCATTGGTTGCATGTTCATTTGTTTCATAGATTTGACACACAATGTCTTGAATAAATTTTAATTGACCACTCTTTTTACATTCAAGTACCTCAACTTTTCTAGCTAAAGATGTGAATTTGGCTTGGAGGTCATGATCTTTCCTGAGGTTGTACATACCTCCACTAGATGTATGAGGTTGAGTTTTACCCGGTGCCTCATTAGTGCCCGTAGTGTCCCAATTTTGAGCATTTCCAACTAGCAAGTCTAGGTACTCCATTGCTTCATCGGGGTCTTTATCTTTAAAAGTTCCATTGCACATCAATTTCACCATTTGCCTATCTTTAGGTGTTAATCCTTTATAAAAATGTGAAACCAATCTCCATGTTTCAAAACCATGATGAGGGCAAGTATTAAGCAAGTCTCGATACCTATCCCAACATTGGTAAAATGTTTCTCCTGATTTTTAAGTGAAAGTGGTGATTTGTCTTTTGAAAGAGTTTGTTCTGTAAGATGGAAAAAAATTCTTTAAAAATTGTTGTTGCATTTCATCTCAAACACAAATGGATCCTGGTCTCAAATTTTGTAGCCATGTTTTAGCTTTATCTTTTAAAGAAAAAGGAAAAAGCTTTAATTTGACGGTGTTCATGCTACAATTTGAGTCATTATAAGCGTTACAAACTTCTTCAAATTCTCTCAAATACAAGTATGGATTTTCTAGATCTAAGCCATAAAAAGAAGGTAAAAGTTGAATCATGTCTGGCTTAAAATTAAAATGAGATGCATCAGGAGGAAAAAATATACATGATCGCGCAATTGTTCTTGTTGGATTCATGTAGTCTCTAAGTGTTCTAACCCGATAATTCTCATTATTCTCATTATAAAGCAACTAATTATCCTCTTTAGCCATGTTTTCTAAAGAAGATGAGGATACCCTACAAAGTCTATCATTTAATGTATGTGACCAAACTCTCATGCACGTGTAGGAAGAGAATAAAAAGAAGAAAAGAAAAAGAAAAAGAAAATGAGATAAAACACAAGAAACAAAAGTTAGATAAAATAAAAGTGAAAGGAGAAAAATATAACAAAATTTATAATTTTTATAGAAATTTACCTCCCCAGCAACGGCGCCAAAAACTTGACACAACCAAAAGATTGATGTCTTCTCCCAAGTGTAGGACTGTCAAAGTAATAAATAACCTGGCAAGACCAGGGTCGAACCACAGGGAGGTTAACTATATAATAATAATAATAATAATAATAATAATAAGTTAAAGAGGAATTTAAAATGTAAGATTAATGTGAGGATTCAAAAATATTAAAAACAATTGTCAAGGTTAGAGGATCCACTAATAGTATTAGAAATAGGTATAGTATAAACTCTTTTTATTAATCAACTAGAAATTACACACAAAGGAGGTTCCAATCATATTATTTATCCTTAATAGTTCATTATAAATTTTTAACATGGTCATATTAATTATCTTATTTTAGTAACACCATACTTTTAAATATTGTCAATAATTCATGATGCTAACTTATGTTAACAACAAATCAAGTTCCTTTCATAGCACAGGTGTAGGTTATACCATATGATTGGCTATGAAACTACCAAGCATTTGTTGTAAAAAGTGTTATACAACATAAAGATTAACCATTTAATAAGCAAGGTATTAAGAATTAGTAAGATAAAAAGATAAGATATGTTAATAACAAACTTTCTTGGATATAAACATTGAAGTTCATATTGAGTTTATATTATACATATTCTAACATCATTAGTGAAACCTTTTCACCTTGATATAATAAACTTAGCAAAACATAATGAAGAAGAAAAACATAAGTAAACAACATAAGAACATAAGTATAGTAAAGGAAATTAAAAGCATAAACAAGAGATTAAGGAAAATATAACATGAAATAAAACTTAAACATTACAAAACTATAAAGAAAATATAAAGAGAATGATCTTGATCTGAACAATCAAGATGCCTAAATGCATGGCAAATGCCTCATTTTATAGGCTAAAATTTGGAACTATTGATTTGATGACTAATTGATGAGTGGGTGGCCAACTCTTGACTTTGTGAAAATCCTTATCTTCTTGTCTGAATAAAACATCATTGCTAGCATTAGAACTGGAACCACTTGTACCATGAAAGTTATAGGAAATTGTCTTATCTTTCCAGAAAAAAAAAAATTGAGGTCATTTGGACTTCTAGAACTCGAGATATGGGCCGAACACTGAACATTGTCTGTGCTGCAGGACAAATTCGGACTTCTCCATTGTTACTATAATTTGAACTTGAAAATGGCCTTTTTAAATCTTGGACTTCACATGAAAGTTGTAGGCCTATATCTTACCGAATCTGTCCAAACAATTGAGGTCATTTGGACATCTAGAACTTGAGATATGACCCAATCACCGAACAGTGTTTCAGTTTGGACTGCACCAACATCTCTTTTCTAAGTTTGGCCCTCTATTTGCCCTTTAAATTTCAATACTTAAACTCAACAATCAATCCTTTTATTTATGTGATAGGCCTGCATTTAAGATGAACATTTACCATAAATTAAAGGTATCTTATATTATTATATATGTTATTATAAAACATGTTTTAGTTAAGGAGTTATTAATACTTCAAGTGCAAAATGATGATATAAAACCCTGATAAAAATGCACTTTTAAGTACTAATCAATGCTTGAACTATGTATGAAAAAAAAAATCCTTATGATTTTACAATCCGTTTTTACGATCCAATTTTATTTTGCATTTTTTGTGTTGAGTCAAAATTATGTTTTTGACAACCTTGGTCACAACATCTGTGTTCAGATTTATTATGGATTTTAATTTCATTTTTAGTAAGTAAATCTATTTTTTAAAATTTTAACAGAATTTTAAAATGTCAATTTTGTTATTGAATGGTTTTTTTAGTATATGTATTTTGTTTGGATGTTTACTTGTTTTATTGTTTTTTTTTTCTCAAACAAACTTGTAGTATGGATTTATAATTTTGTACTTGTTATGATTTGTTTTAGATTTTATAAAATTATATTTGTTTATAGATTGTTGAAACTTATGTCGAATGACTGACTTGGATATGTTGTGATGAAATAAATAATGGCTAGTTTAATGGGTCTGTTTTCATTTTTGTCAATTTTATTGCCGAGTTGTAATTTCCATAAATTAATGTGTATAAATTTGTATGTATGTAGATAATTGATAATGAATATTTAAGAGAAGTTTGAAAGTAAGTTGGATAATCTTAAGGTAGACCAATATTTTTGCAAATTTATTTACTTAATGTAGTTAATTAATACATGTTATCATCATTATTTTATAGAGGTTCGATAAAAGTCTTCGATGATTGTTCATGGATGTATCGAGACTCACTCCATGGATTGCGAATGATGGATTATTATAATGAGGTTCAGAGTTTTATTAATTTTACAACATCTATTCCGAGAAATATTAGTGGAGGCTACCAGTGTCATGCAAGAGGTGTAAAAATAAAAAGTTTCTTCATCCTAAAGTTGGAACGATGCATCTTCTACATAAAGGGTTCATGGAGGATTATCTATGTTGGTATGCACATGGAGAACTTTTTGTTCGTAACGAGAGCATGGTAAATTGGATGGTTGGATCAACTTCTAGTGCTAACAACGTGTATAGAGTTGTAGATGACCACAATAACCCTTACAAGAATATGGTTATGGATGCAATGAGAATGAATCAAGGTAATGTCAGTCAATATTCAATCATAGAAGAAGAACCTAATGCAGATGCGACCAGGTTTTTTGATCTTTGAAAGATTCTGATGAACCATTATGGGATAATTGCACAAATCATAGAAAATTATCGATCATTGCACATGTGTTCACCATCAAGTTAGATTCTAGGTTGAGTAAGGTCGGTTATGATAGAATTGTCAAATGGGCAAGAAGCATTTTACCTGAAGGGAACAACTTGAAAGAGAACTTCTATTCTATTAAGTCCATAATGAAACCCCTCAGTTTAGGATACTAGAGAATTGACATGTGTCCAAACTTCTGCATATTGTACTACTTAGAAAATATTGAGCTGACCGAGTGGATGACATGTGGGCATTCCTGTTACAAACCTAGAACTAGTATGAGAAAGACTCTGTAGTGTATAAAAAACTTAGATACTTCTCAATCACACCTAGACTGCAGAGGTTATTCATGTCACCAAAGACTACTGAGCTCATGACATAGCACCAATCACATAATACGGTGAATGGAGTGATGATGCATCCTTCTAACGGTGAAGCATGGAAACACTTTAACAGTGTGCATCCTCACTTTTTAGTTGAATCAAGGAATATGCGTCTTGGGTTATGTATAGATAGATTTAACCTCTTTGGGTCATTTGTTGCTTCTTATTCTTGTTAGCCAGTTATACTTACGGTTTACAACTTGCCACCGGGGATGTGAATAAGGTTGGAGTTCATGTTTTTATCTATGGTCATACTTCGTCCTAACAATCCAAGTCGGAATATAGATGCTTGTCTTCAACCGTTGATTGATGAGTTGACATAGTTGTGGTCCTCTAGGGTTTGACTTATGATGTATCTAGAAAACAAAAATTTCTTATGAGAGCAGCTTTGATGTGGATTATCAATGATTTTTCAGCTTATGAAATGGTTTTTGGTTGGAGCATGCATGAAAAACTAGCATGTCCATACTGTATAGAAAACAACAAGGCATTCATGCTAACAAACAGGGGAAAATGTCTTTTTTTTACTACTACCAACATTTCTTGCCAACAGATCACAAGTACAGAAAAAAACAGAAAGGATTTTTTTATTGACAGAGTTGAAAAGGATGTTGCACCCCCACGTCTTTCTGGTGAAGAATTACATGAAATGGTGTCAGAGTATAGTGACATTGTGTTTGGTTTCCAATTCGGTAAGCAGAAGTTTCTTGGTTTTGGTTTGACCTATAACCTAGGTAAAACAAAGTATTTTTTGGGAGCTTCCTTGTTGAAAAACCAATCTCCTCCGCTATAACCTTGATGTCATACATATAGAAAAGAATGTGTTTGAGAATATTTTCAAGATGGTCATGGACGTGAAAGGGAAGACAAAGGACAATTTCAAGGAAGAATGGACATAACGTTGTTTTGTCACCGTAAAAATATGGAGTTGGTTTTTAATAGGTCACGGGTCGCAAAGCCAAAAGCAAGTTTTGCCTTAGAAAAGAATGCATGACTACTAGTCTACCAATGACTTAAGACTTTGTGTTTTTCCGATGGACATGCCTCGAACATATCAAGGTTGATTAATTTGAAGGAATGCAGATTATATGGAAAGAAGAGTCATGACTGCCACGTGTTTATGCAAACACTCATTCCACTAGCTTATCATGATTTATTGCCAAAGGAGATATGGGATGCATTAACGGAGATCAATCTTTTCTATATAGATATATGCTCCAGCAAGTTGCAGACACAATACATTGAGAGGCTTGAAACGAATATTGTCAAGACAATATGCAAACTTGAGATAATATTTCCTCCATCTTTTTTTTACTCTATAGAGCATCTATTGATACATTTACCATAACATGCCAAAGTTGGCAGCCCAGTCTAGTATAGATGGATGTATCCATTCGAAAGATTAGATATTATAGATACAATGTATTGCTAGTGTATTTTCATTGTTTTTCTTAATTTAAAATATTTGTTTAATTCCATGCAGGTACTTGTTCAATCTTAAGAAAAAAGGTTAAAAACAAGGTGTATGATGAGGTTTCGATATGTGAGGCCTATATTATTGAAGAGATCTCAATATTTATCTCGTACTATTTCAAGCCTCATTTAAGAACGAGAATCAACCACGTTCACGAAATGATGGTGGTGGTGAAATGCCTTTGAGTTGGAACTTGTCAATATTCTTCAATCCTAGACGATCTTTTATTGTTATTTTAATTGAAATAGAGATTGTCTAAAATAGAATTCAAACAAACACATAATTATATGCTATTTAAATGCGATGAACTGAGACCTTTTATTTAGTAAGTATATAAACTACTTGATGCGAACCTCGTGATCACGTGGTCACGCAACCCACAATCAAGATTGAGATCTGATTCTAGAAAGTCGAAAGAGGTCCGATAAGAGTGTGACACAATGGAAACCTACCCCAAGGCACCAACACTATTGGAATGAGTAGAATGACGCCACGAAGCCAGTTAATCTTCGATAAGTCAGATTCAGTTCGTTCAAGAACTGAAGAATGCAAGAATCACTCTCACACGTTAAAACTGAAAAATTCAGAATAATATTCATCAAAGCTGCCGAAATTTTGGCTTACATGATTTTAAATAGTCCTTGAAAAATTAACCCTAATGGACCCCTTATATGGACTTATATAAGGTCCACTGAAAACTAGCCCAACACCCTAAACTGAAAAGCCAATAACTTAATCCAAACAAGCCTTGGATCCTAGCTGAAAACAAAGTATTAATTAAGCCCAAACAAGCCTTGGGATGTAGCTATCAAAATAAAAATAAAGCCCCTAATATTAAATCCTTGTTCTGCCATGAGAAGAAGAGAATGAAGTAAAATATTACAGAACTGATTCAAGGCTTATTTATAGCCTTCCATGCAGCCCCTTAATCCTAGAAACAAAAGGAAAAGGTAGCCACCCATGTTGTTTCCAAGTTGTAGTAGGATTCTTTTGTTTCCTTTGTTGTCCTCACTTCATGGCCCAAATAAGGTTGTATTGGACCCCTCTTGCAACATGGATAAGATGTACTAGGGTCTCCTCTTGATACTCCAATGAACCTTTCAATTCTGACTTGGTGGAAACCTTCAAAACCAATGCATTCAATGCCTCTTTCAATGTCTTTGTCTTGAACCGAGTTATTGGACCATTTGAAACATGTAATGGGTCCTTGCTGGTGTTTCTAGGATGGTCCACATCACTACTTAAACTTTGTTGTAAATAGACTATTTATCTATTAAAATATCACAAACTCATACATTTTTGAAAACCTCGTAGGCAACATCGATAATATTTATTGTCTAATAACTCACAGTTGATGGAATCCCAAATCTTTTTATTACAAGATGAATAATTTGCCACGTGGTTTAATACACATGTAAGTACTATCACAAACTCATTATCTATCATTGTACTTAACTTCATTATAGAATTCTTGTTTATTGTTCATTGTTGTACTTGATATATAAGGTTTATCAAATGAGAAAAAATGCTAGTACCTCATTGTCTTAACTCGGCCTGGGTCCTGAAAGAAAAGTGAAGTGCTACAATGAGTATTTTGTCAATGGATATGTGTTTCATACTGAAGAATATGGGCATGGAAGAAAGACATATAACATTGGTGTTTGTGTTAAGGGATCGACTTGTAGTGAGTTTGAAATTGACTATTATGGTAGATTGGAAGAGATTGTTGAATTACAATATCATAGCAAGAATAATAAAGTGTTTTTATTCAAATGTTATTGGTATGACACCACTGACAAAGAAATCAAAGTATATCCCCATTATGATCTAGTTGATATTAACTCAAAAGCTAGACTTCATAACGTAAATAATGTCTTTGTTTTCACCAAGCAATGCCAGCAAATTTATTACACATACACACTTTTCTTTAGAAATGATTGTTCAAGAAATGATTTGTTATCCATTTTAAAAATGAAACCTAAGAGTTGTGTCGAGGTTGTTCAGGATGAGAATGAAGATACAAAGTGTGGGAGATGATGCCTTTCAAGTTAGTGAGATGGTTAAACCATATCAAGTTGCTCCATCGATTGACTTAGAAGAAAATTCAAATTTTTGTGTCTTCGATAATAGACTTATTGATGTTAACACTAAGGAGTTGAATGTTGTTCTGAGCTCTAGCGGACAAGCACAAGTTAATGAAGACGATGATAACAATGTTATCAACGTTGAAGATTGCAATGGAGCTAACAACAATTCAATTAAAGAAGAAGAAGATAATTCTGACTAACTATCAGAGCATAAAAGTGTAATACAATTTTTTATAATATAATATTTATGGATGAAATTATGTACAAAGAAATATTTATTTTATAATTTTTATGTGAGCTTCTATTTTAGTGTTGTGCGTGCATCTTTCAATAAGTATTTACAGGGAGGATATACAAGGAATATAAACACAATTTGTCATTCATTGTGCACATCACCAATGGTTTGTGTCCATCGGTGTATTCCACAAACAATGGGAACTGTTCACATCCCATATCACCGATGGAATACATCGACGGGCATAAATTGTCGATGTATTCCAGAGGTGATGGGTATTGTTTACATCCTATATCGTCGATGAAAACACCGATAGACACAAACCATTGGTGTATTCCAGAGACAATGGGCATTGTTCACATCTCATATCGCCGATAAAAACACCAACAAAAACAAACCATCGGTGCTGATGGAAACACCAACGAACATAAACCATCAATGTATTCTAGAGGCGAGGAGAACTATTCACATCCCATCAGGGAGAGATACGGGGACAAATCTTTGACCCACCCTGATTTCGATCCGGATTTGTGGATGGAGGCAAGATCATCTGGTGAACCCGATAGAAATCAAGTGTGCGGACTCTTCAACACCACGATTGAGAACTTGTGGGTGGCCCGTAGTGTCTCAGCCGTTGGGAGCTCCCAATCCGTATCGAGCACTCAGTCTCAGGAGTTCTTGGCCTTACAACAACACACAACTCATCTCATCGAAAAATATGGACAACTCTGCCAAACGGTCATGGACATGAGATCACAGATGGGTGGTACGTGTGCTCCCCTTTTTGGTCGTATTGTCCCTAGAATGACCAGCCTCCCCCTCCTCCTCTTCCTCCTCTTCCAACGTTGTCATTGTTCTAGTTTAATTTTTATTTGTACAAATAAAATTCTAATGAATATTTGGATTTTATATTATTCAATTTTATTTTTACATATTTCAATTTTATACAATTTTATTTGTTTAATTATTTTCTTTTTTTTATTATTCTATACAATTTTATATAATTTTATTTTTAAAAATATTTTTAAATATTAAAAACGAGAGTTACCGACAACCTCAATCCATTGGTATTTTTCAGAGAGTTGGAAAAACTTTATGTACAAAATTTAAAGCGCATAAGCAAATAAATAAAGGAAATGCATATTAACAAATAAACACAAAAACCCAACAATAAAATACAATAATTAGACAAAACAAAGCTTAGTCCACAAGGTCCCCAGTGGAATCGTCATTTTATCACATGTGTATGGCATTGCGGCGAATTCATTTACTCTCATGATATTTGGGTATCAGAAAAATTGGGAAATGTTGTAGACAAGGATTTCTTGTCTTTTCTCAGTGGAAAAAAAGAAATGGAAGTTGTCACCTAGTATTTGGTCATTAGAAATCCTAATTGGTCTTAGAGATCAAACACAGAGACTGATTGTGTAAAGGAAAGGTATTAGGACCTCAAATACGCCCTACCTAAGGTAAGATGCTTTGTTTAATTTTCTGATATATGCTAAGGGGTTGAAGACAAGTCCTTAGTAAGGAGATTCTTATCTTATCGGGTAAAACCTAATTGTTCTAATGTCGACAAAAAGCACTAACTCTTATTTAATATTAGAAATACGTATAACATATAAGTTCATAATCCCAGATATGAAAAGAAAACAAAATAATTTTTTTGGTATTTTTAAAATATTGGCCTAGTTCTCATGGTTTTAATAAACTAGTTATTAAAATAAAAAATACATGCTAATACATATATTTCTTTTTTAATTTTTGTTATATGAAGATACGATAGGATTTTTGTATCTTTGAGAGACTTGGTCGTATACATGAAAAAAAAAATATTTTTTGTTGTTTTCTATATAGTGTTTTTGCAATATTTCATAAAAAATCAGGTATTTTAATACTAGATTTGTATCTTTACAGTATAAAAATACAAGCCAATATTAAGCAAAATTGATAGAAAAATACACGGGAAAATCACAAATTTTGAAAGAATGTTTTTGGAATTTTTTTTTCTTTTTTTATATTAATATATAATGGGATGGGCTAACCTACATATATGGGTTCAGTCCATGCTGACTAGGACGAAATCAACTCAAAAGAAATTGGGTTGAGGTAGGTCCAAAGGAGTTGGGATTGGGTCGAGGTCAACCCAAAGGTGTTGGGCCAGCATTGGCCCAGAAGAGTGTTGGGTTAGTTTCGGCCTAACAATAGTTTTCTCTTTTTTTGGACTGGGTCAGACTCAGCCTAACCATTTTTGTCTGGGCTGGCAATGTCCAGCCCAAAAATAATGGAGAGACTCTCAACTATTCAATTGCAAAAACAATGGAGTTAAGGAAGAAGAAGAAGAAGGAGGAGGAGGAGGTTGACCTGGCGATGAGAATCGCGTCGTTGCTGGCGTTGACGATGGCTCACAGTGGCACTATGTGGTGACAAACGGTGGTTGTTGCCTTTTTCTACTTCCCTCTACAGAAGAATAAGTCTCTGTTTTCCCTTCTTTTTTTCTATTTTTGTGTGCTCTTCCTCCTCTCTTGTTTTTTTTTTTTTCATTCTTTTCCTTCCCTCTCCTTCTTTATGTTTTTTCTCAGTTCTCTCGTCCTTTGTTCTTCATCTGTTTTTCACCCCTCAAAATTTTCCTCCTCCGCTCCTCTCTCTCCCCTGGTATTTATAGAGGGAAGGGGGGGAGCTACTACCCCTTCTGTCCAGTCATGGCACAGGGGTGGGGTGTTCAGGTTGCCATTGAGCAACCGCTCGCATGGCTTGTCCTCTTTGCTTTTTTGTCTGGTGGTCAACTATAGGTGTGGGTCTTGTGAGTTTTTTTGGTTTTTAAGAGAAAGAGGGAGAGAGACAAATGTAGGGGAACAAACTTCTTGCTTTGCCTCTGCGTGTCCAAGGGATGAAGATGGCAAACAATGTTATCAAAATAATAATGTTTGCTCTCCTTTTTTTTTCTACTGAATAGTGCATGAAACGTCATTTTGCACGAAACAAAGGAAATGGCGTAAAAAACATGTCATTCTAAATCAATCCATAATTTTTTATTTGTTCAATCAAGTCCTCAATTATAATTTTGATTTTAAGAATCAGTTTAATTGCATCCCTAACAAATTCAATCATCAACCCTGAAGTTGGGCTTCTTTTTCACTTTAGTTCTTGGTTTTGAATTTGTGCATTTTGACACTTAATTGATCAACAAACTTTTAATTTTTTCAACTTGGCCCTGATTCAATCAATTTCAATCCCTCTATTTACGTGTCTTTTCCAGTTTGGTTCTTAGTTTTGGATTTTTTTCAATCAAGTCTCTAATTGTCCATCAAACTTCAATATTTATGCAATTAAGCCTCTGATTTGACCAAATCAACTCTTTAAAATTATAATTTCACCCTTGAACTTTAATTTCTTCATATTAAAGCCCAAATTGACTTAAAAATCAATTTTTCTTGCAATCTAACCCTTCATAAATTCAATTAAAGCTTCATTAAAATTTAATCGAGTCCTTAAACATTTGATTTTGAATTGTTCTTTTTTAAAATTAAATTTTCTTTGTCAAGAGTCTTTATCAATAAAAAATATGGTGTTAAGTTTTAATCTTTGTATTTTTTAAACTTTCTCAACTAATTTTTATTTATTTTCTAGACGTTTCGGTATCTTTTTTCACTGCTATTTTTCGTTTATATATATATATAATCTAAAAATGAGTAACAAGACACCCTACCTAAAATATTCCTCAAATCCTGCACGCTAACTCAATTCTCAAGACTCGGGAGATTAAATTCTGAAAAGACTATAGGTGTTCAATAAACTCGATCTCTATGCCGTGCGAGAGAGCTTTGGTGGTAGGGGCCATGACACAGAAGTAGCAGCTCTCTTTTGACCGACTGTTTTGTTACTAAAACCAAATCGAAGAACAAGATCCACAAACAGAATCTTTGATCTGCAGCTAGGGGTTTTTTCTCTGCTCTGGAGACCCTATTCTTTCACCTGTCAATTTTTAGGCTGTGGCTATAGCTACTACATTGATGGCTAAAAACACAGTTGAAATCGAGATTGCAAATGTTACAATAAAAACAAACCAGCAAAGCCTGAAAAAAAAAAAAAAAAAAATTCTTCTCGGCTTTTTGATGGAGGCCATACGAACGCAAATTCAACTTTTGGTTACCAAACCCTTAATTAGCAAGTAAATAGCGTGAGTTGATCACCTTAGCAAGCAAAAGACTGGATTCCAATTTCCCCACCCTCCAAAATGAATTTACCTCTTAGATAAGTGGACACTAAATCTTCCTCAATGTCAAGCAGACTGATTCGTTTGTGGTGTTCTCCGTTGCTACACTTCAAACGGGAAAGAAATGTGGCCTTGACGAAACACCATGTCTAACCTGTAAACAAGTACACGTATGTGTTCTTGTGCTAACCTAATTTGCAAGTTTTGACCATTAGCACCTGGAACTAGTTTGACTCCAAAAATCATACTCCCATGAACCTTTATTTGGCCAAAAATTGTTACGCTCTACAAAAGCTAAGCCAGCTTCATGAAAAATAAGTTGGTTTCTGATTGCATTTGCGCTAATCATATACATGAATCACCAGTTGTGTAATAACAGTAAAGGGACAAAATGTCAATCATGTGCTTCATTGAAAAATCAGGGCGGTTTTAACATTTACTTCCTTCTAAATGATGAAAGCAGGTCTGGATAGGTAGAAAAGGATGAAAAGAGGGGGATATAAAATCTTAAGAGAGGGTATTTTCCCCTTTTTTGGAATGGGAAGCAAGCACATCACAAAAAGCATCTAGGTGTTGTTCATCACATATGGTTATCTTTCCCCGCAAAATCGATTTTATTCAGGGTATGGCACGTCAATCCATCCACTTCCCGAAACCAGGACAAACCCTTCCAGGTTTAACTTTCACAAATAAATTACCAACTGCAATTATGCGTAACTATATCTAAATCATTAATAGTAACACCAACTACAAAGACCACGAGTGAGATCAGAGAAATTTGACGTTGTCAGGCTATGGCAGTAGAATCCAATAAAAATAACTTTCACAACCAACACGTTCCAATCCCTTTCTACTATCATGGATACAGATAATTAATGCATTACCTCAACTAAGTTAGCTCCTAATAAATTTTAAGTCAATGAAACTAGAACGGAAACAGAACAGGCAAGTCTAAGTCAATGCTTGAAAGCTTCAAAAAATAAAAATCAAGCACAAATTGTTTCAACAGAGATGGGTTTCGATTACATTTAAGACTTCCTCACATTAATACCCAATTCCTGACATGGACAGACTAAACATCCAAAATTTCAGAGGGATTCCATTTGAACAATTTCTACGAGGAAGTAGCTAATAACTTCATACATCACTAATTGTTAAGTGTCCTATTCTTAATTTTAATTCGAAATTTGGGAACAGAAGAAGTACCTTCTGATGGCTCAGGCTTGGTTTCAATGTTTGGGGCCACTGCTTTGGATTCACTGGGTTCATTTGGTTTCAATGGCACTGTTGCCAACTTAATAGTAGGCTTCTCATTCTTACCTGGCAGGTCCACTGATGCAGCCTTTGCCCCACCACTCAGCAACTTTGTCATCTCCTTTTCTTTCCTTTTCTTCTCTTTCTTCATCAGTTTCCTCTCCAAATATTCAGGATCATCACGGTGCCCCTTATGATCTTCCCGCTTCCGCTTCTTTTCCTTATCCTTCTTCTTCTCCTTTTCTTTCCCTCGAAAAGAAGATGCCATAATACCCAATGAACCACCATCAGGATTAACTCTTTCAACTGAGAGGGATTGTAGACTAGCAAACCTTTGTGCATCAGTGTCTACAAGGTTATCTTGCATGACTCTAGGTGATGATGGATCATCAGGCTGAGGGTGCATAGAAACTTTACTTGATTCAGCAGTGCACTGGAGTTCCTTTCCAAAATTGTCACCATCACTTGCTAATTTTGCACTGCCAATGCTAGCACTCATCCGAGAACCATGGTCAAGACACGAGTTGACTTCCTCAAGATTTTGGTAGCTAATACTCACAGCTTCAGTTGAAATCCTCTGGGGTGCATCCACAGAAACAGAGCTGCTGGCCCCACGATCAGTTTCATGATGCCCACCTTGGAATCTCTCAACATTTTGAATATCAGTCTCCTCAGCTCTACTGGAAGCAGCAGAATGTTTGACTCTGATCTTAACAACTGGCCGTCTGCGCTCATGGCTATTGGAGATGTTATCTTCTTCCTTTGAAGCTACTGGGATGGCTGTTTCCTTTGAAGCTTCAGGCACGGCTACTTCTTCTGAAGCTTCTTGAATGGCCAGATCCATCTTCTGTCCATGATTATTGGAAATCGTATCTGGATCATTGGGACCTTCTGGAATGGCCATATCCATCTTATGTTGATCTTTGTTGGAAATTATACCCGCTTCCTTTATAGCCTCTGGAAAGGCAAAATTATCTTGTGCAAGATTTGGAATCTCCATAGGAGGTTCCAGGGGCTTTGTTTCTGTCACAAGACCTGCAAAAATATTCCTTGGATCAATGCAAGTTTCTGAGTCGCCAATACATAATGTTCTATCCCTGGGAATTCCATAAAGTGTTGGGGCCCTGAAAAGGAACAATTAACGTTAATATATCAAAATTTTGTTTCCAATGTAAATGCACCCAACACAAGCGCGCACATGAATTCTAACAATCAAAATAAGAAAAGCTCCACTAAAAATTTTCCCTCGACTAAAATGGAATCTTGAGCACATAATAATGAGGATTTGTGCTATCATGAACGACAACTACAACCTGGTTGAAAAACTTTGTGCGTGTTTAGTATTATGGTGAATGATGCTTTTCAAAAATGTTTTTCACTTGCAAATGCATCAAAATGATTTTTTTTCAGAATTGTTTTTTATTTTTTACATCAACACATCAAAATCATTGAAAAACATTAAAAAAAAATCAATTTGATGTTTTTTCAAGTCAAATGCACTTTTGAAACACGACTAAACACGGTTCTAAATGCAAAAACAATCAGTGTGCATCCCTAGTCATTTACCCAATGATTTTAGACTTCATGGTGTTTATTAAAATGTGGAGTAACCAGCACACTATATTTATCACATAAACAAGTCATTGAGAGAGTTAAATTTATTTTGTGGTTCACTATTCATGGGTTCAGAGTAGATATACTCTCACTTTACTGACTTTGAGATTAAGAATACAAGGAAAGCAATAGGGTGCTAGCTGACCCTGATGATTTGGTTGGGTTTGGATCCTGGCTGGCAACAATTATGGATCTTTCCAAGCCTACTAAAATGAAGTTAGGCTAGCCTGGACAACCCAACCTGTAATGACTTCTATGAATGACAAACCATAACTTGGAAAGGAAGAAATCAGTACTCACCTTCCTGCAAGGATTTGTAAAATGCAGAACAAGTGATGCCGAAGAATGGTATTGTTGAATCCGATATGACCTTCAAGTAGACGAATCAAAGCCAAGAGAGTTGTACACTTGATAGAATCTTCAGAATCAGACTCATCTTGTATCTGACATAACCGCATGGCATGTGCACCAAGTTTTGCCTGCCCTGCAACCAAGTAAAGAAGACCCCTTATAAAAGAAACAAATAAAGCACAAGGACATCATGAGGATAAATAAAACATGCAAAAGAACCAAAAAAACTTTTTTCTTTTCTTTTTTTCCATAACAAATAATGCAGAACCTCTTAATGACGGTTCTTCCTCCAAATATGTGATAAACAATGACAATGCTGCATCCATGCCTTTGCAGTGGAATTCCAGATCAAGGAGTGCTCTACTGGCTTCAATTCGAATTTGCCATATTGTCTTGAAATCCCGAAAAGGTTGAATAAGTTCAAAGACATGATCCTGCAGCAAGTAATGAATGGTATGTATGAATCAAGAAATGTTTAGAAAGCAATCCATGATTCGATTGAAGTAGAAAACTTACATGATGAATGGATCCTGAGAGTTTTAATGCAATTTGTGTCAATGTTCGAATACAGCTGATTGTCAAGATCCCATTATAACTCAGCATCAGCCTAGCAAATAACACATTAAGAAACATTCAATCACTTACAAGTATTTTCCAAAAAACTACCTATCAGAAAAGAAATAAATATATCCAACAAATTAGAAGCCAATGCACCTGTCAAATTGCAAAAGACAGTCAATTCGCTTGAGAAGGGAGGACAGAAAGAGAACAGTCTGCCAGGGGTTAAAGAAGCAACAAGAGTTATAGCCCTCAGAGTTGTATATGAAGGCAGAATGCAGAACTTCACAGCGTATAGGTATCAAATATCTCTACCCAGACATCGAACACAACTTCGATGCCAGATCAACTTATGTATTGAAAGACAAAGAAAACCCAACTGTTAACTTTTAAACCCGGTAGAAAGACAAAGAAATGCAAATATTGTTGTCATCTGACATAAAGCATCAAATGGAAGCATAAATGGTAGTCTCAGTCATTCATTATTAATGCATTTGAAATGTTCATGCAGCATAGATTTTTTGGCTATGGTGATACATCTTTGGAGTTTGTTCATGTGGTCAGCAGAATTTATGTTGACATTTTATGTGAAATCAGGGAGAAGGATTGTAAGGTTTTATGGCAATACAGTCTGCAAATTTCTGGCATATTTGGTTGGAGAGAAATGCAAGAGTTTTAGCGAATCAATATACTCCTAGAAATTTGATATGGGAGGACACTTTTGGGTGGTGCTTTAGGGGAGTATCCTTGGCTGATACTCAGCAGGCATGGAGTGCCCTATATGCTTTCTGTTTTGTAGCTTTCTTTCCATGGTGGATAACTAATTCTCCATTTTGAGTAGGAATTCTTACACATTTTCATTAATATAATAATTTATTTTTCTGAAAAAGTGGAGGCATGGAGAAATATAACATAGCTGCTTCTCAGAAGCTCCCACAAGTCCATGACCAATAATTCCAATCCCATCCTTCAATAACTTTTCTTTTCCTAAGAACTTTACATTCGTGACTAAAATATAGTGAGAGCCCAAAGAGAGAAAGCATTGCATCGAACACTCTCAACCGAAAAGAACAGAACACACTGAGGGATTAAAATAACAGGTACTTAAAAATTTATACAAGGCTGAAAAGTAACACCAGAAATTATGTATTGTCAAGAGTCAACAAATTATAGCATGTGAGAAAATGATGTTGAAAAACCTGTTGCCCAAATTCAAGTTCACCAACTGACTGGACCAGTGCAGCTAACCAGAACACATCAGAGTAAGGATTTCCAGTGTTATCATTATACTGCCAGATACAACAGAAACAAATCAAATCTGGTTGAACCACTGAGCATATCCAACAAGTAAAGAGAAGAAAAGAGATAACTAAATAACAGCGCACCCAAGACCCCAAAAAGAGCAACTACTATGCATGGATTATACATGGGCTTTCCAGAAAAATGGCGTGCAATATGCTGATATCTAGAGAATTTTGGTGGCGAGATGCAACAAATCAATGCAAAGTGCAAACAAGAACATGACATTGGATAGGGCATTTTGCATGCCTGAACTTTAAATACTGATAAAGGAAGAGAAGGCTCTAAGTTCAGGCAATCATTGACTGCATACTAACCAAAGAATGGGCTAACCCCTAGGATTAGCTAGCGGCATTGCTGCACTCCACATTTCCCTCCCCTTACAATCCTAGCTATAGTATGATTCAAATATAAGAATGCCAAGGTTAGCTTTGGCTAGAGAAGATTACTGTTCCGTGTTATGTTATTTCCATTGACAATTCAAATTGTGATCTGGTCAGACTATCCATTCCTTGGCTTAAATGAAAGAACCTCCAGCGGAGGACAAGCAAGGATACCAATCCACCACAATTTTATTGGTAAACCACTACAAATGTCATCCAGCAACTCTCACTAGACAATTCACATATTCAGGACAATCATGACGAAACACACAATAGCCTGTTGACCCCCTGCCCAAGTTTTCACTTGCGATCTATAGCAAGAATCTGCTCATCAATTTTATTGATACACCACTACAAGAGTCAATTGGTAAACATGCTAGCAAATAACAAAAATAAACCCCCCCCCAGCTACCATGCACCATCAATCAAGGAAAACCAAATATTTTTTAACAGTTTCTCGCATCGCATATGAGAGGTGAAAAACAAAAAAGCAAACAGGATTCAAATTGATGCTAAGGAAGACCCTACCTTCAGAAGTTGCAAAATAAATTCAACAGCTTCTCTTGGGCTTTTCTTATCTGTAGCCCTGACCTTAGCAACTGCATGAGGAATTGCCTGAATACAACCAAAACAAATGGAAGCTATAAGTCTTCACACAGTGAGGAAAAGTCTGCAAGAAAGTAACCTTACTTTTTTTCTAGGAAAAAAGGAAATACTATTGAAAGAAAAATTTGAATTGAAATTTGTTTCTTCGATAAAACAAATATTAGATATAAAAAGAAACCATTATCAAGAAAAATAAATGAACTCATCAATCAATCATCATAAATTAAAAATAAAAAGAACCACAAAGAAGTCAAGTTTGGAGATTAATTAAGTCATTTTTCAACAACCAAACATTAAAATAATAATGCACCGCATAGAAGTTAAGTTTTGGGGAATAATAAAAAGAACACATCAATCAATCATCAAATTGTTTCTTTTTTAAAAAAGAAAGAGCACATAGAAGTTAATTTTGGAAAATAATAAGGCATTCTCAACAACAGAACATTAAAATAATAATGCACCTCAACCTCTCTCAAATAACACTATGACGCAACATATAGTGAAGATAAGACCATGGTTCTCAAGCCCTAAGGTTACAGACCTAACTATAGAGAAATCTAAAGAAACTTATCGGGTATTTTTATTAAATCTGAATAATAGTCTTAATCTCCATAAAATAAACTAGACATTCTTATTTATATTAGTCTTATAATCCTTTCTATGAAAGGATTCCTAATTAAGACTTTAACTAATTAATAAAATTCATCTACCATTAGGATATCTAAATAATAAAATACTAATTAAATTAAAAGTTCTAAACTAAGTAGAAAATAAATAATTAAAATCCAAAATTAACTAGGAAAATAATTAAAACAAGAAAACAAGGCTTCATATAAGATGCTTCTAGGTTTCTTTACGGATTTCTTTTTAAGCTTGGCCTTTTCAATCATGTAAACAAACCCTTGGATAATTGTTTTGCATCAATCTCCCCCACTTGAGAGAAACTTATCCTCGAGTTGAATTTAATAACTGGAAAGTACTTGTAAAAGTCAGCAAGATTAAAGGTCTTCGATATGCCCATGTTATCCGAAAGATCAATAACATAAGCAATATCATTGATTTTCTTCACCACCTTGTAGAGACCATACTTCTTCATCTTCAGCTTATCATAGATGCCTACTAGAAACCTCTCCTTGCACAAGAATATCATCACCATGTCTCCTTGAAACAATTGAACTTGCCTATGCTTGTTTGTTGTGTGCTTATTTCTAGCAACTAAGTATTCTAGTTTCCTCTTAACCTCTTGATGATAGCTCGCAGCTGTTCAACCAAATTCTTTGCTAACTTGCTAAACCCAGCGACTTTGAGCAAAGAATGTAGATCAAATACATGGTTGGGAGGCTTTATTTACACAATCTCAAATGGTGTCTTGCTATTAGCACTATGATTGGAATTGTTGTAACCCAATTTTGCCTTGACCAATGCAACATCCCACTATTTAGGCTTATCTCCTCAATGCTATGAATTAGATTGCCCCAAGTTCTGTTTAGAGACTTTGTTTGGTCATTAGTTTGTCGATGAGTAGTACTATTATACTTCAAAGAGGAATTAAACATCTTCCACAAGTTAGCAAAAAATGACTAAGAAACCTTTAGACATGATGGATTTTGGAATATCACGCTACCTCAATTATCTCCCTGAAAAATAGCCTGGTCATGCTGATCACATTTGTAGTCTTCTTGCAATGTATAAAATGTGTCATCTTTAAATATATATCCATAACAACAAAAGAAAAATTCATTCCTTGCTAAGTTCGTGGAAGACCTAACACAAAATCCGTGGAAATATATTTAGGCACAGGTAAAGGGATGTATAAGCTAGTGTTTCGTGATTACCCCTTAGCTGTTTGACAAAGCTGTTTGACAAGTAAAACAGTGTTGAAAAAATTTGTTTGCATTACACTTGAGTTGAGGCTAGTAATACTCATCCTCTGAAGCTAGCACTGTTTTGTCTTCTTCCTCCATGACCTTATAATTCACCACCATGCAAGTCTCAAATCAATTTCTCGCATAGGGAACTGCAAGAGATACACAGTCGATTACCTTTCATTAAGCAACCATCATGTATATAGAAATCTCCATCAACTCAACCATTAGAACACTTCTCCCATGTCTCCTGAAAATCAGCATTTTCAGCGTACAACTCCTTCAAACAGTCAAAACCAAAATCTCGCTATGAAAAATGATTAGTTTATACAGGCCTTCACCTAATGAAACTGAACTTCTGAAGGAATGTAATCCACCTGGACATCATATCCATGCTGATTTTCTTTGACTATTCAGAGACTTCAAAGCTGAATGATTTGAATGTAAGATAAAATCTTTGTTAATCAAATAACACTCCTTAATTTTCAAAACCCTTACCACAACATAAAGTTCTTTATCATAGGCAGTCCACTTCAAGCGAGCTTCGTTCAAGTTCTCAATGAAAAGGTTGGAGGATGTTTCTCCTAGGAAAGAACTCCAATACCCACTCCATATACACCACATTCAACCTCAAACAACTTGTCAAAGTTGGGTAAAGCAAGCATTGAAGCATTCCATAGCTTATCCTTTATTAAGGCAAAACTTTGTTCTTCCTCACCCCACTAAAATTCCTCCTTTTCAAACATTCAGTGATCAGTGCCACAATGCTATTGAAATTCTGAATAAATCTCCAATAGCCAAGCCATGAACTCCACACATTACTAACTATCTTAGGTGTGGGCCAATCACAAATTGCCCTCACTTTCTCCTTGTCAACTTCAACTCCACTAGCTCCTACAATAAAACCCAAGAATAAGCTACACTTTTTCAAGTTGACATACAACTTATTTTATGCAGATTATTTCGCTCAACTAAGAGCAAAAATTACATTGTATATTCTTGCACAATTTGGTAACCTTAGGAACACCTCTAATACTTATGGATTAAAAGTTAATCATACATATTAAAATCTACCTCTCAACAATTACTTCATCCCTCTCACCTCCAATAGGTTACCCCACCAAACTAATGCCCCATGCTTCAATTTAAACCCTGCAATTTTTATCATTCTCGAATCTAAAATTCCCTTATATCATAAAACCAATCACATGTAGCTAACCAATCAAGAAACTATACTCTTAAATCACCACCAAAAGAAGAAATCTCAACTTTCATAGAGTAGTCTTGATCATACATATTATTTCTAGCAACCTTATCTCGATCTTCTTCATCAGATGAATACCAAAATTCATATTGACCACGAGGATTTGCACGAAATAGTTCAGGTACAGGTTAGTTGTGAGCATCATCCTTGGAGCGTGCCTCTCTTCTTCACCGGTTCATGTTTACACACAACCCTACCAATGCCTTGAGCACGGTCATCAAATATGGCGTTGATGTCGCCAAACTCAGTTTGCACTTGCACCTCTAACACTGATATTGCTACTGAATGGCAATATAACTTATCCCAAAAGGCTTGCATCCCCTAATCATTGTTAAGAAGATGGTTGCCTCCAATGATTTTCTTCACGGTTTGCCATTGATCCGGATGTTGATCTGCTCTAATACCACTTGACACAACGTATAGCAAAGATAAAACTAGAGTTCTCAAGCCCCAAGGTTATAGACCTAACTACAGAGAAATCTAGAGACAATTCTCAAGTATTTTTATTAAATCTAAATACCAGTCTTAATCTCTATAAAATAAACTAGACATCCATATTTGTATTAGTCCTAAAATCATCTATAGGAAAGGATTCCTAATTAAAACTTACATAATTAATAAAATTCATCTAGTATTAGAATTCCTAAATACTCAAAACTAATTAAATTAAAAATCATGAGTTAAGTAGAAAACTAATAATTAAAACATGCAAACAATAACTTCAAGCTTCATATGAGATGCTTCCGGGTTTCTTTGCAGATTTCTTTTCAGGTTTGGCCTTGTCAATCTGGTTTATAAACTCTTGTGGTAATTGTTTGACATCACATTTGTTGCAATAGTGCTAACTTGTGCATGCTTACCTCAAAAAAGAAAAAAGAAAATTCAATATAGACTTAAATTGATGGTGCCTATATAAAGAGCAGTGTGTTCTATTTGATTTTCTAAGCCGGGGTCAGTTCTGTAATTTTAAGATCTTTGGAAGTCATTATGTAATTTCATTTTCAGTAAGGTATTTTTGTGGTCTTAAAAGAATTGGCCAGTGCACTACTTCACCATTACACAATTGACTGACTAGCTAGCACCACTCAAGGTACACTCCTATGTGCGCATCTTTAAGGCACCTCCCTTATTGGCACCTCCCTTATTGGTATATATTGGATTATAGGTTATGATCCCATATTTTGATATATGACGGAGTCATATACGAGGATTGCAGCCACCTTGATTAGGTCTAATGCAGCTTCTCTTATTTGTGATGCTTTAGAATTCCTAGGAGTGATTTCTAAGAACCTTGTTGTGATGCTAGGTATTTCTTTTATGTAGTTCTTGATTTTGTTTACTTCCCAAAACATAACCTAGCCTAACTGCCTAACCTATAAAAAAATCCCAAGTTTCCAAATCACCAAGACAACTATAACTTGTAAACCTTTAGTTATTTAGGTGTTGTATTCAAAGATTCCTGCATCACACGCACGCACATCAAATCTGACACAAACTCAATACATATATCCTACCTCATTGCATTACCTCAAGAACAAAGTACTCAGGAAAATCATGAAAGTCATTTGGCCTAGCAAGACAGGAAACAAAATCAGTTAAGGTGTTATTCCAGCATGCTTGCCAAAAGTCAGACCACAAGAGTTAAGAATCTCACTTGGGGAGTCCAATGGCTGCATCAAACCTTCGACTTTTGTAAAATTTCACCAAATGGAGCAAGCCAGCCCAATCATTTTCCTGTTAATCCATAAAAATAAAAAATAAAAACACTTCACCCAACTATCTTAAAACAATCATGCAAAATATGTCTTTATGATCCCTAAGTTCAGGGAAGTTCAGGTGCTGAATCGAAATGCATCTTTACAAGAAACATATTTAGGTTGCTACTAAAAAGTGTTTCTGACTATGGGATTTAAATCTAGTACAATATATAAAGTGTGATTGAATTTAAGAACAGAAGCAAACACCGAACTAGGGAGAGAAAAAAACACACCCTCTTTTGCAAATAAGCTTGGAATATGTTCCATTAATGATAAAAAGTTCTTGATATGTATATAAGGAGCGTGGAAAGTGGCTATAGTACCTCAGAAGCAGTATTAGCCAATGCAAATGCAGTCTCAATTCGAACTCTCCAGAAGGCCTAGTCAGAACAAAACAGCATTGAACTAATCACATTCTGTTCAAAACATGAATCAAAATCAAGCATGATAGAGAGTAAAACCTTGGTGTCGTTGAGGAAATTATTCATAGCATTTGTAACAGAAAAGGAGAGTTGTGGTAAAGTTTTTAATGCTGCAATTGCTTGCGCCTGTGCAACAACATCTTCATCCCTCTCTAATTGATTGATCTGATTTACATTACCAACTTTTACAAGGTTATTTACCAATTGATATTCAAAGCAGCTACTACAAGAGAATTCTATGGAGCAACAAGAAAAGCAACAGAATCAAGTAGAAATGTTCAAAACAAATTAATAAAGACACAAAAGTAACTCATACAAATGACTTCATGCTTAGGGCAATCATCTTGTATCCTACAAAAATAAATTTTACATATTACTATTTACAGATAAAATGGGTATATATTGTTCCTCACATGTGCATAAGCATCAATCATGTGGTAAAGTATCAAGACTTCTCACCACATCTATTACTCAACTGAAAAGGGATGCAAACTATATTTATGAATGTTGTTGAGTGTGGCTATATGATTGACAAGTGACATTATAACGTGAGAGTTTAGATTTGTGGTTGCTTCCTTTATATGACACCTGAAAGTTTGAATTTGTGATTGGATCGATAACATACTGGTTATTTATGACACTTTTAAGAACAATTTTATTGCATGCTCTTTTAATAAACCTTATAGTATGTGTTTTATAAAACAATCTTTTCAAGATGGCATGATGTCTTAATTTTGAGATGCAAATTTCAAATGTCATATGAGAATGAGTTGACTTATTGTATGAAGATTTCACGAACAATGTCTAAATTCTAAAAATGTTTTTCAAATATTCAAATAATATTAAAAAAAAACATTCAAATGTAATTTTTTAAAAAATAACATTATTACAGCATTAACACATGTTTTCAGGGTATATTTTAAAATATTACAAGAAAATTACTTGAATTTTTTAAGTAATATTAATATTAGATATAATTGTATTTAACCGCAATGATTTGGAAACCAAAAGAATACTCCTTTTTAAGGATGCTTTATGTGAACACTAGCTTCTTAAACCAGTTACTTAGATGATATCTAGGAGATTTCTATTTTCTTTTAAATTCTTATATACCATTGGACTTCAGAATACCTTATGAAAGATATTTGTTTTCCGAAAAGACAAACAGTTTATAAAAAATAGACTTCGATATCTAAGCAAATTTCATATTAGACAATTAGGCATGTTCTTAATTTGATAAATTTTAGAGACAACTGATTGTAATTGATAGTTTTAGGATTATAAATCCTGGTTTCATAAATTAGTTGTATGTGTTTTGCATAACAGAATTCAATATAAACTACTCACATTAATTAGTATTAATTTAACGCATGATAATAGCCTAACATTATTTCTCTACAACATTTTTATTTTATATAATGAACTCTTTTTTTCCTATTAAACTATATCTGCATGATTATATACAGACCAATCTCTTTAGCCTACGATTAAGAAACATAAATTTACTAGAGAACAGCAAAAAGAGGGGGGCAGAGAGAGAGAGAGAGAGAGAGAGAGCTAAGAGTTTTGTGGCCGGGACTAACACAAGGGTCTGTAACTACTAGGTTATTGTATTTGAAGCAATTTCAATTCTTATTCCACAAAATAAATTTCCACATAGCACTATTACTTGTGAACAATATTTAAAGCTTCAAACAGAGTTGGCAGTACAAGGTGGCCAGACCTTGGAACTTTTTCAAATGCAGTTGACAAATAGAGAGCATACATGTCAGACACCAACCAACCGGGAAAAGTCATGATGATGACTTAATTATAGCTAAATTGCAAACATAGCAAAATGAAATTCATTTGCTTAAATCTATCAACTCACGTTGACCACCATCAATTACCTATAATTATAATATGCAAATACATGCGAGAATTCTACTAAAAGAGCCAGAACATCTTACCCACATCTGTATAGGCTGATTAAAATGAATTTCAGCAAGATATTCCATTTCTGGGTCTGCCCTAATCCATGACAACGGGGATTCCAAACTGAAAGGCGAAGAAATGAACACAGTTAAAAATATATGAACTATGTCCATCAAGAAGAATGTGAATCAAGTAATGATATACCTGGAGCGCATATCTGAAGCAGGCACGTCACCATTTTCATCAAAGCCATCAGGTTTTGAACTCTTTTTAGGCTTTTGGAAACGTCTGGCTGCAAGCTTTGAATGGCACTGTATTTCCAATAGCTGCCACATTTCTCCAGCCAAAGGTAGAACTGGATGGTCATACATGCCATCAAGTTCATAAACTCTGATACTCATCATCCCAGGCCATCCAATATCACCCTCCCGGTTTTCAGAATCAAGGTTAAGGAAAGATGCATTTGCATCAGGTGCAGCTGTAAACTCTCGAAGCACCGCCAATTCAACCATATTTTTCCTTTTGTTATAAGAGAACCCCATCCTTTAAAAACAAGTCCAAAAAAAGAGGCACATTTAAGTAAAAAAAATAATAATACACCTTACATGCAGATAGGTATTTGGAATTGCACTATTCACAAGACAAACCATACAATTCAAGACAGTTTGCACCTAGTGTATTGCACAATTGAATCAAATCACCAAATCAGAGATTGATAAGGCAATGCAGGCAGGAAATGAAATAATTGATCACAATAATGGGAAGAGATAACCAGGAAAAAAATCCTGAGTTTCTGAATGGCGGTTCCAAGTCATCAAAAGAAATAGTGTTAAAGCATAGAGAGGAAGCAGATTGCATGAAAGAAATATGAACCCAACCCAATGCTTGAGAGAACTTGATATCATTCAGTGAAAAAAGAAGATGAATATTGTGCGGGAGACAAAAAGAGGTTGTTAACAGTGGGGGGTAAACAGAACAGATGCTAAAAATATTTTTGTATTATAACAGGCTTAATATTTCAACAACTTAGAAATTAGCTTTTGCATGCATTATGCGCTGAAGTATCAATGAACAATGTCTTAAGTCATTAAGTATTTGCAGAATTTTATCAACCAAGTGATTATAGAGGAAGTGATACATGTTTTGATCATGTTTTCTTCATTTTACAAGTGTAGCATGTTATCAATCATATCTAATGAATTTTTCAATTGTCTCTCAATCTTTCAATTCACGATGTGAAACAAATTATGATTCTATAAATGAGCTTTCCAATTCATGAGTTGAATCTTGGTTTGCCAATAGACAAGCAATATGTAGATCACAAACCATATACCTTAGCACTGGACATCCACAAGAGCAGACCCATCGCAGGAAAAATTCTTTCACAAATGGGCGCTCAAGATTTCCAACCTTAGTAGCGAAGTGCCGGAACTGCATCTCACAATAAATGAAATTAAAATAGAATGAACAATATGGTAGCAAAAATCTGCAAAATTCACAAGAGTAACATATAAAATGTAAATACACAATGCAGCAAAAATTAATAGATGATTTACCTTGGGAAAAAAAAGTTCCAAAATATGTAGTTAGGCAAATTGTGAACCTACACTATAATCCTTCCTTTCTTCTCTTCACTAATTTGTTAGCTTTACAGTTAAAAGAAGTATTACTTGTAATAAGATGAGGAGCAACGTACACATCCTGAAACTAAAATCAAATACATATTTCTAGTAAACAAGCACAATTATTCTATAATTCAATCAAATACTTTTGAGGCAAAGCATCAATAAAGTATATGCGTGTATACAATCTAAAAAATGACCTTTTTCAGTTGGACTTCAGCATTAGGTGAACTAATAACCAAGGATAATGTGATAAAATGAGGGTAGCAGTTGAGAAATGTTGTTTT
Source organism: Populus tremula (assembly GCA_964019445.1). NCBI lineage: Eukaryota > Viridiplantae > Streptophyta > Magnoliopsida > Malpighiales > Salicaceae > Populus > Populus tremula. The sequence continues at coordinate 7,917,858 of CAXHTJ010000007.1, read as the reverse complement.
TGTTGAAACAATTGAAGACAGTGAATCACTCGCTTCTGCATCGTACAGTTGCTAGTAAAGAGTGTTGTTTGGTTTCTTACTCTCTGTCAATTGGATTATACTCAGGCTGACTCAAATTCTGTTGTGCTGGTAAGGAATGATCGATAAGCAAAGAGATGTGCCACACAAAAAACTATTATGCTGTATTGTATATGAACTATCTGGTTTGAGGCAAATGAAAGTATTTCTATAAGGTTTAAATCTTCATATCCAAAGGTTAGAAAAACAATTTTCACATCATTAATGGATTGCCTTCTTCAATACATTGATTCTTGTCCTATTGAAATTTTACAGAAAGCCTGAATTTTTAAGGTGGAGGCATCTATTGTTTACTCCAGTATACTCATGGCACCCTTCTAAGCTCAATTTAGCAAATTTCTTGTGCATTAAGAAGAATTATAAAAGGGCGAGCATTGAATTAGTCAAAAATCAGCTTTCTAATCTATCATCATTTAAAGAAAAAGGTTGAACATATGTGTTGTGCACTACTGTAGTAGTAATTACGAAAATACAGAGTAAATCCACAAAATTGAAAATTTGGAATAGAATAACTATGGAGAAACATAATCACCTCCTTTGTACTGAGTGATCTGACAGGGATTGTATCTCGAGCCCGTGAAATAACTTTCTGCAAAATCTGCATTTCAAAATAAACAAAAATATGGATAATGGAATCAGTAAAAAAAAATAATTCACACTCCATAAATAACCAATGCCATACATTTTTCAAGAAATCTCTACAAAAATTGATATCAATGAAAACACAAAGCATCACTTTTGAGTTCAAGTCATCCATCTATACACAATACAAGTCACATGATGTGTCACAAAACATTCATCCATCGACCTAAAGTGCAAGCAGCTAGATCTTTACCTTGCGGAAAAACTCAGGACCCATTTGCTTTTCCAACATTTGCAGTATTGCCACCTATTGAAAATTAACCAGTCAGCCTTAAGGAATGCATATGAAAGTTCTTTATTTAAACAAAATATGGAAACAAACTTACAGACTTCCAAGATCTTATTTTCCCATAAAGACCAATTTTATGGGTTCCATGCAATTCCTTGCAAGAAGCAGAGAAGCTCAAAGCTGTCGCACCACTATCATCGGCCTTGCAAACAGCACAATTAGCCTGCACATCCAAAATATAACGTTCACTTGCATCTTTAAAAATGAAAAATAAGCATTGACAATCAACATTTTGCAGTTTATATCATTAGGAGAAGACAGGTTGTAATTAAGATGAAAGAAGAATTTAGAATAATCGGAAAACAAAACAAGTTCTAAAGAATGAGAGAAGTGAAGAAAATGCCTATCAAAAGAGACAAATCTTCCAACAGTCTCATTCTAGATCAAATCATATTCAGATACACAAATCACAAGGGAATGAGAAAATTCTTCTACCTCAGTTATGCAGTTAATTTTTATATTTATGGAATATGGAAGGCCTCAGTTATGCGGGTAATTTTGATATTTATGGAATATGGAAGGCTGAGATAGGATTTTTTGTTAATAAAGGGCTGAAAAAAGAAAACACCAAAGGGGAACAACCCTCATGCATGAGGCATACAACATTAAAAGTATTAGGATTTCTAAATAGTAAATTATTAATTGAATTAAAAGACTTAAGCTAACTAGGAAATATTAAAATCCAACATTAACTAAGAAATAATTAAAACTCGAAAACAAGGCATCTTATAAGATGCTTCCGCGTTTCGTTAGGGATTTCTTTTGATGCTTGGCCTTGTCAGTCTGGTAAACCAACTATTGGGATAATTGAATCTCCCCCACTTGAGAAAAACTCGTCCTCGAGTTTAGTACCTGGAAAGTACTCGTAAAGGTTAGCAAGATTGAAGGTCTTCAATATGCCCATGCTATCCGGAAGATCAATAACATTAGCATTATCATTGATTTTCTTCATCACCTTGTACAGACCATACTTCTTCAACTTATTATAGGTGCCCACTGGAAACCTCTCCTTGTGCAAGAAAACCATAACCATGTCTCCTTGAAACAATTTAACTCGCCTATGCTTGATTTTTGCACGCTTATTTCTGTCTGCTAAGTATTTTCAAGGAGTTTTGGACAAATCCTCTAATTCTTAGTTTCCTTCTAACCTCTTGATGCATGGCTTCCATCTACTCATCCAAATCCTTTGCTAGCTTGTTAAAAATAACAGTTTTGGACACAGAATGTAGATTGAGTACAAGATTTAGAGGCTTCATGTACACAATCTCAAATGGTGTCTTGCCAGAAGGGCTATGATTGGAACTATAGTAACCAAATTTTTCCTCAACCGATGCAACACCCCACTATTTAGACTTATCTCCCCAATGCTACGAATAAGATTGCCCAAAGTTTTATTTAAAGACTCTGTTTGGTCATTAGTTTGTGGATGACAATACTACTAAACTTCAAAGAAGAATTAAACATATTCCACAAAGTTAGCCAAAAATAACTAAGAAACCTAGTATCTCTATAAAAAATGATGGATTTTGGAACACCAATCTATTATCTCCTTGAAAAATAGCCTAGCCATATTGATCGCATCCGTAGTCTTCTTGCAACGTATAAAACATGTCATCTTTAAATATTTATCCACAACAACAAAAGCAGAATCCATTCCTCACTAGACCACAAAAACAAACAGTGCCTAAATCACCACAAAAAAAAAACTTAAACCTTCAGACAACCTTACCTTGATCTTCTTCATCAGATGACTACCCCCGTATTCATATTGACCATGATGATTTTCACAAACTAGCTGGTCGCGGGCATCATCCTTGGTGTCTCTCTTCTTCCTAATTCATGTTAGTGCGCAACCCTAATGCCTTAAACCTAGTTGTAAGGTCATCAAATATGTTGTTGATGTCACCAAACCTAGTTTGCACTCGTCCCCCTATAGTTGTTATCATTACTAAATGGCAATCTAGTTGATCCTAAACAGCCTGCATCCCTTGAGATATTTAAAAACCTCTCTAGACCAGTACACAAATTGTGCTTAAAGAATTTGTTGTTTTGATAAATGATAATACCCAACCTCAAAGAATCCATGCTCACTCATGACACATCATACCATATAAGAATTGCCTAAGTCCATGCAAACAATACAAGTATGAGCTTCATAAGGAAGAAATCAAAAGCATGCATGCATCCATGCAAGCCCGGCCAATAGCAAGAATTCAAAGTCAAGTACACCAATGAGATACAGCTCAACATAAAAAAGAAAAACATTATACAATAAAGCACAAGAACCATATAATTAAAACAATGATGGTAAATCAACATATAGGACTGCTCTCCATGGCAATGACCACTATTGGATAAGCAAATAGCCTATCCACCAAATTAAACACTTCAAATGTTCTAACCTTGTATCTGCGATAGCGAGCTTCATTATTTCCTAAAAACTTCTTTATAAATAACTCTGTCAAAAAGCCAGCAAGCCCATCCAAAAGCCATTCTGACAATAAGCACCAAACAAGTGAGTCTCAATAAAATAATTGGCATTGTTCAAAATTCATACAAATTGTTTAAATTTCAGTCAAGTACAAGGTGCCATGTTTTACCAGACTTACCATCAGTAGGTTCCTCGGGAGTGACATATACCCCAAACCATTGTTTTGCAAGTGCAAAAGCTAGTTTAATGCTAGTGTCAATGGCCTGTCACAAAAACAATGGTGAAGTTTGAGAATGCAACACATCTACAATGAAATTAGCATGCGAGACAGCCATTGACAAGAGACAACAAATACTACTGCCAATTTACATTTTATGCATTAAACTTTGCATAGAAATGAAGTTTTAAATAATTAATTTCTTACCTAAGCATTAAAAACTTATTAAAAAAGAGGGGGAGGGGAGAAGATGAAGCTCATGCGTTAATGTTATAGTTTACAGTTTCCTATTCTAAATTATCTTCCACCTTCATGCCAATGTTGCAATATTTTCTTCAATATCTTAATAACATCAATTCACATTAAATTCAAAATCTCATATAATGTTCACAATATATGTAACCAAAATTGCGAGAAGAGTGTAACATTCTTTATAGATATTAACAGATTTATTTTTACAAAGATGTATCAAGTCATTAACATATAATACATTATTCCTTACAGAACATTTTTACAACCTCTAATCAAACACCTTGCTGAAAAATCAGCAAACATGGAGCAACTCATGTAGGTTTTCTTTTAGGTGAAAGGTTTTTTTAACATAGAAAAGGTTATTATCACGTCTGTGTGCAAGAGTGAGTGAGTGAAGTGTTCAATCAGGAAAAAATCCTCCACGACATCAAAATATTCTCAAAATGAAAGTCTGGGCAACATTTCAACCCCACTATTGCTTATTCAAAAGCCCTTTACTAGACTCCATTAAAAGGTAAAACAAAGCATTCTATCAACTTTTTTGCATGGTAATAAAAATGATAAAAACAGCAAATGGAAAACCTAGTTATCAACAGGTCCTCCAAGAAATGAATGAGAGTAGGAAACCTGTAGATGAATGAATTTCCATGGGCTCTCACAAGAATGACAGCAAGTCTAACTTGGACATCCAATCATTGGTTTAAGTTCCATACTAGTTGCAATGACCTTATGCTATAAAATGTCAGTTGTTGAGGGGGAAAACAATAGCCAGCCACCAATAAGTGTGCAATGTCATTGTAAACTGACCATGTATCTCCCATCCTCCATTCAACGTCACCTTCTAAATCAAATTATCGAACACATATAGATTCTTAAATAGGGATAAAATGTTGGACTCCGAAGCCTAAATAAGACAGATTCGTCTCCCTCATGGTTAGGAGGGGTAACATATATTACTAATACAAAGGTGAGTCATTGTCATTCATGCAAATTGCATGCGGATAAGGAAGCAAAATTTGATAGTAAATCATAACAATACTAGCAAATACTAATACTATGGTTCAAGGTTGTCAAAAACGCTTTTTTGACACGACACGGAATATACAATATAAACTCGAATCGTAAAATCGTAAGTAAAATATTTTAACTAATTATATATTAACAATTTCAATCAAGTAGTAATTAACAATATAACACAATTAAAATAAAATAAAATAAACAATAGAAAAGTCCAAACACCTTTATTTTATTCACATTGATTCCTCTACTTCTTGGACTCAACCCACTTACTTCGTCATTTACAATAAGCGAGTCCCTTCAAATTTTGATAGACCATTTAACATTAATTACTCCAAGGGTCAAGCATGTCAATTTACAACTTTTATTCTATATATTTGCCAGCTAAAACAGAGTAATATATCAATTGATATGTTAATAGTTTACATAAGAAATTATGAAGAATGAATTGGTATTTTAATTTTACGAAAATAAAATCCACAAATAACTTGTATCATTAAAAAAATTATAATAATTATAGGCAAAATCAAGCCCTTGATTATCAAATTGCACAAGTTTCGCAAGATATAAATTTAAAACAATGAAAATGATGAGGTACATATTACCAGAATGCACAATTTTATATGTTTGTCAAACTCGTAAAATCGGTTCAATTTTACCGAGTTTGACCGATTTTACTAGTTTTCAAGTTTTAATCTGATTTGACATGTCAGATACATGTTGACTAGTAAAATCATAAAATTTTAAGAGTCAACTCGCTTTTTTGACAACATTGCTATGGTTGACATTAAATAGAAAGAAAAAAAGATGTCAATAGATTTCCTAGTGAGAGAGAAATATTCTTTACTGGCACCAGCCTCCCTTTAACTAAACCTCTCCCCCCTATGTAATCCTGTAAAAGCATATGAACCACCATTATTGTAAGCAAAAAAAGAGAAAGGATCTCTTTACACATACCTCTAGATCAAGTAAACCAAGACGTCTACCAAGAAAATTCTAGTTGACTCATTTGCATGATTTTTCTAATCTAGCTTAAACATCAACTCTTTCGAACTATCCCCATTCCGCCGTCACTATGTTCCCCACCAGCTACATATAAAATCCACCAACCAACAATAAAACCATTGTATAAATGACATATAACTCATTGAGCACTACACTTTGTCAACTAGACAAGACCTATCCAAGATCAGATCTTTAAGCAGTCATATAACCAAAATAATCCAGTAGAACAATCTTTCAGGGGAACATAGTAACGAAGGTAGGAGTAACATTTATCAACTGCTAGAGAAAAATTCATAAAAAAAAAATCACAAGATCATCTTCAATTATTTTAATAGTTTTAATAATAAAGAACAAAGAAACCATCCAGGCTAAGAGCTCCTTTGTCAACCCCATAACTATCCATGTTGCATCCTCATCCTTAAACTACCTATCCAGCCAAGATGTGCCCTCTAGATAAAGAGTAGCTCCTTTGTCAACCCCGTATCCAAGGTTGTTAAAATCTCGTTTTTAACTCGTAAAATCGTACGATTTTTACGAGTCAGTATATATTATCGTGTTAAATCGGCTTGTAAACTCGAAAAATGGTAAAATCGTATCAAAATCGTATAAAAACATTGAAATCGGATGAAAACGTTTAAAATCGCGTTTTTGAACCCTGTTTTACGTGTTTAAAAGAAATATATATATATATTGCAGTTTGCACTACAGTAAACCAATTACAGCCCCAAAAAGTAAAAAACCTAGCGTCTCCTAGCGCCTCTCTTTCTCAATGTCCTTTTGGTTCCAGTTTTCCAATCCAAACTTCCAATTTCCAAATTCAAAACCAATCATCTCTGCAACATTTAAGTAAGTTACCATCCAGTATTCCATACTTCCATCTCTTCAATTTCCATCTCTCCGTAACTTACCAATTTCCAAATTCCACTTTTGTACAATCTACCTCTCTTTCCATCTCTCTAATTTCCATCAGGGTGGAAAAGAATTATATTAGACTCTATTATATATGCATCTGCTGGTAGATGGTTGTTGTCTTTTCACGGTGAGAGACTTGCTATTGTGTTTGGGCTAGTAAGCACCGTGGAGGGTAGCACAATAACAGTCATGAAAAATCTTCGTGTATGTGGGGATTGTCACTCTGTTATTAAGCTTATGTCAAAGATTGTAGGATGAAAGATTATTGTCAAAGATTTTAGCCGCTTTCACCACTTCTGTGTTCTGGGTTGTTCTTCCTTGTTCCTTCCCCTTGCTCCTCTACCTGATCTTCTCTGTTCAAGACGAAGATGATGGTGGTCTAAGCACCAGGTCTGCTGGTTGATGGCCCCTTCCTCCTCGGTGAATTTGTGTTTTTTTACTCTGTATTTCTGCTCTGTTATTTAGCTCTCGATCTTCCATCCTCTTTTTTTTTTGTCTGTCTTCACCCCCCCCCCTTTTATAAAGAAGCTTCCCCTCAACCAGTCCATTTGCAGGACTGTTATGGAATCCACGAACGAGATCGTGGGCAAGAGATATGGTCCATGACAGGATTTGTTGCAGCAGATTTCCCTGTTGAACCAGCTTCATCGCGCAAGCGTAGGAGACGATGAACAATGCTTCCAAAACGTTGCCGTTGTGTCCTTGGGCATGGCTGTTTTTCACTTTAGTCCCTAGACAGTTTAAACTTAACAATTGGGACCCTAATAAGAAATAATTGATTTCTAATTGTGCCCTTGGATTAAATTCAATTGAATCCTTGAGTTATAGCGCTATTTACACAACAGTCTTGGGTTTTTGGACTATTCAATTTGGTCATTGAATTTTAATTTTCAAGCAATTTTTCCTTGAATCAGCTCCAAACTATGTATGAATTTTTTTATTTGAAACATGAATTTTTTTTAATGTATTTTAAAATTCCTTACGATTTTTTTACGATTTTCCAATCCATTTTTACGATCCGAGTTTGTGTAAGGCTTTCCGTGCCGTGTTAAAATCGCGATTTTAACAACCTTGCCCGTAACTATCCATGTTGCTTCCTCGTCCTTAAACTACCAAGATGTGCTCTTTAGAGAAAGAGCACCATAACCTAGATCCTTAATCTTTTAGATTTGAGAGCATATTCCTTAGCATATACAATTCCATTTAAAAGAAGGTAAACCAATAAAGATCTAATAAGGGTTCCTAAGAATCTTCCAAACAGTAAAAGTTCGAAAAAAAGGAGAAAGGAAAGGTAAAGTCAAAAGATTATTTCATATATCAACAAAATGTTTGCCCTCAAGAACACTATCAACATTCAAGTTGATTGCTCAGTCCAACTAACACCCAAGGTATGAAAGGAGAAAGTTTCTATCATAACATTATCAACATTCAAGTGGGAAATCACTCAAGATGCAAGGATAGCAAGACTTTTCAAATGCTGGAAAGGAAAAATCAACCCTTCAAAAGTTTGGACCTTGTGACATTGTTATAAAAAGATCACTCAAATACCAAGGTCCTTTCAAGACATCTTTCATCCTAGCTTCAAGATACTCGAAGAGATATGAAATCACTCTTCCAGGTAAGAGGAGTAAGCAATCTAAGCTCTTGTGAACTACTCCAGGAGCCTGCCAGAGGGGTATTAGAGTCATGGCACATGTCTTCTCAAGAAGGATGTATTCAAAAAAGGACCTTCATGATGGAAACTTGCCCTCAAGAACATTGCTCTACCAACCCATTTTCTTCTTGATCTTGGTCTTGTTGTCTAGCTAGTGGAGAATGAAAAGGGAGAAACTTTCGAACCTATAACTTCAAGGCATGAGCCTAACAAGTTTACCATTACTCTACCCCACTTCTCTTTCTAATAGACAAAATAATGTTCTACTCACGCGTTAAGCAAAGAGCTTCATGCACAATTGAGCAAAAGAACGAAGATCTAAAAGCTCTCTTTATCAGTCAAATAGGATCGTAGGTGTACGGTGATCGACTTCACGAGACCACTTATGATTGATCTATTCAAGGTTGACGCTCTATTATGCGCAACTTTTTGGATATTGATTTCTGAATAATTAAATAGACTCTTGTCTATTCTTTCTTCTCTTAAGAGATTTTAATGATAGATAGGCGAGTGTAATGTAAGCTCTCACGCAAGACAGAGTGGCCATCCTTGTGCTTAGTGTGCTCTTCCCGAAAAAACACCCGAAAGGAGGCTTTTTTGCATGTTAGCGCCTCCCTCTAGTGCCCATTGATAAGAGTCCTAAGCTTGGGAAATCTTCCCACTTCGTTGTCTTTCTCTTTCTTTTAAGCTACAAAGATGCAGTGCTTCAAAGATGTCTCACAAGAGACCCCTTTATCAACCTAATCAGCTTGCATCTAGGATTCAGACTAGCCCACAATCTCAAAGCCTCCTATCAGAGTCAACCCATGTCACAAACCAATCCCTTTCATCAAGGGAAAGACCTTCATCAGTTTAGCACTACCAAACTACAACCTCTACTCAAATAGGTCTACTAGCGAATTCTTAGTTTCAGCAACAAGAAATCCAGTCAACCATGCTTCAACCTCAGCAATGATTGTCCTTGTCAGATATAGGCTATAAGGTCAATGAAAGGCAATAAATAAATCTTGTTCATCAACCAATTCTAAAACCAAAGAAGAGCAGGTTCCTATAGGTAGTTGGAGGCGTCTTCTTTGAACTAAGAACTTGGTGGATGAAACGAGGCAAGAGGGTCGTTCTAGTTTCCTACCTTTATTTATATTGACTAGCCTAACTAGCTTAAGAATGGAAGGCTTTGAAAGACCAGTAGCTGGTTTATGGCATCAAGATAGCTTATGAAGAAGTCAGATCAGAATTGTCCATGATCAAATCTCCTCATAGCAATCCAACCTTCCTTCGCCCGAGAAGGGTGACAGTTGTTGCCTGCCATGCAGAGCTTTGAGCCCATTCCTATCTAGCTTTGAGCCCAAAGGAAGGTGTGGGTAGCATAGTGAGATGCTTCATGCAATTGCGTAAAAGACTACCTAAGCTCAAGCAGCAGATGCTACATACAAGGATAGAAGATCTAGCTCAAGCTACAACTTATTAGGAATTGTCCAGTTCAATGAATTCCAAGGCCAAAGGGAGAGTGACAAAGGGCTATTCTTCGATTAGGTATGATTCAACTTTAACCTTCCCAATGGAATCGATGGTATACCAAACAAACAAAAATTGCTCAAGTTTAGTTTTGTTAGGGTCGATAAAACCTAAAGGCAAGATGCAAAGATACAAGCTTGAAGGGACGCTTACAATTTTATAAAGAGGCTTGTTCTAGTGCACTATGATTTTTCAGCCTTCTTTAGCTACGTCAATCTGTCAATTCAATCCATGGCATTCTTCTTTTACACAATAGTATACCTACTTAAGATACACTAACACGAAGGTTGCATAGCCTAGTAAGACTATAAAACACAATGTATGGTCTAACCTAGATTTTGACTTCCTCCAAATTAATTAAACCATTTCATCACAACTTGCCTACTATGACCTGAGACAAGAGAGAGAAGTTAAAGGGATCTATTCACATGGGCAATATCAATAAATTGTTGACAATGAATAACAAAAGTTGACCAACCTATGGAACTTCTTCCTCAAATCTGAAGTTAAACAAACTCCTTTAGATCTTTTTCCCTTGGTTTTGAACACTAACTAGTAGCACTCTTGTAAAACTTCTTTAGTTCGCAAGTTAAGTCCCAATACCGTCCCACTGTCAATTTTAAAGGACTAGAAATACAAAAAAGTCTAACAAGCCATAGGCACTAGAAAGTACAATATTATGTTAAAAAAAAAAAAGCATAAATAGTTCAACATTAGCATGATAATATAAAGATCAAAATGAATTATGCACATGCAAATAAGAATTAGTTTACGTGGTTGTAAATAACCCTTGCTGGCCTTAACATTATTATCAACATGATACATGTTTTACGTTTTGAATAGGCTGAAAATAACACTTTTCACAGTATATCTAAACATAAATTACACAAAAAGTACTCATGGGACTATTTGCATGGAATATCCAAAGAGTGCAAGATCTAGAAATTTAGCAAGTGAGCACACCTGATCAATAACCGTCTCATCATATAAAACTTGAGAGCTAAAGACACCCATTGAAGCTCCCAGATTTGTTGAGGATACAATCATCTCTGGAGCTAAAAAAACTTGTGTGTATGACCCAAATGGAAATTTTGCATCAAGGTATTCTTCATAATGGCTGTTGAAAGTATATTGCAAGTCAGTAAACAATGCAAGCTAATGTTTAGAATATTTATTTCAATTGTCAAAACCATTTGAAAACAAGAGTTAGATGGCCAAGATGACAAACTTGAACGCATTATGAAAAATTTTGATGGTATTCCGGAGCTTTGACAAATTAGATGGCAAGCACATGTGTGATATGAGACCAACATGAGGATCAGGAAGTATTTCAAATGGTGCAACCACCAAAGATATCCATTGAGCAGTCACAGGAACATCTAATCTGTAGACAAATGTTTTGTGAGGAGGATCATCCTTGCTCAAAACCTGCAATATGTTAATAATGAAACATGGAAAGTTAAAATCAATAAAAACTAAAAGCCTAATACATAGTCGACAACCACATCTTTGTTTACAGCATCCACGAGCATGATGCTCATTCTATTATTAGGCACTCCCAATGCGGCACTCCCACACTCACACTCTACCCATGGATCTCACTTTTATGTGAGAGAGGGAGCACCACACCAAGAGCACAAAATACTATAAATTCAAAAAGCATTTAACTACATCAAAATTGTTAACAATATGTATATGGATAAAGTTGCGATAATCACCAATGTAAATCCCAAATCCCAAACTCCAAAAAGAGTGATTCAAAGTAAAATCTCATACAACTAAATTAAGTCTTCAACTAAGATTATGACAAAAAAAAGCTAGTGATCTAGGATTGTTAGAAACTTATATCAAACAATTTTACTCGCAGCCATAAGAAAGAAAAGTTGCCAAAGGCTAGACAAGTGCACTAAAGGCCAAATAAAATTTGGAGCTAAATTTTTTTGGCACATGTAAGATGAGGTTTAGCTGTTATATAACATTCCTTCAAAACAAATTTACAATAATTCAAAGGAATCCAAATTGAAGAAAATAAATATGCTTGGTCATCATGGTTGAGTAAATTGATAACTTTCTTGATGCTTTGCTACCCATCTCGGAAATCATAATTTTTTCCATTGCTTTCATATTGTCCACATGTAAGCAAGCATCCAGCAAAACATCTTACCATGCATCTCAAACTGAAAATTATCACATTCTTTACCATGCCATTAACAATTCCTACCTTTTTATCATCTAAAGTAGTTAATAACCTTTCCTCATCGATGAAAATTATTGCATTTTTCCCACAAATCCAAATAGGTTGCCTAGAATAAAATTTTGACCCCAGTAACATTAAGATTATAGTACTTGGATGTCATTCCAACTTTCATTCCACGTGTGTTCATATCTTTTAAGATTAAAGCATTTATCTCAACAAACTTCACTTTCAACAATCATTCCCACTTTTGTTCTACATGACTTCATATTTCCCACTATCATTCTACAAGACTTCATATCTTTTAAGACTACAGAATTGATCTCTACCAACTTCACTTTCATAGATCCCTACTTTCATGTCATATGACTTCTTGTCTTTGAAGACAAATGCATATATTAAATTCTCGATATACTCAACCATAAAACATTCTCAATAGTACTGAAATGACACTAGATAATTTGTTAAAGTCAACAGGTAGAAAAATGTCGACAAGGAACCATTCCATCATGTTGCTTTTTTTTTGTGAAAGAACAAAATAGGTGAAATAGAAAATACTCTAGTACTCCGATTGATATGCTGAATTTATGAGAACTACCTCCACAATTCATTTCACATAACCAATTTGCACTCTCAATAATCTGGTTGCATTCAATAAACATGTGTATCTTGAACACGGACTGCACCATTAATTTTTCTTTTCAAATACATGGACACATTCATCAATTATACACTTTATTATTTAAACTATTGGAACTCCGAGTTAGTGACATATTTGGCTTGCAATTCCCCCAATCTTCTGCTCTCAAGAGTTAAAGGTCCTTGCTTGTGAGAGGACATAGAAAACATTCCAACAGAAGATCAAGCAACCTGCCTCCATTGGACAAATAACAATTTGCAATGTCTATACTCACAAGTCCTAGAAAAATGTGTGCATTGCACCCACATCATATATACATCAGTACATGTGTGTGAGCACGCACTAGTTCATTACGATAAATATTTTGAAGAAAAAAAAGAACACATAGCAATTGCATAACCTAAATGTTACACAAAATTGGTTTTGGTATCGAGCAGAAAAGTGAGTCAACTACGACACATCAAACCTTCTTTTTGACAATGATAATGCCTTTTGGGTGAATAAAGGCCAAATTGGTGAAATGCACTTTATCACAATCTACTTTCTTTAGTAGCAAGTTAGCTTGCACTTTGTTATCGGGTTGTAACCAACAAGCCAATAACACCTATCAAAGGACCCGTCAATGTTAGTCGATAGGCAATAACTCCTTTACTTCATCTTTCACCCTTTCCTTTTCAGGTAAATCGATGTCAAATAAAAAAGATAAAAAGCAAAACAAAAAGTCACAAGTCCTTCTAAGATTTTACTATAGTTGAAGAAGGGGGAGAGGCAATCTTTAATTTGCAAAAATTACCTTCCATTTGGCTATTAATTGAGTTTTCAGGATATATTGTTAAGCCATAACAATCAAATTTTTTGTCCTTACCAAGGCATTACCAACCAACCTCTCAAGTTAAATCTAAACTAAACAAAGCCTCAACCCCAAGGATGCATGCAGTGAGTGTGAATTGAACCTATCGCTGCAAATAATGCACCAGCATGAAATCAAACCGGTTTGTAACATGGATGGTATCCCATGAATTGGAAGACTAACAACTAATGCAATTCCCAAAGGTAGTGAAACTAGAAACAAGATTTTACTAAAGTTATGACAAGTAATCATTGGTTAGCAATGTAATCATTGGTTGAGATCTTTATCTCCAAGTGTCAAAGTAGAGATTTAAAAGTCGATAGAGTAGGAGTTCAAACACTCTAACTAAGCACCTTTAATTGGGTGCCCTAGGTAAATGTAAAAAAAAAAAAAACACCTCGGGAATGCCCTTCAACCAATATCATTTTACATGACAATTGAGCTCATAGATTATTTTTGAGCTCATGTCCCTCCACACATTCATGTCTATTTGTGATGCAGTCAAGATTCTTATATGCAATTGCTTGATCCAATCAAGAATCTTACATGCAATTGCTTTTGCAAGGATTTTTCAATGAAGCATTGTTGTGCCATAAACCTGCATCTCAATAATATTTGGTCACCAAATAGCAACATTCTTTTAATACAGGATGTTGATTGCAATTTATTAGAAGTATCGAAGAGTTTGTAAGAATTTAAAATTCTACATCTTTTTGGCTAAAAGTCGGCTGAATCAATTATGAATATGAATATACTTCTGTAAAAGCACTCAGAAAGTATAGGGTTTGAGAGAATATTAGCAGTTCTAATACAGGCATATTATTTATCTCACCTGATATAATAAGCTTCCAGTACTAACAGCAACAAGATTATGGGCAACTGTAAACTCCAGATCATAACTGCAAAAGCAGCTAAATAAATTAGTAGATGGACACCTATAAATTGCTAAATTTATAGAACTTTAGAAAAGAATTTTAGGAATCAAGTAGATTATACCAGCAACGCTGAAATCCTTCATCCATACAAGGGAACCAGCAACGTGCACGCCTTATTTGGTTATTAGTATGTACCACTTCATTGTCAAAATGAATGCCCGTCTCTGCTTTCTCTACCCAATAATTTATGCGCACCAGTTTTACATTCTGCATCCAACATGAACCTACATGAGAAACCACAAAGGTGTAAACCACATTATGACAGCTCATGCTGAAATATTACCATATAACATGGAGCTTTGAGCCTTCAACAATATCCAATCAAATTTAGTTACGCTCGTAGATAAGCTAAATATCAAGACACGCGTAACTATTTTGTCTATACTATTATATTTCATAATGTGAGATCTAGTTAAGGAATAAATTAAAGTAAAGAAAAAAAAAAACTTACGTTAATTGCATTTACAAGATATTTTAAAAGTCTGAAAGTCTAACCTATTTTCTTAAATTTCATAAATGATTAATTGCCCGTTACAGGACATGTTCATTTATGTATTCCTGTTTCTTTGACATTTGACAGAAAAGAAGCTTACAATGAAAACACCTTATAATGTAGATTGGAGAACCAATGAGTACAATTTAAAAAAAAAAAAAATGAAGAAAAAGAATTAAAGCATTTTTATAGCCAAAGTAGAAGATAATGAATTCTATCATGCGCTAATGCTCTATTTACTTAAAGGAAAAATCCTTGATCCTCCTTTTGGAGAATTTTTATATTATATATATTATGGGTATAGAGATTTTCAACTTATGCTCCTTCATAGCTTTGCATTCCTAAGAATTCAAACTGATGCAAAAGGCTTGATATTTAGCTTCATTTAAATTATTTAACAATCAATCAAAGGTAGTCACATGCCATCATTCTATCTTTTTTTATAAAAAAGACATCTCATTAAGTAACTGGCAAAATGTTCTTAAAGTAAGAGCAAACATCAACATTGGGAAGAAACAAACAAAAGGAAGCTAGAATAAAAGAACTATCCACTCTCTCTACATATTTGCTAAGGAATCATCATCAACACTAAAACACCCATGAGCATAACAACATTTGTTCTCTAATCACCGACCAGCCATAATAATTCATAGCAAAGAAGTTCCAAAATTCCCCACATTTTAATTCCATTTTTTTCTGCACAAAATTTGACTTTAAAATTTAATTCCAACAACATTACTCTTCTAGTGTAGTCGTAGATAATAAATTTCTCAAAACAAAAAACGCAAACACATACAAAAGCACTCTGCCACTCACATGCAACAGCATCTACTTATAATTAAGCTAAAATCCAATCTAAATTTCCTAAAAGAACCAGAAAAAAAATCAAAATATTCAAACCAGAAGCATTTGATTTGAATAGATTAACCACAGGAACCTGCTTAGGTTCACCAGAAAATGGCACTCCATTCTCTAATTTCACAATCTCTTGCACTTCATTTGGAACCCTAAAAGCTTTACAACAATTAATTAGCAAATTCGGAACACGTTCTCTCTCCAGAGCCGATAAATACACAGCGCCAGCAGCGTCAGCAGCCGAGCTAGGGCTTGTAACTGAGCTCCATCTCTTTTCACTTTCCACATTTTGTTGCTGATGTGGATAATATTCATACTCAGTAGCTTCACCATCAACAAATACACTCTCTATTCCTAAATTCTCCGCATGTAACCCTACAATTCCTATATCCGGCACCGCAATTTCCAACTCAGTGTAACTACACAAAAAATATATTTGTAAGAAATCATTAGCTCATTTAAAAAAAAAAAAGTTAATCTAGTATAAATCCCTAAAATTGAAATTTTCTATAAATTTTAAATGATCAGAAACTGAAAATGAATAAAAAAATACCAAATCAGAATCATTTATTAATAAAAACAAAAAGCAAACGGACCCGTAGATTTGGTGCTTGTCGATGTCGATAGAGAGGCAGAGTTTCTGGTGACGAACTACGGCACCGGAGTTCTCAGGCTTGGCGTCTTCGTTTTTCGGCTTACGAGGCTTAGCCATGGCTTACGTGAGCTAGCCCGCTGGATTTCTAAGATTGAGAGGAGGTGGCTTGGCTTTATTTATACAGGAGGAGGTATGCGGGTAGTTCTCTGGTATTGCGGTCAGCTTTGGAGACGATGTGCCCTATGTTTGATTTTTAGATCTGGATCGTCCATGTGAGGAAAGGATTATCTAACGGTGCATGTAGTTTTTTGGTACCATTTTATACGGTGATAAGTTTTAAAAAAAAAAACAATTATTTAAAAATATATTAAAATAATATTTTTTTTATTTTTTAAATTTATTTTTAATATTAACCTATTAAAATAATTTAAAATTTTAAAATTAAATTAATTTTTTATAAAATAATATTTAGCTAGGATTCCAAAAGCTAACTTTATCGACTAAGAGTGTGTTTGTTTTAGCTTTTATAATTGAGGTTATGGTTGGGTACAACTTATTTATGCACAAAATTTAACCATAAAAAACTAATTTTTCTTATTTTTTATAGTTTTTTTAGTGGGTCTGACACCTAAACCTCAATCTCCATCTCTATTACAAATACACATGAAAATTGAAGTTTGAGACTAGTAAAAGGTACTAGCATTTTGATATGCCTTTACTCTTTATATTCTTTATTCATTGTATTGATATCATAAATACTTATACTTATGCTTGTGAAATTCTATCAATTAAATATTTTTATTAATTTATACTTTACTATAAGTTACATCAATTTTTTTTATGAAAAATATATATAAGGTTTTTAAATTTAGTTTTTAAAATTTTAATTATAAATCAAAAAGTTTATGCATATACTTAATTAAATATATCAAAAATCATCTATGTCAATAAATTTTATTTTATCTGATTTGTGGGTTTGATTGTTTAACTTGACTTAATTGGCACTGTTATTTTGGGTTTTAATTATTTTTTTATTTTAAATATTTTTGTGTGATGTTTTAAATTTTATTTTTTAATATTTAATTTGTTTAAATTTTATTTTCGTGATTTGTTTATATGTAGAGTATGTTTGGTATTGTGATTGTTGTTGTGATTGTAATTTAAAAAAAAAACAGTTTTAGAAAAAGTGTTTTTTGTGAGGTTTGTTGTTAATTTTGAAGTGTTTGGTTAAAATTGCAGTTGAAATTATGGTTAAAAAAAATAGTTTATTGTGTTTGGTTAATATGCTTTTTATATAAGGTTTGATTAAAAAACTACTAAAAAGGACATTATATATATATTGGCAAAATATTATTGTTTTATAATTATGATTACATAACAAAATGAATAATTCTTGTACATTAATAAAAAAAATTCATTGTTCCATCAAACTATTTGTAATTCCATCTCGTACAAAATCCATACATGAAGGCCATTGTGATCTTTGAATAGCTGAGCGAGGTATAACATCAGGTAAAAAATTATTTGGAATGAAATTGGAATTGCAATCATACTCGGAAAAAAGCTCTCAGGAACTGGAAACTGAAGCACGGTTTACTTACTTGAAACCTAAAGCACAATTCTCTCAAAATCAAGATCACCACCAGATAAAAACTACACACAAGAAGACAATTTACCGAATTCTTGAAATCCGCAAATAATACCAAGAAAATTGATCAACAAAGAGTAAGGAAAATACAACAAGTTTAAATGGCAGATTAACAACAAAAAGAGCCCTATGGAAAAACACAATAAAAAACGAAATTGATCCTAAATCGAATACAAAATCTTCAAATCAGTACTCCAAACCCAAAATGACAACTACACGATTTCTTCAACAGACAATTTCCATTAAACAATCAAGATTTCAGAAACAAGTTCCCATTTTTCAAGCTCTTGAACCAACTAAAACAACAACAAAACAGAAACAAAAAAAACACGGTTAATTAAATAAAGAACATGACTAAGGCTCCGTTTGTTTGCTGGAAAGTAGTTTCCTTTTGGAAAGTGAATTTACGGGAAAGTGAATTCCGAGAAAGTATTTTCCGATGTTTGGTAGTGTAATGGAAAATGAGTTGGAAAACACTTTCCAGTGTTTGGTTATGTCATGGAAAATGAGCTGGAAAATAACTTATTAACATTTTATTTTTCTCAAGTTTATTAAAATAATGAGGAACAAATCTTACAAATTAAAAAGTTGAATGAGAATGAAATTGAAAAAAAATAAATATAATTTCATAAATTATCTCAAATAGAATAAATAATAATCAAAATAATAGGGATCAAATCTAAAAAATTAAAATAAATTAAAATAAAGAAATTAAAATAATAATAATCAACATTTCATAAATTATTTCAAATAAAATAAGTAACAATCAAAAGAATGAGGATCAAATTTGATAAATAAAAAATTTCAATAAAAAATGATAAGGAAAAAACAAATAGCAATTATAAAAATAAGGACCAAAGTTAATATAAAAATAAAATTTTAAGAGATGAAATTGAAAAATAAATATTCAAAACAAAATATATATAGCAATCAAAAGTTTGAGGATCAAATTTGATATAATCAGCAAATAATGACATTTCTAAATTTTTCACAACTTCCCGAAAGTGTTTTCCCCTCAAATTTTTCAGGAAAACACTTTCCTGAAAACCAAGTCAAATTTTCCTTTTACTGAAAAGTGTTTTCCATTGACCAACTTTCCTACTGGCAAACAAACACAAGAAAGTTTGAAGTGATTTCTCGGAAACCACTTTCCGGAAAACAAACACAGCTAAAGGGAAAACATTTTCCTGAAAACCAAGTCAATTTTTTTTTGACTGAAATTGACTGAAAAGTGTTTTCCGTTGACCGGAAAGTGTTTTCCGTTGACCAACTTTCCTAATGACAAACAAACACAGGAAAGTTTGGAAAATGGTTTTCCGGAAACTACTTTCCAGGAAACAAACATGACCTAATTGTTATATAAACATATTCAACGCAGAAATACATATATATCCACGCACTAGAAATAGATGAAAGCAGCACAAAAATTAAAAATTTAGAGCAAAATGTAGAAACAATTGAAGAGGTAGATACAACAAGCACTTACAGGTTTCTCTCTTGTGAAGGTGTTCCCAACACAATTGTGCTTCCTGCAAACTGAAACAATAGAAACTGCTCGGCACAAATGATTTCGGTAAAGGTGATCTGATCTTCGCTTCACAATAGAAGGGTTCGGGCTGGGAAAGTTTTGTGTTAAAATCTTTCATTTGACAGGAGAAGGGACAGAGGGGAACAAGATGGAACACTATCTCTAGTGTCAATCTTCATCAATCTCGTCCAGATCAGTTAACAGAGGGGGAGGGAACAGAGCTTAAGCTCGGGCAAGGAAAGTTTTTTTACAAGAAAAAAAGTGACGGTGGCATGGAGTGAAAAGCAAGTGTTAATTGGTTTTAACCTCAATTTTTGGTGGGGCCATGTTAAATAAAAAGTGTTGTTGAAAATAACCAAACATATCATATCTGCTTTTTTTTAAGATGTAGATACGACAAGCACTTACAGGTTTCTCTCTTGTGAAGGTGTTCCCAGCACAATTGTGCTTCCTGCAAACCGAAACAATAGAGACTGCTCGGCACAAATAATTGCGGTAAAGGTGATCTGATCTTCGCTTCACAATAGAAGAGTTCGGGTTGGGAAAGTTTTGTGTTAAAATCTTTTATTTGACAGGAGAAGGGACAGAGGGGAACAAGATGGAACACTATCTCTCTCGAAAAAAAGTGATGGTGGTATGGAGTGAAAAGCAAGTGTTAATTGGTTTTAACCTCAATTTTTGGTGGGGCCATGTTAAATAAAAAGTGTGGTTGAAAATAACCAAACATATCATATCTACTTTTTTTAAGATGTAGATACGACAAGCACTTACAGGTTTCTCTCTTGTGAAGGTGTTCCTAGCACAATTGTGCTTCCTACAAACCGAAACAATAGAGACTGCTCGACACAAATAATTGCGGTAAAGGTGATTTGATCTTCGCTTCACAATAGAAGGGTTCAAGTTGGGAAAGTTTTGTGTTAAATTTTTTTATTTGACTGGAGAAGGGACAGAGGGGAACACGATGGAACACTATCTCTGGTGTCAATCTTCATCAATCTCGTCCAGATCAGTTAACAGAGGGGAAGGGAATAGAGCTTAAGCTCGGGCAAGGAAGGTTTTTTTACAAGAAAAACAGTGACGGTGGCATGGAGTGAAAAGCAAGTGTTAATTGGTTTTAACCTCAATTTTTGATGGGGCCATGTTAAATAAAAAGTGTGGTTGAAAATAACCAAACATATCATATCTGCTTTTTTTATTCATTACAGCTGCAATACCAAATGGGTACTTAATGCTTTCGATCAAGTGAATTTGGGCATGAGTTTTATGCTAACAAGGGTTAACATTATTTTTTTGCTGGACTTTTTTTTTCATCTCATAATTTGATATTAATTTTTTAATTGATTTTCTTCGTTCTCTTTCATGTTAAATTATCTTGATTTTATAACTAAATTTATGAGTTTAATGGATTGGCTCGTGGGGATTTAGAAATTTTTTTAAGCTTATAATTGCTGTTTTTTTCATTTGTTTATTTTTTAAAATTTTATCATAATTGAAAATAAAAAATTAAACTTTGAAATATTTTAAAATTTTATATTTTTGGTTAAATAACTCAGGGTCAATGATTAGATGCGTAACAGTTAACACAAGTTTTTTTTTTTTCGCTGCGTTTATGAAACATCATTTTTTTTTTTCCCGAACCATGGCAGAGTTCGGATCAAAACTAGTTTCGAAGAAAGCCCCCGAGGTACGACTGCATTTATAAAAATAAACGAAGCGCATACAGAAGTGAAAAAAGAGTAAAAACAGGACAAATAAAGAAATCAGTCCATTCCCCCTCCCTTCTTCCCATTTCTACGATCAATCACTACTATTCCTCTCAAACTGCCGCCACTGTAAAACTCCAATACAGCCACCACCACTGCCTCTCTCTTCTCGTCTACAAGCAACTTTCACTTCCAAAACCAGTATTACTTGAAAATCAAATCAATGAACTTATGAAACCCTAAAATTCGTCAACATGAGTATCGAGCCTTTCAATAGGTAACCAACTCGTTGATTCAATAAAACTTAATTAGTACGTAACTAGACTTAATTACTAACCGTATAAAACTTAATTAGTACATAACTCGACTTAATTACTAACTGTTTTCCTTTCCAATTTCAATTTTGTTTGTCAAAAAAACAAAACAAAACAGGCTTGTGAAGCTTGCGGCTCGAGCATTTTATGATGATATAACAACAAAAGGAGATAATCAACCCAAAACGGGACGAAGTGATAATAGGGGCATCGCTGTGGTGGTGCTTGACGCTCTCACGAGGTGCTGCTTCTCTCGCTTTCTCGTTTAATTGATTTTGAGCATACTTGTTTTCATTTTACTAATCAGTTTAATTTTTAGAAGTAGAAGTAACTTTTTTTTTCCATAAATTTTTGTAAACGTTTTTTTGTAATTAATTAATATGTGATTTATAAGGTTATGTGTGTAGATAATAGTTTGGGGATTGACTTAAGGTTTTAGTGTATTTTAATATGGTTAGTTGTGATTGTGATATATATTGGATCACAGACGACAATGGGTAAGGGAAGAAGATTTGGCCAAGGAGTTGAAATTACACTCGAAGCAACTTCGTCGGACTCTGCGGTTTTTCGAGGAAGAAAAACTCGTGACCCGGGATCATAGGAAAGAGGTTGATGTTTTACTTTGTTTGCATCAATTTAGTCTGGTTGATAGACTGCAGGATAAAAAAAGTCATTAATTGTTGGAAATCTGGAATTAAAGTTTGTATTTTGATGTGCCACTGAAGCATTTTATTTCTCTTTCTTTTTTCTCGCCACAGAATCCATTCCCGAACCATGTTTACTGAAGTAATATTTGCTAATAAGGAAGTACAACTTTGCTCTTTTCTTGTTTTTTCTTATTTAATTGTTTTAGATTTCAGCCTTATTTTCCTTTTGTGGTCATTATCCTCATGTACAGTGCTTGAGCTAAGGAAAAAGAAGAGAAGAGAGGATTTTTAGGGCCTAGGGATGCATTTGTTATCTCTCGCATGAGAGGCTTTTTTTGTGTTTTGAGTTTCCAATTGTTGAACTTCCTAGTTTCCTCTTCCAATAATCTAGCCCTGTCCTCACACTCCAAGTTTTTGTGCCATTTAATAACAATGAACAATCTTGGTGGAAATTTGTGCTTCTTATTCACAATCTTAGATGCCATCATTTGATTCATTAAGGATATCTTTCCTCCTGCATTATTGTTAGTCTTTTGGTTTGTCACAGACGGCTAAGGCTGCGAAGATGCATAATGCTGCAGTAGCTAACACTACTGATGGGCATAGAACCAAGGAGGGAGATGACAAGATCAAGATGCACACTCACTCTTATTGCTGTCTAGATTATGCACAGGTTCTCTCCCTCTCTCTCTTTCTGTGCGTGCATGCACACTCAATATAGGAACCTTCATTTGATCAGCGTTTTCACTGTATTATTTTACCAAATGTTGAGCTGACTTCTTTACAAATTTTGGATTCCAGATATATGATGTTGTTAGGTACAGACTGCACCGGATGAGGAAAAAGCTGAAGGACGAGTTGGAAGACAAGAACACTGTTCAAGAGTACATATGCCCCAACTGTGGAAGAAGGTATTTACTGGTGTTTTTCTCATTTCTATCTGTTTTATTTTGAGAGAGGATTTGTCTCTATCTGTACATATGAGGGTATTTATTTTTTGTTTGATGTCATATAACCAGATACAATGCTTTGGATGCTCTGCGCTTGATGTCTCTAGTTGATGAGTACTTCCACTGTGAGAATTGTGACGGGGAACTTGTAGCTGAGAGTGACAAGTTAGCTGCCCAAGAAGGTGGAGATGGAGATGACAATGCTAGGAGGCGGAGGCGTGAAAAATTAAAAGACATGCTTCAGAAAATGGAGGTAGCTATTCATTTCTATTATCTTGTTTGTTTAGGATGCTAGCAATCTTTTCCCTTTTAAATGCTACTTATTATTAATGAAAGCTTGTTATAGAGTTATAGAAGAGGTTCTTGGCAGAAGGTTTGTCATTGTATAACAAAAATATATCCTTTATTACTCTTTGGTATGGTTGGATTTATTTTATTAGCTATGCCGTATCTTTGTTTCTGTATTAGTGATGCAGGTTCTATGCTGTGAAGTTGAGCAAGTGGCCATATCTTTGTTCCTTTATTACTCTTTTTTGGTTTTTGATTTTCTTTTTTAATCTTGGATTTCTCCATGAACAGAGAGCATATGGAGATCCAAATCCTTTATTTTACTCATAACTAAAAGAATTTCACAATGTCATAACAATGAGGATTTGACTTTTGATGTTTTTCCTAGGCATTATGAATGTTTTCGAATCATAAAATCTGGGCATTTTTGAAACCTAACTCTTCTTTTTCAGACTTACCAACCCCCTTTTCCTTTTGGTTTTCTTTTCTCAAGGTAGTTTTCTCTTGTATATTCCTTTTGTGTTACATTTAGATAAGCAAAATTGGTGTTCAATGTTCGGTACATTCACAGTACCTCATCTTGGTTGATTAACTGGGTTGCATCTTGATAACATGTTTGATGTGCTTATTGCATGCAATAAAAAAAAAAACAAAATACAAGGATGGACTTCTACTACATTCTTAATCATGCTTATGACAGGATGTGGTGTCATTGTTGTGAGAAAAACTAGTTGACTATTTTGTTCTCATATGCACATAAGAAGATGCAGGTAGGTTCTAAATCTGGAATTGTGCACAGCTTCTGAGATCGTTGATTTGCATATTTCAAGAATGTTTTGTTGGATGCTACATCATTCCAACTCTTAATGTCATGTGATATGTGAACTCTTGCTCTCATTACTGCTTCTGTATAATTTATAGGTTTATTTTCTCAATGACTGGACAAATTGAAATGGCTAGGTACAACTTAAGCCATTAATGGCTCAACTTAGCAGGGTGAAAGATTTACCTGTCCCTGAATTTGGGAGTCTTCAAGAATGGCAAATTCATGCAAGTGCTGCTGGGCGTGCTGCAAATGGTGATTCTAGTTCCAATGATCCCTCCAGATCTTCTCAAGGGTATGGTGGAACACCAATGCCATTTCTGGGAGAGACAAAGGTAACACTTTTCTCGGTCCCTCCTACAATCGCTCTTTATGCTTGAAGTTTGAGTGCAGAAAACATCTGCTGTTACTCATGCAGTGTTTTTTTATAAACTAAAGGACTTTTTATATGGTTTCCACACTAAAATTTATGTAGAAGTTAATTTCATAGAGATGATACTTCTACCAGGGAGCTTTAACGCCTCTGGTGTACCCAAGCAGCACTACACCTTTCAAAGATCGTAAATTATTTCCATCCCTAATTTTCTAGGGTTAGCTTTTTGCGTGAAGTTAATGGACAAAAATGGTTTAGTATAAGCTAAGGCATTGCTGCACTTTGGATTTAACATTGTGCCTTTTAGTAAGCCATCAATTTTAATTTAATGTGCCAAATAGATGAAATTTAGGCTGGAAGGTGAATGGGGTGTTAGGTAATAAGCATTTTGAATTAAACCAATTCACTGTCTCCCAGGCCATGAAGGAGTTGGGTGCTTCCCTCATCTGTTAAGCCATAGCTTTACATGTGAAAACTCCATTTGATCTAAGCTAGGTTAGTTCAAGCCTTGGTTGTGGTAGCATGACAAGTTTTAAGGCTATAGATTAGGGTCATATTTGAAAGAGTTGATCAAAATCATAACTCCCTCAAGCACTCTGTCTGATCTCTTGAATGTGGATGGTACCTTGCCAACCACGCAAACCTTACTGTTTCTCTCAGTCTCTTTTTCAAGAAAGGGATCAGTGTTTTTTCTCTTCTAGCGAGTCATAACTTCACTTGTCAAACCTTCAGTCCAATGGTAGGTTAGTTCAAGCTTTGGCTCTAGTGTGAGATTGGAAGAATCATTTGCTCCAACTTGTGGACTTTACTGCAAGTTCTTAAGGCAACTAATGTAATCTTGCATGCTAAATTTATTTGATAAAGTGTTTTGGCTTACCATCCTCACCTGGATGTTACCTAATAAACCAGATTAGGTTTTTGACCTATTGTTTTGGGTGTTCACGACAATAATTCAGTTGTGATTTTTTAGTAGTAATTTTGGGTTTGATGATCTTTATTTAATGAGTTTAGGTGGTGTTTGAGCAAAAAAGATATGTGCCATGTACAATAATGTATGGTATTGTGTTGATATAATCCATGAGAGGCGTGTAATGTACAAACTCCCTTCACTTTCCCACCACTTACACCTTCATACATATGGGAAACGAGTTGAAGCTTTTGAAAGTGGTATGGATATGATGAAATCACTCCTTTGAACTATCTGGCTTGTGATGTGATTATTTAAGGCAATCTAGAACTTTGTTATCAAATGTGATAGTTACAGGTGTTATTTTGGCTATGATCT
Organism: Populus tremula; assembly: GCA_964019445.1. Taxonomy (NCBI): domain Eukaryota; kingdom Viridiplantae; phylum Streptophyta; class Magnoliopsida; order Malpighiales; family Salicaceae; genus Populus; species Populus tremula. The sequence goes on along the minus strand of CAXHTJ010000007.1, from coordinate 7,891,725 downwards.
GTCATGAAAACATCAGTTACAGGTGTTATTTTGACTAGCACATTTGACATGCAGCACCGAGTTGAATTTAATGCATCAAATAGATGCCAAATGAGACATGACCAGGTTTGAGAAAGGCATACTGCAGACAGGCTGGTTTACTTTATAAATTTGGCGAGATAAAATGGAACCATTTTTGTCAATAGTGCCCATTTTGTTCAGTTATATCAGGGCCTTGTTGTTGACAAAGTTGATAGCATCAGTGATGATGCTCTATTTTAATGATGCCTTCTTAGTACAGGGATGCTTAATGTGTTATAAACTGCTGTCCCAACAATGTGGCTGTTTAAAGTGATATTTTGAGTTGACTGATTAATTAATTCCACCAAATAGATATATTTAGGTCTAAATAACTCTTTCAGAGCATTTGATACTCTCTTTTTACAGTGGGAAATCAATGCTGATGATACTAGGAAACATTGAGGGCAAGGGCAAACTGTCTCCCTCGCTAACTGTAGAGAGATCTATTACATGTTTCTCTTTCATAAATAATTGGTTGGATTGACATTAATGATCCATTTCAAATGGTCAGTAAAAGGATCATGGAACCAATGTTCTATATATCATGTGTGCTTGTCTCTCTGTGTGATAAAGGAAAAGGACAGCTCTACAAAAGGGAGGGTAAGTCATCAGAAAAAAAAAAAGCCCCCAAAGTTGTAACCAATGGCTGTGTCAGATGCAATGGACATTCTTTGAATTTCCTTTTTGACAGGGTCTTTTTTTTCCCTGTTTGGTAATTCAGTTCTTTTTAACCTTACCTTTTTTGTAAGAGTTTTTTTTTTTTTCTTTTTTCAGTCTTCTGGTTACATAGAAAATTTTCTATTTACCATGCTATGGCTGATCATTGAAATTTGTTGGGTCTTTGTTACAAACACTGGCCATGTAAAAGTTTCTAACATCAGCATTTGCTTCGTTATTGGATTAAATTATTCACAAGCTATAAATTGCTAAAACTTTGACAGGTTGAAGTTTCCTTTTCTGGTGTTGAAGGCAAGGAGGATCTCAAATCTGAAACTGCAAGTACCGGTCTGAAAGTTTTACCACCATGGATGATCAAGCAGGGAATGAACCTTACGAAAGAGCAACGTGGAGAGGTCAAGCAGGGGTCTAAGATGGATGACAGTTCAGCAGCAGCAGAGTCCTCAGATGACAAAAAGATTTCTATTGAGAATGATGACAAGTTAAAGGTCTCCTGCATGATATTATATTTGCATGTTCTGATTCGTTATACATGGTTTTGCTTCCTCTTTTGACATGGCTTCTTCTTTTCAAATGACAGGATGAGTATGTTAAAGCTTATTATGCTGCTCTGCTTCAGAAACAACGAGAAGCAGAAGAATCTGCTGAGAAACAACAGGAATTGTTACAGACATCCATCTCCAATGGTTTTTCCAAATCATCTTCTGATCGTCAAGTGGGCATGAAATCCAAACGCGAGGAGGATGATGAGCCAGATGATGACGTTGAATGGGAAGAGGCTCCAATTGGAGGTATGTCTTATTTATCAATGGAATGGGATCCTCTCCAGTCCTACTAGGGACTAGGAGGCATGTCAATGCATCCTTTGCATGCTAGGAAGTGGCATCCTGCCCCTGCATTTGTTGTGCTTAACATTGGTGAAAGTTGTTATTCGTTTTTCTTTAGTTAATAAATGAACAATACTATTCAGAGACTAAAAAGAATGAGTACAAATGGAAGCTAAGACATCCTCCTTGAGGAAAAAGAAAAAAAAATCTCAACTTATATAAAAGTGAACTCCAATTGTTTTGCATGCTCACTAAAAACGCTGCACATTAAACGCTGCACATTAAGTATGCATGTTGGGATTTGAGTTTTCAAAACCATGGTTTTAAAAAAAACAGCAGATTGTTGCTTCTCCAAAACCATATGTTTTGAGTTTTTGGGATTTCAAAATATGGTTAAAAAGATAATCAAATATCCATTTTGGGATTCCAGACCTGCCTTTTGGCTCAAAACTTGATCCTAAACACACTTTAAAAAGCTGTGAAAGCAATACCAATCATATTATTGTGGAAGCCCTGCATCTCCAAAGCATCTGGCCTTTCATCTCCAAAGACCATTGTATATTGTATCAACTCCAGGCTATAGGGACAGATTACTGCAAATTCACATAACCTATTCCAACCTTATGCTATTGAGCTGCGGGAGGAAATATGATTCCCTGTTTAGTTGGCATTAAAACACATGATGCATGCACATGTTTAAGATGCATTTGGCACATATGGAGATAGATTAGGAGCTTCCCATATTTTTATCCTTCAAAGAAGATATGTACTTCCATATTTAGGGTATAACCTGGTTTCATTTATAATGAAACCATTCTGGCCTGGCTTTGTAAATGTTGTAACGGGTGAGGTGGGACAGCCAGTGAAAGATTTTGGAGGCACTTATTTTAGGAATATATTTAGGTTTAATTAGTGTCCTGATAACATTAAAGAATGTTTAGTATGTTTTCCTCTCCCTATTTCTATTTGGTTTGGCACCCTTAATATCGCCCTAACTAGACATTCAAGTCACATTTTGAATATTGATTAAGCAAATTAATTCAGGGTTCTCTTGTGTTTTTATACATCACCTGGACTCAAACTAAAATTGCAGAGACTGAGCCATACCAAATTTGGCGGCTTGGGAGTGCATAAAACTTTTAACTTCATAGGTTGAAGTTTTTCTTCTTGCGTTTGAACTCTTCTCCTCCCAGTTCATTACTTGTTGTCTACAATACTGCAGGCAACACAAGTGAAGGTTTTAAGGTCAATGACTTAAATGCTGAAGCTCCTGCTTCTGGAGAGGATGACGAAGATGATATAGACTGGGAAGAAGGTTGAGCAAACACTGCTTTTGCATTCCCCATCAGCTTAGGCACCATAAAATTGTTGTAAAACATATGATGTTCAATTTGGCAAAAGTTCACCTGGATATGGTTTTTCCGTAGATTTTTGTTTTGATTGAACACTAAAGAAGCTCTAGACATTAGTTTACTGAAAACAAGTGCAAGAGCTCATCCTTGCATGATGGAGAGGACCTCTGTGGCAAGTGGTGGGACTTTCGTGTTTGTTTCAGCGGTTTATGTAAAACTGCATTACATTGTATATTGGCTCTTGGTGAAAGCTGAAACTGTGAAAGATATTTCCAAGTGCTTGAAGCGATCATTTCGCGTTCACCAACTACTAGCAAATTATGAGAGTAACTTTAATGGCCATGGGTGCCATGAAAAGGGAAAAAGAAAAGAAAATGAAGGAATGAATGAATAAAGATGACAACTTCGATTAGCTTGTAAAACCAGGGAGGGGAGAGGACGGATCCCTATTCATTTTCTAGTTTAAAGGGGGGAACATTTCCATTACTTGCGAAGGGAAATTATTAGTATTGCTATTAATATGATTAGTAGTTTTAGTTGCCATTCCAATCATTTGTGCTCTACTGGATTCACCATCAACAAGTTCATAATAGAAAATCCACTCCTTGGAAGTTCAAATCTGCACGACAAAATGCTAACCAAAAGGGTAATAGTGAGTTAGTCAGCTCCCCGCCAAAAAAATAAATAAAAATTGAGCCCCATGGATCACATTTGAGTTTTGGATATCTGCAAGTGCATAGATTATCACAAACACACTTGTATTTATAGTGGGTGTCTGGTTAAAAAAAGTGCATGGTTAGGTGGTTGACCATGGATGCATCATAGTTGGTAATGATCATTTTCTCTTGATACCCAGCTACTCTTGAGAACTTTTTGACATGTTATCCAAAATAGTGTGTTAAATTGGATGGCCAGTGTTGTTCACTATCGGTATGTAGGGCCATTGACACGACCAAAAGCTTGATGTCTTCTCTCAAGTGCAGGAGTGTCGAAGTAATAAATAACCCGGCAAGACCGGGATCGAACCATAGAGAGGTTAATTGTATAAATTATGAAACCAATACAATAATAATAACAACAATAGTAATAGTAATAATAATAATAATAATAATAATAATAATAATAATAATAATAATAATAATAATAATACTTAGTACGTGGCATAGTTATACCTGAGAATGATCTAAAAGATCGGGTCACCGGTTTCCAACCTATATACTGATTTTATGAAAAGATCAAAGAGATATATTATATAATATAAATAGATTTCTGATGCGAATGAATAAGGCAAGACCAACAATGTCAGGATCCTTGATCAAATACAAAGCATACTTAATGTATATTAAATATAACAAGAATGTAAATAGTAGTAGTAGTAGTAATAATAAAAAAGAAGAGGAAGAAGTTAATGGGAGCTTTGAGATGGAAGATTAATGTAAGGATTAAACAATGATAAAAACAAATGTCAAGGTTAGAGGATCCACTAATGGTACTTCAAACAAGTATAGTATAAACTCTTATTACTCAATTGGAAACCACACATAAAGGAGGTTCCAATCAGATTATAAATTGTTAACATGATTACATTATTATCTTATTCGAATAAAGCTAATACTTGTAAATGTTGGCAGGCATTCATGATTATAACTTATGTTAACAACAAATCAAGTTCCTTTCATAGCTCAGGGTTAATACCATACAGTATGGGCTATGAAAGTGCCAAGTATTTGTTGTACCAAGTGTTATACAACATAAATCTAGATTAACCATTTAACAAGCAAAGTATTAAAGTGAACAAGATAACAAATATAAAACATGTTATATCCAACGTTAAGGTCCATGTTAAGTTTATATTATACTTTTCTTACACCATTAGTGTACCCTTTTCACCTTGACATAATAACTTAGCTAAACATAATGAAAGAAAGAAACATAAAAACAAGAAAGAACATAATATACAAAATAAAGAAAGAAATGAAAGCATAAAAAGAAAATAATATAAATAATAAAACTTAAACATACAAAATATAAAGAGAGAGCAAGAGCATGATCTTGATCTGAACACCAAGATGCCTAAATACATGGCAAATGCCTCCTTTTATAGGCCAAAATTTGGAACTATTGATTTTGACTAATTGTTGAGTGGGTGGCCAATCTTGACTTAGTGAAAATCCTTATCTTCTTGTCTGATAAAACGTCATTGCTAACATGAACTGCCAAGTCCTCATGAAGTTCTAGGAAATTCTCAGCTTTCCAACAAAAAAAAGATGAGGTCATTTGGACTTCTAGAACTCAAGATATGGGCTGAACACTAAATAGTGTTTGGGCTGCAGGACAGCTTCGGACTTCTCGTTGTTGCTTAATTTGGACTTCAAAACGCCTTTTAATCTTGGGTCCATGAAAGTTGTAGGCCTATGTCTTACCATCCTATAAAATTGAGATTTGGAATCTAGAACTCCAGATATGATCCAATTACCGACAATGTTCCGGTTTGGACTGCACCGACATCTCTTTTCTAAGCCACCCTTCTTTATCTTTCAATTTCAATAGTTGAACTCATCAATCAATCCTTTATTTATGTGATAGCCTGCATTTAAATGAACATTTACCATATATTAAGGGTATTATATATTAGACTTTGTTATTATAAAACATGCTTTAGTTAAGGAGTTATTGATACTTAAGTGCAAAATGATGATATAAAACCTTGATAAACATGCACTTTTAAGTACTAATCACACCCCCAACCAGCTTATTACTAGTCCCTAGTAATTAAAGCGTTAAAATAGAAAAACAATTTGCAAGTTCCACAAAGCAAGGCATTCATCATTCAACTTCCATTAATCTATCCAGATAAACAAACTCTCATTAAATTTATATTCTGCTTCATACTTCTTAAACAAGATATTAATAAACCTTCTTTTTATGTGCTCAATGAAAACATAGATGATGGGGCTTTTGTTGGAAGAAAACAATATTATGTTCAAATGTTTAAGGTTAACTTCCTTGGGTTGGGATTTTTTTTTTTTTTTTTTTTTTTTTTTTTATTTATATACACATACAACTTAAAACACAATGTATCTTTAACCCATGTAACGAGTTTTAGGCTAATGACTCCCAGACCAGTTGGTCTTAGGGCATTAGGTGTTGAGACACCCCTACGAGCTTAACAACTCGGGTTGCAGATACTGATACGTAGATAGTGCAATGTTTGATTCCCTTAAGCTTTTCTCCTTAACCCATGTAACAAGCTTTGGGCCAATAGCTCCCAAGTCAGTTGACTTTAGGGTATTAGGTGTTAAAACACCCCTTCGGGCTTAATTGCTTAGGTTAGGGAGGCTACGAAACCAAACTTATCTACGTTTTATTATCATCATATTATCTTTTTTTTTTTTTGCAAATTATATACTATCCTTTCCCTTAGTTGTTACCTTCAACAAAAGAACATAAATAATGTAATAATCCAATGTGCAACCCACAATCATATGTTAAAGTGTGTGTGTGAAAATGAAGGTTTAATAATACTTGTTAAATGAGTATAGGAGCAGAATCAAGTGATAACAATGCGAGAGTTTGTAAACCTGAATATTTCAAGAAGTATTCTAATAGACCTTTGAATATTGTACCATTGAAATTTACTAAGATGCGTCTCAAGAATAATTCCTCTTTACTCTGCCATCCTAGTAATAACAGTTTTGCAAATGGTTTTAAAAACAAAAACAGTTAGTGGTTAGTTTTTTTTAAACTACTACCCTCTCCCCCCAACCAAAACGAGACATTGTCCTCAATGTTCTAAGGTAGAAAGATAGAGTATAGAAGACATCACCTGAAACAGCGAACAATGACAAACCTGAAACACACTTAAACAAATATAAGAAGTAACAAAACAAAATAATATGCTATTAATAAAACCAAAAGACACAAGGTTTCACAATGAAGGCTCAAATCTAATCTAAGCTTTTTACGGCTTTCCTTAGTTGACCAATCTAGGCGACTCATGCAGGGATCAATGACAGGGATGAAAGATTGTAGTTGGTCAATCAATTGTTCAGCAGTAGCAGCAGAGATTATGATTTGTCGTGCTGAAGATGTTAGAAATTCCTGTTCCACAGCTTGATCAAGAAAAGACAACAACTTATCATAAAAACCATTAACATTTAACAAACCTATAGGTTTATGGTGAATGTGCAGTTGGGCCCAAGATGAAATATGAAAGATCTCTTCCAATGTGCCCAGACCACCTGGTAAGGCAATGAAGGCATCAGTATGGTTAAACATGGCATTCAGTCGGTCAGACATTGTGGAGACCTGTAGTTCCTCTCCAATTGTTTTTCCAATGATGTCCCCATTTGCTAAAGCTTTGGGGACAACCCCCAAAACTTGACTGCCTCCTAAAAATGCAGCCATTGACACCTCCCATTAACCCAAGGCTGCCTCCCCCATACACTAAATGAATCTTTCTCTCAGCTAGTACTTGACCAAGATGATTTGCTGATTCTAAAAACTCTTTTTCTTTCCCAGGGCTGGATCCACCGAAAACACAAATATTTCTTATGTGATGACTTGAGGAACCTGCCATTTCTACACACTTCTATATTTGATGAATGTATGGGTTGAGTAGAAATGAAGGGAAGGAAGAGAAGAATTTATAGATGAAAAATTGAAAATGCAATCATACCACCTATATGTAGGCCAGCTGTAGTCTCACACACACTCTCTCTCTCTCTCTCTTTATTAATTATTTATTTTGAAAAAGCATGTGTATGTACAGGTAGTTGTGATTGTGGCTCACATCTTCCCTTGGTTTTACGTCCAAGAACGGCTTAAACGCCCTCTATGGGTCGGGGATAGGCTTCCCATCCAGTTTTCTTAAAAACTGGCAAATCAGGGTCTTTTTTAGTCAGATTCCCAAGACTAAGTCGATCATGTTCTTTATGGAATTGTGGCCATAAATCATGAATTACACGATGCACATCTCCACTAGGATGCGTCTCAAGGTCAATAGAATTATCTAAAGACCCCTTACTCAGGCCATCCTTAATGAATTGTATCTTATCTTCACGGTTTACAGATACCATTCCTAAAGAACGACATGTTGCATTACAAGTCCATCTGGCACATCTGTGACAGACTTTCAGTCGTTTTGCACGACGTTTCTTTGCAAAAGTGCTTGTACTTGTTCTAGGCATGTGTGAAATGAAAGAATTGGAGGACTCACCTGATAATCAGACCTTTGCTTCAATTAGCCAACGAATATCTTCAGGAATTCCATGATTCATTAACAACCTCAATCTTGCACACCTAGCACGGTAAATTTTTATAATCGCATTTGGAGGCAGAGCGGGAAAATACCTTTTCAACTTTTCAAGAGTGGTGTCCATTTTCAAATGAGAATTGGGGAAAAAATTCAAAGAAAGGAGAAAGAGCAGAGAATTGTACAAATATATACAGATATCAGTTATTTGGGAAACTGAAAGAACCGACTTAAGTCATGGAGTACCGTTATCCGCCATTTGACCGGGGTGAAAGAGAGACTAGCAAAACAATAGATACAACAAAACACAAAACAATGTGAGAAAAAGAATCAATCTTTATATACAAGATCACTCAATTCAATAGAGTCATTTTCAACCGAAAAATTGTCAAAATAAACTTTCAAACGATGCCCATTTACCTTGAAAACATTGCCATTCTTTGGATTCTCGATATCACAGGCCCCATATGGATACACATGTTTCACAATAAAAGGACCGCTCCATCTTGATCTTAGTTTTCCAGGAAATAAATGGAGTCGAGAATTATAAAGCAAGACTTTTTGACCAACATTGAATGTTTTTCTCAGTATTTTCTTGTCATGAAACTCTTTGATTCTTGCTTTATGAATTCTTGAATTGTCATATGCATCATTTCTTATTTCCTCAAGCTCATTTATTTGCAATTTTCGCAGCTGACTAGCATCATCAAGGTTTGAATTGAAAGCTTTAATAGCCCAATAAGCTTTATGTTCAATTTCCACAGGCAAGTGACAAGGTTTTCCATAGACTAGTCTATAAGGTGACATACCTAATGATGTTTTATAAGCAGTTCGATAAGCCCAAAGTGCATCATTAAGTCTTAAAGACCAGTCTTTCCTATTAGGGTTCACTGTTTTCTCCAAGATTTGTTTGATCTCCCTATTAGCAAGTTCTACTTGTCCACTTGTCTGAGGGTGATAAGGGGTGGGAACTTTGTGTGTGATTCCATATTTCTTCATTAAAGAAGCAAATGGCTTGTTGCAGAAATGTGTTCCACCATCACTTATTATGGCTCGAGGGATTCCAAATCGACTCAAAATATTATCTTTCAAAAACTTTATCACTGTTTTGTGATCATTGTTTCGACTTAGAATTGCCTCTATCCATTTTGAAACATAATCTACTGCCGACTAATATGTACATGAAACCAAATGATGGAGGAAATGGACCCATAAAATCTATACCCCAACAGTCAAAGATCTCAATGACAAGAATAGGATTTAAAGGCATCATGTGATGTTTTGAAATAGATCCCAATTTTTGACAATTTTCACAAGTCTTGCAGAATGCATGTGAGTCCTTGAACATGGTGGGCCAGTAACATCCACTTTGTAAGATTTTGGCAGTTGTTTTTTTCGACGAGAAATGACCCTCACATGCCTCAGAATGACAAAGTTTAATGACACTACTTACCTCATTGTCAGGAATGCATCATCGAAATATTTGATCAAGACAATATTTGAACAAATATGGGTCATCCCAATAAAAGTTCTTCACTTCATTCAAGAACTTTCTTTTGTCTTGGGTACTCCAATGAGTTGGAAATTGTCCTGAAACAAGAAAATTAACAATATTAGCGAATCAAGGCATCGTAGAAACGGAAAGTAAAGATTCATCGGGAAAGTAGTCATCGATTGGTGTGATGTCAGATTTCGAATCTGTTGTCAATCTTGACAAATGATCTACGACAATATTTTCGGTGCCTTTCTTGTCTTTGATTGTGATATCAAATTCTTGAAGTAGCAAAATCCACCGCACCAATCTAGCCTTATAATCTTTCTTAGAAAGAAGATATTTCAATGCTGCATGATCACTAAAAACAACAACAGGTGAGCCAACAAGATAAGACCTGAATTTATCACATGCAAATACTACTGCAAGTAATTCTTTTTTAGTGGTGGTGTAATTCATTTGAGCACTATTTAAAGTTTTACTTGCATAGTTGATTAGTACTTAAAAGTGCATGTTTATCAAGGTTTTATATCATCATTTTGCACTTGAAGTATCAATAACTCCTTAACTAAAGCATGTTTTATAATAACAAGTTTGATATTATAAGATACCTTAATTTATGGTAAATGCTCATTTTAAATGCAGGACTATCACATAAATAAAAGGATTGATTGATGAGTTTAAGTATTGAAAGTTAAAGACAAAGAGATGGCCAAATTTAGAAAAGAGATGTCGGTGCAGTCCAAACTGGAACATTGCTCAGTAATTGGATCATATCTGGAGCTCTAGATCTCGGATTTAGGTCCATTTTATATGGATGGAAAGGTAAGACAAAGGCCTACAACTTTCATGAGGAACCCAAGAATTAAAAAGGCCGTTTTGAAGTCCAAATTGAAGGAACAACGAAGAAGTCCGAAGCTATCCTCCAGCCCAAACACTATTTAGTGTTCAGCCCATATCTTGAGTTCTAGAAGTCCAAATGACCTCATCTTTTTTTTGTTGGAAAGCTGAGACAATTTCCTAGAACATTCCTGAGGATTCTGGGCAAATTATGATGTTAGCAATGACGTCTTGATCAGACAAGAAGATAAGGATTGTTATCAAGTCAAGATGTGGCCACCCACTCATCAATTAGTCAACAAATCAATAGTTCCAAATTTTGGCCTATAAAAGGAGGCACTTACCATGTATTAAGGCATCTTGGTGTTCAGATCAAGATCATGCTCTTGCTTTCTCTCTTTGTATTGCTTATGTCTTGCTTTCATTAATATCAAGTTTATGCACTTCATTTCCTTTCCTTTACTTAGTTAACCTCTTTCTCATTTATGTTCTTATCTAGTTCATTTATGTTTCTTTCTTTTATTATGTTCAGCTAAGTTAATTATGTCAAGGTGAAAAGGGTACACTAATGGTGTAAGAATAAGTATAATATAAACTTAACATGGACCTTAACGTTGGATACTAACATGTTTTATATTTGTTATCTTGTTTACTTTTAATACTTTGCTTGTTAAATGGTTAATCTAGATTTATATTGTATAACACTTGGTACAACAAATACTTGGTACTTTCATAGCTCATACTGTATGGTATAACCGACACCTGAGCTATGAAAGAGACTTCATTTGTTGTTAACATAAGTTATAATCATGAATGCCTGCCAACATTTACAAGTATTAGCTTTATTCGAATAAGATAACTAATGTAATCATGTTAACAATTTATAATCTGATTGGAACCTCCTTTATGTGTGGTTTCCAATTGAGTAATAAGAGTTTATACTATACTTGTTTGAAGTACCATTAGTGGATCCTCTAACCTTGACATTTGTTTTTATCATTGTTTAATCCTTACGTTAATCTTTCATCTCAAAGTTCTCATTAATTTCTTCATCTTCTGCTTTCATTATTATTATTATTATTATTATTCTTATTATTGTTGTTATTATTTACATTCTGTTTATATTATATAATATATATATTTGATCTTTTCATCAACTCAGTATATAGGCTGGAAACCTGTGACCCGATCTTTAGATCATTCTCAGGTATAAAAACGCCACGTACTGAGTATAATAATAATTATTATTGTTATTATTATTGTTGTTGTTGTTGTTGTCTTGTTGTTTATAATTTATACAATTAACCTCTCTGTGGTTCGACCCCGGTCTTGACGGGTTATTTATTACTTCGACACTCCAGCACTTGAGAAAAGACATCAAGCTTTTGGTCGTGTCAATAGTAAATCACATAAGGTTTCTTATATTTTCTTTGTCCCAAGACAGCACCCACGACATAATCACTAGCATCACACATTATTTCAAAAGGTAATGACCACTCAGGAGGTTGAATGACATGAGCAGAAGTAAGCAAGTTTTTAAATTTAACAAAGGCTTCTTCACAATGTTCAGTCCATTCAAAAATATTATCCTTTGTTAGAAGGTTACTCAAGGGCTTAGATATTACACTAAAATCTTTGATGAACCTTCTGTAAAAACCAGCATGTCCTAAGAATGATCTAACATCTTTAACAGATTTTGGTGTTGGTAAGTTGGCAATTAACTCGATTTTAGATTTGTCAACCTCAATTCCTTTCGATGAAAAAATGTGACCAAGTACAATGCCGTTTGTTACCATAAAGTGACATTTTTCCCAATTCAGTACAAGATTCTTCTCTTCACACCTGCTCAAAACCTTTTCTAAGTTAGTCAAACAATCATCAAATGAATCACCAAAAACAGAAAAATCATCCATAAAAATTTCAAGAAAATGTTCAACCATATCACTGAATATGCTAAGCATGCATCTTTGAAACGTGGCTGGTGCATTACATAATCCAAAAGTCATCCTTCGATATGCAAAAGTACCAAATGGACATGTGAAAGTAGTCTTCTCTTGATCTTCCAATGCAATTTCAATTTGATTGTAACTTGAATAACCATCTAGGAAACAATAAAATTCATGACCTGCAACTCTTTCTAGGATTTGTCCATGAAAGGTAAAGGGAAATGATCTTTTCTAGTCATTGAATTAAGTTTCCTATAGTCAATGCACATGCGCCAACCGTAACAGTCCTAGTTGGAATTAACTCATTTTTCTCATTTGTTATCACAGTGACTCCAGACTTTTTGGGTACAACTTGGGTAGGACTTACCCATTTGCTGTCAGAAATAGGATAAATGATTCCATTATCTAGAAGCTTAATGACTTCATTTTTCACTACTTCTTTCATATTAGGATTAAGCCTTCGTTGCATTTCTCTAGAGGGTTTAGCATTTTCCTCCAAATAAATCCTGTGTGTGCAAATCAAAGGGCTAATTCCTTTTATGTCAGCTATGGTCCATCCTAATGCATTTTTGTGCATTTTCAGAGTCTGTAATAACTTACCTTCTTGATGTGCATTAAGTTTGGAAGAGATTATTACCGGAAAAGTTTCATTTTCTCCCAAAAATGAGTATTTGAGATTAAATGGTAACGGCTTCAATTCAGGTTTTGGTGGTTGAACACTTGAAGGTATGGGCTCAATTGATCGTGGTGGCAATTCTTCAATTTGTGGTCTCCAATTGCATGCCTTTGATTCCTGAAAGTAGACCATTTGCAAATCATCAGATTCATCAATCTCAGTTTCACTAGAAGTGGTTTGAAATTGATCATGAACTAATTTTTCAATAAAGTCCACTTCCTGTAAATCATTATCATCTCCAGGTTGCTTGTAAATGTTGAAAATATTCATCTCCAATGTCATGTTTCCAAATGATAGCTTCATCAGTCCATTCCTACAATTAATCAATGCATTAGAAGTGGCAAGAAATGGACGTCCTAAAATGACAGGAATTGAATTACATGCTTCAACAGGTTGTGTATCCAAGACAACAAAATCACAGGTAAATGAATTTATCAACTTGTACTAACACATCTCAACTATTCCTCTAGGCACTTTTACAGATCTATCAGCAAGTAAAAGAGTTACAGAGGTTGGTTTTAACTCACCTAGATTGAGACTTGAAAACTGAATATGGAAGTAAATTCACACTAGCTCCAAGATCAAGTAAGGCTCTTTCAATTTTATGTTCTCCAATAAAGCAAGAAATTGTAGGACAACCAGGGTCTTTATATTTCAAAGCATTATTGTTCTGAAGAATGGCACTTACTTGTTCGGCTAAAAAGGCTTTCTTTTTCACATTCAGTTTTCTCTTCACAGTGCACAGATCTTTCAAAAATTTAGCATAGGAAGGAACCTGTTTAATAGCATCCAACAAAGGTATATTGATCCTTACCTGTTTGAAATTTCAAAGATTTCAGAGTTGTGATTGACTTTCCTTTGTTTGGTCATGGCATGAGGAAATGGAAGTGCTGGCGGGGAATCAGTTTTCTTTGCAATGTTCAGGTTCAACCCCTTCCTTACCCTCAGAGATAGACTCATCATCTTTCTCACAAGGTTCAAGAATGGGTTTTTCAATAACCTTACCACTACGAAGAGTGATGACTGATTTGACTTGATCCATGTGTTGGCTTCCAGAACTACTTGCATTTGCATTGTATTGCCCCTTTGGATTTTGTTGTGGTTGAGATGGAAACTTACCTTTCTCTTGGAAACTGAGAGCAGATGTTAACTTTGCAAGAGTATCTTTAAAATCTGTCATGCTTTGAGCAAGTTGAGTGTTGATTGCCTCTTGCTTTTCAATGAATGCATGCAATGTTTCCTCAAGATTTCTTCTAGGAGGTGGAGCATAAGGAGGTGCATATCCATGAGAATTTTGGAAATTATGGTGTGCTTGAAACGGTGGCTGTGAAGTTTGTGCATTGTTGCTATCACTCTTCCAACTAAAATTTGGGTGATTTCTCCAACCAGGGTTATATGTTTGTGAGTATGGGTTATGGTTGGGTCTTTGGAAACTGTTTAAAGCATGGGCTTGTTCATGGAGGCATTCCTTAAAAGAAGGCAAAGTTGGACAATCATTTGTTGAGTGTTCCTTGGTTTCACAGATTTGACACACAATGTCTTGAACAGATTTTAATTGACCACTCTTTTTCAATTCTAGTGCCTCGACTTTTCTAGCTAAAGATGCAAACTTGGCTTGGAGGTCATGATCTTCCCTAAGGTTGTGCATACCTCCACTAGATGTATGAGGTTGAGTTTTACTTGGTGCCTCATAAGTACCTGTGGTGTCCCAATTTTGAGCATTTTCGGCTAGCAAGTCTAGGTACTCCATTGCTTCATTAGGGTCTTTATCTTCAAAAGTTCCATTGCACATCAATTCAACCATTTGCCTATCTCTAGGTGTTAAACCTTCATAAAAATGTGAAACCAATCTCCATGTTTCAAAACCATGATGTGGGCAAGTATTAAGCAAATCTCGATACCTATCCCAACATTGGTAAAATGTTTCTCCTGGCTTTTGAGTGAAAGTGATGATTTGTCTTTTGAAAGAGTTTGTTCTGTGAGATGGAAAAAACTTCTTTAAAAATTGTTGTTGCATTTCATCCCAAGCACGAATGGATCCTGGTCTCAAATTTTGTAGCCATGTTTTAGCTTTATCTTTTAATGAAAAAGGAAAAAGCTTTAATCGAATGGTGTTCATGCTACAATTTGAGTCATTATAGGTATTACAGACCTCCTCAAATTCCCTTAAATGCAAGTATGGATTTTCTAAGTCTAAGCCATGAAAAGATGGTAAAAGTTGAATAATGCCTGGCTTAAAATTAAAATGAGATGCATCAGGAGGGAAAATTATGCATGAGGGTGCACTTGTTCTTGTGGGATTCATATGGTCTCTAAGTGTTCTCATACGGTTATTCTCATTATTCTCATTATGGAGTGATTGATTATCTTCTTCAGCCATATTTTTTGAAAATGATGAGGATACCCTACAAAGTCTACCACTTAATGTACGTGACCAAACTCACATGCACGTGTAAAAGGAGAATAAATGAAAAAAAAGAAAAGAGAAGAAAAAGAAACAAACAAAACAAAAGAAACAAGAATTAGAAAAAATGAAAAGTGAAAAGAGAAAAATAAAATAAATATTATAATTTATATAAGAATTTACCTCCCCGGCAACGGCGCCAAAAACTTGACACGACCAAAAGATTGATGTCTTCTCCCAAGTGCAGGAGTGTTGAAGTAATAAATAACCCGGAAAGACCGGGGTCGAACCACAGAGAGGTTAATTGTATAAATTATAAATAACAATACAACAACAACAACAACAACAATAATAACAATAATAATAATTATAATACTCAGTACATGGCGTTGTTATACCTGAGAATGATCTAAAAGATCGGGTCACAAGTTTCCAGTCTATATACTGAGTTTATGAAAAGATCAAAGATATATATTATATAATATAACCAGAATGTAAATAATAATAATAATAATAATAATAATAATAATAATAATAATAATAAAAGCAGAAGATGAAGAAATTAATGAGAACTTTGAGATGAAAGACTAACGTAAGGATTAAACAATGATAAAAACAAATGTCAAGGTTAGAGGATCCACTAATGGTACTTCAAACAAGTATAGTATAAACTCTTATTACTCAATTGGAAACCACACATAAAGGAGGTTCCAATCAGATTATAAATTGTTAACATGATTACATTAGTTATCTTATTCGAATAAAGCTAATACTTGTAAATGTTGGCAGGCATTCATGATTATAACTTATGTTAACAACAAATCAAGTTCCTTTCATAGCTCAGGTGTCGGTTATACCATACAGTATGGGCTATGAAAGTGCCAAGTATTTGTTGTACCAAGTGTTATACAACATAAATCTAGATTAACCATTTAACAAGCAAAGTATTAAAAGTGAACAAGATAACAAATATAAAACATGTTAGTATCCAACGTTAAGGTCCATGTTAAGTTTAAACTATACTTATTTGAAGTACCATTAGTGGATCCTCTAACCTTGACATTTATTTTTATCATTATTTAATCCTTACGTTAATCTTTCATCTCAAAGTTCTCATTAATTTCTTCATCTTCTACTTTTATTATTATTATTATTATTATTATTATTATTATTATTTACATTCTGTTTATATTATATAATATATATCTTTGATCTTTTCATAAACTCAGTATATAGGCTAGAAACCTGTGACCCGATCTTTTAGATCATTCTCAGGTATAACAACGCCACGTACTGAGTAGTATATTTATTATTATTGTTATTATTTTTATTGTTGTTGTTGTGTTGTTGTTGTTGTTGTATTGTTATTTATAATTTATACAATTAACCTCTCTGTGGTTTGACCCCGGTCTTGCCGGGTTATTTATTACTTCCACACTCTTGCACTTGGGAGAAGACATCAAGCTTTTGGCCGTGTCAACCAATTTAGACGACTCATGCAGGGATTAATGATAGAGATGAAAGATTGTAGTTGGTCAATCAATTGTTCAGCAGTAGCAGCAGAGATTATGATTTGTTGTGTCGAAGATGTTAGAAATTCCTGTTCCACAACTTGATGAGAAATGACCCCCACATGCCTCAAAATGACAAAATTTAATGACACTACTTACCTCATTGTCAGGAATTCATCTTCGAAATACTTGATCAGGACAATATTTGAATAAA
Source organism: Populus tremula (assembly GCA_964019445.1). Classification (NCBI taxonomy): domain Eukaryota; kingdom Viridiplantae; phylum Streptophyta; class Magnoliopsida; order Malpighiales; family Salicaceae; genus Populus; species Populus tremula. The sequence goes on along the minus strand of CAXHTJ010000007.1, from coordinate 7,874,471 downwards.
TAAGGGTCATCCCAATAAAAGTTCTTCACTTCGTTCAAGAACTTTCTTTTGTCTTGGGTACTCCAATGAGCTGGCAATTGTCCTGAAACAAGAAAATTAACAATATTAGCAAACCAAGGCATCGTAGAGATAGAAAATAAAGATTCATCAGGAAAGTAGTCATCGATTGGTGTGATGTCAGATCTCGAATCGGTTGTCAATCTTGACAAATGATTTGCGACAACATTTTCGGTGCCTTTCTTGTCTTTGATTGTGATATCAAATTCTTGAAGTAACAAAATCCACCACACCAATCTAGCCTTAGAATCTTTCTTAGAAAGAAGATATTTCAATGCTGCATGATCACTAAAAACAACAACAGGTGAGCCAACAAGATAAGACCTGAATTTATCACATGCAAATACTACTGCAAGTAATTCTTTTTCAGTGGTGGTGTAATTCAATTGAGCACTATTTAAAGTTTTACTTACATAGTAAATCACATAAGGTTTCGTATCTTTTCTTTGTTCCAAGACATCACCCACGACATAATCACTAGCGTCACACATTATTTCAAAAGGTAATGACCAATCAGGAGGTTGAATGACAGGAGCAGAAGTAAGCAAGTTTTTAAGTTTAACAAAGGCTTCTTCACAATGTTTAGTCTATTCAAAAATATTATCCTTTGTTAGAAGGTTACTCAAGGGCTTAGATATTACACTAAAATCTTTGATGAACCTTCTGTAAAAACCAGCATGTCCTAAGAATGATATAACATCCTTAACAGATTTTGGTGTTGGTAAGTTGACAATTAACTTGATTTTAGATTTATCAACCTCAATTCCTTTCGATGAAACAATGTGACCAAGTACAATGCCGTTTGTTACCATAAAGTGACATTTTTCCCAATTCAGTACAAGATTCTTCTCTTCACACCTGTTCAAAGCCTTTTCTAAGTTAGTCAAACAATAATCAAATGAATCACCAAAAACAGAAAAATCATCCATAAAAATCTCAAGAAAACGTTCAACCATATCACTAAATATGCTAAGCATGCATCTTTGAAACGTGGCTGGTGCATTACATAATCCAAAAGGCATTCTTCGATATGCAAAAGTACCAAATGGACATGTGAAAGTAGTCTTCTCTTGATCTTCCAATGCAATTTTAATTTTATTGTAACCTGAATAGCCATCTAGGAAACAATAAAATTCATGACCTGCAACTCTTTCTAGGATTTGATCCATGAAAGGTAAAGGGAAATGATCTTTTCTAGTCATTGAATTAAGTTTCCTATAGTCAATGCACATGCGCCAACCAGTAACAGTCCTAATTGGAATTAACTCATTTTTCTCATTTGTTATCACAGTGACTCCAGAATTTTTGGGTACAACTTGGGTAGGACTTACCCATTTGCTGTTAGAAATAGGATAAATGATTCCATTATCTAGAAGCTTAATGACTTCATTTTCACTACTTCTTTCATATTAGGATTCAACTTGCATTTCTCTAGAGGGTTTAGCATTTTCCTCCAAATAAATCATGTGTGTGCAAATCAAAGGGCTAATTCCTTTTATGTCAGCTATGGTCCATCCTAATGCATTTTTGTGCATTTTTAGAGTCTGTAAGAACTTACCTTTTTGATGTGCATTAAGTTTGGAAGAGATTATTATCGGAAAAGTTTCATTTTCTCCCAAAAATGAGTATTTGAGATTAAATGGTAACGACTTCAATTCAGGTTTTGGTGGTTGAACACTTGAAGGTATGGACTCAATTGATCGTGGTGGCAATTCTTCAATTTGTGGTCTCCAATCACATGCCTTTAATTCTTCCTGAAAATAGACAATTTGCAAATCATCAGATTCATTAATCTCAGTTTCACTGGAAGTGGTTTGAAATTGATCATGAACTAATTTTTCAATAAAGTCCACTTCCTGTAAATCATTATCATCTCCAGTTGGTTGTAAATGTTGAAAATATTCATCTCCAATGTCATGTTTCCAAATGATAGCTTCATCAGTCCATTCCTACAATTAATCAATGCATTAGAAGTGGCAAGAAATGGACGTCCTAAAATGACAGGAATTGAATTACATGCTTCAACAGGTTGTGTATCCAAGACAACAAAATCTACAGGGTAAATGAATTTATCAACTTGTACTAACACATCCTCAACTATTCCTCTAGGCACTTTTACAGATCTATCAGCAAGTAAAAGAGTTACAGAGGTTGGTTTTAACTCACCTAGATTGAGACTTTGAAAGACTGAATATGGAAGTAAATTCACACTAGCTCCAAGATCAAGTAAGGCTCTTTCAATTTTATGTTCTCCAATAAAGCAAGAAATTGTAGGACAACCAGGGTCTTTATATTTCAAAGCATTATTGTTCTGAAGAATGACACTTACTTGTTCGACTAAAAAGGCTTTCTTTTTCACATTCAGTTTTCTCTTCACAGTGCACATATCTTTCAAAAATTTAGCATAGGAAGGAACATGTTTAATAGCATCCAACAAAGGTATATTGATCCTTACCTGTTTGAAAGTTTCAAAGATTTCAGAGTTGTGATTGACTTTCCTTTGTTTGGTCATGGCATGAGGAAATGGAAGTGCTGGCGGGGAATCAATCTTTTCTTTGCAATGTTCAGGTTCAACCTCTTCTTTACTCTTAGAGATAGACTCTTCATCTTTCTCACAAGGTTCAAGAGTGGGTTTTTCAATAACCTTACCACTACGAAGAGTGATGACTTATTTGACTTGATCCATGTGTTGGCTTCCAGAACTACTTGTATTTGCATTGTATTGCCTATTTGGATTTTGCCGTGGTTGAGATGGAAACTTACCTTTCTCTTGGAAACTGAGAGCAGATGTTAATTTTGCAAGAACATCTTTAAAATCTGTCATGCTTTGAGAAAGTTGAGTGTTGATTGCCCCTTGCTTTTCAATGAATGCATGCAATGTTTCCTCAAGATTTCTTCTAGGAGGTGGAGCATAAGGAGGTGCATATCCATGAGAATTTTGGAAATTATGGTGTGCTTGAAACGGTGGCTGTGAAGTTTGTGCATTGTTGCTATCACTCTTCCAAATGAAATTTGGGTGATTTCTCCAACCAGGGTTATACATTTGTGAGTATGGGTTATGATTGGGCATTTGAAAAATGTTTAAAGCGTGGGCTTGTTCATGGAGGCATTCCCTAAAAGAAGGCAAAGTTGGACAATCATTTGTTGAGTGTTCCTTGGTTTCACAGATTTGACACACAATATCTTGAACAAAGTTTAATTGACCACTCTTTTTCAATTCAAGTGCTTCGACTTTTCTAGCTAAAGATGCAAACTTGGCTTGGAGGTCATGATCTTTCCTAAGGTTTTACATACCTCCACTAGATGTATGAGGTTGAGTTTTACTTGGTACTTCATAAGTACCTGTGGTGTTCCAATTTTGAGCATTTTTGGCTAGCAAGTCTAGATACTTTATTGCTTCATTAGGGTCTTTATCTTCGAAAGTTTCATTGCACATCAATTCAACCATTTGCCTATCTCTAGGTGTTAAACCTTCATAAAAATATGAAACCAATCTCCATGTTTCAAAACCATGATGTGGGCAAGTATTAAGCATGTCTTGATACCTATCCCAACATTGGTTAAATGTTTCTCCTAGCTTTTGAGTGAAAGTGATGATTTGTCTTTTGAAAGAGTTTGTTGTGTGAGATAGAAAAAACTTCTTTAAAAATTGTTGTTGCATTTCATCCCAAGCACGAATAGATCCTGGTCTCAAATTTTGTAGCCATGTTTTAGCTTTATCTTTTAATGAAAAAGGAAAAAGCTTTAATCTAATGGTGTTCATGCTACAATTTGAGTCATTATAGCCTTATAGGTATTATAGACCTCCTCAAATTCCCTTAAATGCAAGTATGGATTTTCTAGTCTAAACCATGAAAAGAAGGTAAAAGTTGAATAATGTCTGGCTTAAAATTAAAATGAGATGCATCAGGAGGAAAAACTATGCATGAGGGTGCACTTGTTCTTGTGGGATTCATGTGGTCTCTAAGTGTTCTCATACGGTTATTCTCATTATTCTCATTATGAAGCGAGAAATCATCACCGGAACCCAGTTCAACGGCTGACGCTGAAATCTTCACCGCCCACAGACTACGTTAGAATCCAAAATCATTGATGAAAACTGCATTCTTGCCGACCCACAAATCATCACCAGAATTGAGTGGCACGCCTGATGCTGAAATCTTCAGCGCCTATGGAATACGTCATAATCAAAAATCATTGGTGAAAACTGAGTCCCAGCCCACTCGGAAATCATCACCAGAACCTAGATCCACGCTGACGTTGAAATCTTCAGCGCCCATGGCCTACGTCATAATCAGAAATCATTGACGAAAACTACGTCCCTGGAAACCCAAAAATCATCACCGGAACCCAGTTCCAAGGCTGAAGCTGAAATCTTTAGCCCCTATGGCCTATATCAAAATCATAAATCATTGACGAAAACAAAGTCCCTGCCGAACCATAAATCATCACCGGAACCCAGATCAAAGGTTGACGCTGAAAGCTTCAGCGCCAATGGCCTACGTCATAATCATGAATCATTGACGAAAACGGCGTCCCTGGAGACCAAAATATCATCACCGGAACCCAGTTCCTTGGCTGACGTTGAAATCTTCAAACCAGAAATCATCATCGGAACACAATTCCACGGCTGACGGCGAAATCTTCACCTCCCATAGACTACGTGAGAATCAGGAACCATTGACGAAAACTGCGTCCCTACCGACCCAAAAATCATCACCGGAACCAAGTTCCAAGGCAGACGCTGAAATTGTCAGCGCCCATAGACTACCTCAGAATTAGAAATCATTGACGAAAACTGAGTCCCTACCTACCTAGAAATCATCACCAGAACCTAGTGCCAAGGTTGAACCTGAAATCTTCAGCGCCCATGGCATACATCAGAATCAGAAATAATTGACAAAAACTCAGTCCCTGGCGACCCAGAAATCGTCACCGAAACCAAGTTCCACGGCTGACGTTGAAATCGTCACCACCCATAGACTAACTCAGAATCAGAAATCATTGACGAAAACTACATACCTAGAGACCTAGAAATCATCACCGGAACCCAGATCCAAGGCTGACGCTGAAATCTTCAGCGCCCATGGATTACGTGATAATCAGAAATCATTGACGAAAACCGCATCCCTGCCGACCCAGAAATCGTCACCAGAACCCAGTTCCTGGGCTGACGCTGAAATCTTCAGCGTCCATGGCCTACGTCATAATCAGAAGTCATTGACGAAAACTGAGACCCTGCCTATCCAGATATCATCACCGGAACCCAGATCCAAGGCTGATGCTGAAAACTTCAGTGCCCATGGACTACGTCATAATCAGAAATCATTGACGAAAACTGCGTCCCTAGAGACCCAGAAATCGTCACCAGAACCCAATTCCTTTGCTGACGCTGAAATCTTCAGCGCCCATGGCCTACATCAGAATCGGAAATCATTGACGAAAACAATATCCCTAGATAGCCATAAATCATCATCGAAAACCAGTTCCACGACTGACGCTGAAATCGTCACCGTCCATCGACTACCTCAAAATCAGAATTCATTGACGAAAGCTGAGTCCCTGCCTACCCAGATCTCATCACCGGAACCCAGATCCAAGGCTGACGCTGAAATCTTCAACGCCCATGGACTACATCATAATCAAAAATCATTGATGAAAACTACGTCCCTCGAGACCCATATATCATCAAGGGAACCTAGTTCCTTGGCTGACGTTGAAATCTTCAGCGCCCATGGGCAACGTCATAATCAGAAATCATTGATGAAAACTACGTCCATAGAGAACCATAAATCATCACCGGAACCGAGATCCACGGTGACGCTGAAATGTTCAGCGCCCCTGGACTACTCTAGATTCAAAATCGTTGACGAAAACTGAGTCCCAGCCGACCCAGAAATCATCACCGGAACCCAGATGCTCGCTAACACTGAAATCTTCAGCGCCTATGGACAACGTCAAAATTAGAAATCATTGAAAAAAACTGTGTCCCTACCGACCCAGAAATCATCACCGGAACACAGATCCAAGGCTGACGCTGAAATCTTCAACGCCCATGGACTACGTCATAATCAAAAATCATTGATGAAAACTACGTCCCTCGAGACCCATATATCATCAAGGGAACCCAGTTCCTTGGCTGACACTGCAATCTTCAGCGCCCATGGCCTACGTTATAATCAGAAATCATTGATGAAAACTACGTCCCTAGAGAACCATAAATCATCACCGGAACCCAGATCCACGGTGACGCTGAAATGTTCAGCGCCCCTAGACTACTCTAGAATCAAAGTCATTGATGAAAACTGAGTCCTAGCCGACCTAGAAATCATCACCGGAACCCAGATTCTCGCTAACACTGAAATCTTCAGCGCCTATGGACAACGTCAAAATTAGAAATCATTGAAAAAAACTATGTCCCTGCCGACCCAGAAATAATCACCGGAACCCAGTTCAACGGCTGAAGCTGAAATCTTCACTGCCCATAGACTACGTTAGAATCCGAAATCATTGATGAAAACTAAATCCTTGCCGACCGAGAAATCATCACCATAATTGAGTGCCACGCCTGATGCTGAAATCTTTAGCGCCTATGGACTACGTCAGAATCAAAAATCATTGGTGAAAACTGAGTCCCCACCCACCCGGAAATCATCACCGGAACCTAGATCCACGCTGACGTTGAAATCTTCAGCACCCATGGACTACGTCATAATCAGAAATCATTGATGAAAACTGAGACCTTGCCTACCCAGAAATCATCACCGGAACCCAGATCCAAGGCTGATGCTAAAAACTTCAGCGCCCATGGACTACGTCATAATCAGAAATCATTGATGAAAACTGCGTCCCTAGAGACCTAGAAATCGTCACCGGAACCCAGTTCCTTTGCTGGCGCTGAAATCTTCAGCGCCTATGGCCTACATCAGAATCAGAAATCATTGACGAAAACTACATCCCTAGAGACCTATAAATCATCAACGGAATCCAGTTCCACGACTGACGCTGAAATCGTGACCGCCCATAGACTACCTTAGAATCAGAATTCATTGACGAAAACTGAGTCCTTGCCTACCCAGAAATCTTCACCGGAACCCAGATCCAATGCTGACGCTGAAATCTTCAGCGCCCATAGACTATGTCATAATCAGAAATCATTCACGAAACTACGTCCCTGGAGACCCAAATATCATCAACGAAACCTAGGTCCTTGGTTGACGCTGAAATCTTCAGCGCCCATGGCCTACGTCATAATCAGAAATCCTTGACAAAAACTACGTCGCTCGAGACCCAGAAATCATCACCGGAACCGAATTCCAAGGCTGACGCTGAAATCTTCAGCGCCCATAGCCTACATTAGAATCATAAATCAATGACGAAAACCGAGTCCCTACCGAACCAGAAATCATCACAGGAACATAGTTCCACGGCTGATGCTGAAATCTTCATCGCCCATAGACTATGTGAGAATTAGGAATCATTGACGATAACTAAGTCCCTGCTAAACAAGAAATCATCACCAGAACCCAGTTCCACGGCTGACGCTGAAATTGTCACCGCCCATAGACTACCTCAAAATCATAAATCATTGACGAAAACTGAGTCCCTACCAACCCAGAAATCATCACCGGAACCCAGATCCAAGGCTGATGATTGTGCATCAAAAGTATCATTAAGTCTTTTATTTTACATATGTATTTATTGTTTTTATTTGAATTTTTTATAATAAGTGATGTGCTTTTTAGTAATGAAGTTTCTTTTAATGTTTCGATAGGTTTTTGGAGCTTAAATGAATTATTTCAGAAAATTCAACGTCGGAATTCGGAACAAAGAATTGAAGAGAAATTTAGTTGAAGATTGAAGCAAATCTTGGTTCAAATAAGTGCTCCAAATTTGCCCAAAAAATCAATTATTTTCCAATTCTAGAAAAGAATATCATATGATCCATTTCAAGCCCAAACTTACCTTATGTTGTGTGAAAACTTCAACCATCAAACACTCAAGGTTTCAATGTCAATCTTAGCCCAAATAATAGGTACAATTGTATACTTATTTGATGTTTAAATCCAGCCCCAAATCAGCCCCCAAATCAGCCTCCAAATCAGCCCAAGCACAATCCATGATCTTACATGTCCACACAACAAATAATATTTGATTTATTTTGGGCAATTAATTGATTCAAGAGGGCAAGCACATGGATGGAAAGCTAGAGGGGACATTGTGACATTATTTTGGGTCAACAAGAAGAAAGAAACAGCTCATAAAGGAGGAAGAAAAACGTGCACCAAAGTGTTCTCAAAGCTGGCCTGATTTAATTTTCCAGAACATCTTTCGGTGTTTTGCCCATAACTTTTGACTCAGATGTCCAAATGAGCTGTTCTTTAATGATCTGGAAAGCTCATAGAATTTCCTATAAATATGTCTCTAATAGCCATATCCAGGAGAGGCTTCTAAGAGGGTAGAATTGCTGTCCAAAGTTAGAGTCAGATTTGTGTCCGAATTTTTACTGAAATTCTGTTGTGTTCTTCTTTGTAGATTTCGGTTCTTTAGTTTGTAAAACTTATTATTTCAGTTTGATTCAAGTTATTTCATGTTTATTAAAGTGTTCTTATATATAATCATGGTTGGCTAATCTCTTTCTTGGATCCAAATCAAGGATGATGGTGATTGAGGTGAGTTCTTTAAGATATGAATGAATGTTAATGATTATCTTCTCATCTTCTTCATGAATGTTTTATTATTGCAAAGAAATTTTAGAAATCATTTAGGTAATGTTATAATCTTGAATTTTTATGCACAAACCTTAGTTTTGGTATAGAGATTGCTTGATTCAATGTCTTACTTAATTTGAAAGTACTTGTTCATTCTTAAGCAATAATTAATCTTCATCTTTTTAAACTTCATTGTAATATCTTCCGATCTAATATCACCATCGTTGATATTAGGTTGAGTTATCTTATATATGTTGAAGAAATCACCAATACATCACCATTAAAATTGATTTGGACCAAGACTTACTTTTTCTTGTCTTTTAAAATCTATTTACACTTTTTCATCTTTGAAAACAAATCCATCAATTATTTTCAACCAAGTTATTGTTAATTTAATTTCTCTTGAGTTTTTTTTGTTGTTACCTAGCTTAATTTCCAGATCTAGCTCTCTGTGGATATGACCTCGATCTTACCGAGTTAATTGCTACATCGCACACTCGTGCACTTGCGAGTTAAAACAAGCCGATCACAAAAAGCGGTCAAGCAATTTTGGCGCCGTTGCCGGGGAGCTAGCAAGCAAAGGTAATAAATTTATATTTGATTATTGAAAAATAAAAAAATTCATATAAATAAAAAATCAAATGGCTGGTTTTACCGCCTAAAAAAAAAAAAATTGACCTCAACTTTTTGGATATTGGACTATTAATTGTTGGATTTTGGTTGGTTCAACCATTTTTCTTTTATTGTTTATTCTAGTTAGTTTCTAATATTTATTATTTATATTATAAGGCTGGTTTTACCGCCTCTTGTTTATTTTATTTTTTGTTGTTATTTCTTTTATATTTATTGTCTAAAGTGCTTGGCCGGTATTACCGCCTCTTGTTTATTTTATTTTGTTGTTATTTATTGTTGTTATTTCTTTTATATTTATTGTTTGAAGTGCTTGGCCGGTATTACCGCCTCTTGTTTATTTTATTTTATTGTTATTTGTTTATTTTATTTTGTTGTTATTTATTGTTATTATTTCTTTTATATTTATTGTTTGAAGTGCTTGGCCGGTATTACCGCCTCTTTATTCATGCTTGTTATACTTATCTTTTAATGTTTATTGTTGTTAATATTGTTTATTAGTTGGAGAGTGAATATCTTAATTTGTTGTATTTTTATTTTTGAGCCATTACTTTATCTTGTACGTTTCATTTACTTTTATTTGCAATCTTTTATTTGTTTTATTTGTTTTTGTTTTTTTTTTCTCTCCTTTCCTTTCATATTCATATAATTGTTATATTATTATTATTATTATTATTATTTTATCATGGCTAATGTTGAAGATCTAGAGGGTGAAGGGAGTGTTCAAGGTAATGGACCTCCACAATTTAATGATCAACCTAATTTTCGAACTCTTAGAGAGTATCTTCACCCGGCTAGACAAAGTACACCTTCGTGTATTATCTTGCCTCTTAACCAACAAGCTTTCAATTTGAAACCGGGCATGATTCAACTTCTTCCCACATTTCACGGTATGGATTCTGAAAATCCATACATACACATTAAGGACTTTGAAGAGGTATGTAATACTTTTATTGATAGAACATGCACTGAGGAAACTATTCGGCTTAAATTGTTCCCATTCTCTCTAAAGGATAAAGCCAAGCTTTGGCTAAACTCCTTACGTCCTAGGTCTATAGGTACATGGAGAGAAATGCAAGCTGAATTTTTGAAAAAATACTTCCCCACTCATAGGACGGCAGCCTTACAACGTCAAATGATGAATTTTTCTTGTAGTCCAAATGAGTCATTTCACCAAGCTTGGGAAAGGTTCAAAGACTTGTTAAATGCATGCCCCCACCATGGTTTTGAGATGTGGAGGTTAGTGAGTTTCTTCTACGGACTCTCTTACCGCAGATTTTAAAAAGCTAGTGTCAACCATGTGTAATGGTGAGTTTTATGACAAAGAACCAAGTGAAGCCTTCGATTTTTTTGATCAATTGGCTGAAAACACAAAGCAATGGGAGACTTTCTCCCACTTCATGTTGAGTCTAGAAACACCATTTCTCATTCAAGTGGGAAGTTCCAATTAAAAGAGACTGATGATCTTAATGCTAGATTAGCCTCATTGGCTAGGAAAGTAGAGTCTCTTGAGATTAAAAAAGTGCATGTCATGAGTGAACAACAAGAGGAAAGTTGTGTTTTTGTGAGAGCAAAGGGCATAGGACAACTGAGTGTCCTACCATTCCAGCCTTCAAGGAAGTGCTATATGGCCAAACTTCTGATTCAAGTAATGTTAGAAAGCCATTTTCAAACCAAGTAGGCAATCCCTACTCTGAGACCTATAATCCTGGATGGAGGAACCATCCAAATTTTGGATGGAGAAATGAGGGCTCTTCAGTACCTCAAACATTTCAACCTCCACCCCAACCATTTCATACTCCCACACATAACACGTACCAACCACCTCATAAGAGATCCCTAGAGGATACTCTTCAACAATTCATGCAAACACAAGGAGGAATCAACAACCAAGCTTACAAATTTCAAGACCAGACCAATAGGACCTTAGATGACATTCGAAGTCAACTAACCAAGTTGACTCAATCACTAAGCATTCAAGAGAAGGGAAAGATCCTAGCTCAACCAATGCCAAATCCTAGAGGTCAGGTACACATGAGTGAATCTTCACTTGGTGAACCTTCAAACCATGAACAAGTCCAAGCCATCACTACCCTTAGAAGTGGAAAGATTGTTGACAAAGCTATAGGTTTTGGGATTCCTAAAGGTATTGTGGAGGAGAAATCTAGGGAGAGTGAAGAGGGAATCAAAACACAAGTGACAAATGAGAGTTTGAGTGACAAAGAAGGCGAGATAAATGAGAAAGAGATGAGTGAGAAAGGAGATGATTCAAGAAAAATTGGAGTCAAAGTGAGTGATTTAGAATTTGTTCCTAGAGCACCATTTCCACAGAGGTTAGGGAAACCTAAACATGATCTTGTGAACTCGAAAATCTATGAATTGTTCAAACAAGTGAAAGTCAACATTCCACTCCTTGATGCAATTAAACAAGTCCCATCTTATGCAAAGTTCCTTAAGGACTTATGCACAATCAAAAGGAGATTGAATGTGAAAGAAAGAGCCTTTTTAACTGAGCATGCTAGTGCCATCATCCAGTTTAAGACCCCTCCCAAATACAAAGATCCTGGTTGTCCTACCATTTCATGCATTATTGGAAGTCATAAGATAGACCAAGCTTTGTTGGATTTAGGAGCAAGTGTGAATTTGATACCCTACACTGTTTACGAACAGTTAGGTTTAGGAGAAATCAAGCCTACTCGAATCACCCTTCAATTAGCTGATAGGTCAATCAAGATTCCTAGGGGTATTGTTGAGGATGTGTTGGTCCAAGTAGATAAATTCTACTTTCCTGTTGATTTTGTAGTGTTAGACACCGCACCTATTCAAGGTTCTAATGCTCCCATCCCAGTCATCTTAGGTAGACCTTTCCTAGCTACATCCAATGCTTTAATTAACTGTAGGAATGGGGTGATGAAATTGTCTTTTGGGAATATGACTGTGGAGATGAACATATTCAATGTCTCCAAACAAATTGGTGAACATGAGGACATTAGAGAGTAGATTTGATCCAAACAATTTGTCAAGAACACTTTGAGAGAGAATGGGTAAAGGATCCATTGGAAAGAACTTTAATTCATGATGAAAGACTTTATTCTTTGGAATGTGTTGATGAGGAATAAAAGACTCGAGACTTATCTGGATCCAATGCCTATTATGTTGATAGTACTTAAAAGTGCATGTTTATCAAGGTTTTATATCATCATTTTGCACTTGAAGTATCAATAACTCCTTAACTAAAGCATGTTTTATAATAACAAGTTTGATATTATAAGATACCTTAATTTATGGTAAATGCTCATTTTAAATGCAGGACTATCACATAAATAAAAGGATTGATTGATGAGTTTAAGCATTGAAAGTTAAAGGACAAAGAGATGGCCAAACTTAGAAAAGAGATGTCGGTGCAGTCCAAACCGGAACATTGCTCGGTAATTGGATCATATCTGGAGCTCTAGATTTCGGATTTAGGTCCACTTTATATGGATGGAAAGGTAAGACAAAGGCCTACAACTTTCATGAGGAGCCCAAGATTTGAAAAGGTCTTTTTGAAGTCCAAATGAAAGGAACAACGAAGAAGTCCGAAGCTGTCCTGCAGCCCAAACACTATTTAGTGTTCAGCCCATATCTTGAGTTCTAGAAGTCCAAATGACCTCATCTTTTTTTTGTTGGAAAGCTGAGACAATTTCCTAGAACATTCTTGAGGATTCTGGGCAAATTATGATGTTAGCAATGACGTCTTGATCAGACAAGAAGATAAGGATTGTTATCTAGTCAAGATGTGGCCACCCACTCATCAATTAGTCAACAAATCAATAGTTCCAAATTTTGGCCTATAAAAGGAGGCACTTACCATGTATTGAGGCATCTTGGTGTTCAGATCAAGATCATGCTCTTGCTTTCTCTCTTTGTATTGCTTATGTCTTGCTTTCATTAATATCAAGTTTATGCACTTCATTTCCTTTCCTTTGTCTAGTTAACTTCTTTCTCATTTATGTTCTTGTCTTGCTCATTTATGTTTCTTTCTTTTATTATGTCTAGCTAAGTTAATTATGTCAAGGTGAAAAGGGTACACTAATGGTGTAAGAACAAGTATAATATAAACTTAACATGGACCTTAACGTTGGATACTAACATGTTTTATATTTGTTATCTTGTTCACTTTAATACTTTGCTTGTTAAATGGTTAATCTAGATTTATGTTGTGTAACACTTGGTACAACAAATACTTGGCACTTTCATAGCCCATACTGTATGGTTTAACCGACACCTGAGCTATGAAAGGAACTTGATTTGTTGTTAACATAAGTTATAATCATGAATGCCTGCCAACATTTACAAGTATTAGCTTTATTCGAATAAGATAATTAATGTAATCATGTTAACAATTTATAATCTGATTGGAACCTCCTTTATGTGTGGTTTCCAATTGAGTAATAAGAGTTTATATTATACTTGTTTGAAGTACCATTAGTGGATCCTCTAACCTTGACATTTGTTTTTATCATTGTTTAATCCTTACGTTAATCTTTTATCTCAAAGTTCTCATTAATTTCTTCATCTTCTGTTATTATTATTATTATCATTGTTATTATTATTATTATTTACATTCTGTTTATATTATATAATATATATCTTTGATCTTTTCATAAAGTCAGTATATAGGCTGGAAACCTGTGACCCGATCTTTAGATCATTCTCAGGTATAACAACGCCACGTACTGAGTATTATTGTTGTTGTTGTTGTTGTTGTTGTTGTCTTGTTATTTATAATTTATACAATTAACCTCTCTGTGGTTCGACCCCGGTCTTGCCGGGTTATTTATTACTTCGACACTCCTGCACTTGGGAAGAGACATCAAGCTTTTGGTCGTGTCAAGTTTTTGGCGCCGTTGCCGGGGAGGTAAATTCTTGTATAAATTATAATATTTAATTTATTTTCTCTTTTCACTTTTCATTTTATCTATTTTTGTTTCCTTTGTTTTGTTTTGTTTCTTTTTCTTCTATTTTCTTTTCTTGCTTTTATTCTCTTCTTACACGTGCATGAGAGTTTGGTCACGTACATTAAGTGGTAGACTTTGTAGGGTATCCTCATCATTTTCAGAAAATATGGCCGAAGAAGATAATCAATCACTTCATAATGAGAATAATGAGAATAACCGTATGAGAACACTTAGAGACCACATGAATCCCACAAGAACAAGTGCACCCTCATGCATAGTTTTCCCTCCTGATGCATCTCATTTTAATTTTAAGCCAGGCATTATTCAACTTTTACCATCTTTTCATGGCTTAGACTTAGAAAATCCATACTTGCATTTAAGGGAATTTGAGGAGGTCTGTAATACCTATAATGACTCAAATTGTAGCATGAACACCATTCGATTAAAGCTTTTTCCTTTTTCATTAAAAGATAAAGCTAAAACATGGCTACAAAATTTGAGACCAGGATCCATTCGTGCTTGGGATGATATGCAACAACAATTTTTAAAGAAGTTTTTTCCATCTCACAGAACAAACTCTTTCAAAAGACAAATCATCACTTTCACTCAAAAGCCAGGAGAAACATTTTACCAATGTTGGGATAGGTATCGAGATTTGCTTAATACTTGCCCACATCATGGTTTTGAAACATGGAGATTGGTTTCACATTTTTATGAAGGTTTAACACCTAGAGATAGGCAAATGGTTGAATTGATGTGCAATGGAACTTTGAAGATAAAGACCCTAATGAAGCAATGGAGTACCTAGACTTGCTAGCCGAAAATGCTCAAAATTGGGACACCACAGGTACTTATGAGGCACCAAGTAAAACTCAACCTCATACATCTAGTGGGGTATGCACAACCTTAGGGAAGATCATGACCTCCAAGCCAAGTTTGCATCTTTAGCTAGAAAAGTCGAGGCACTAGAATTAAAAAGAGTGGTCAATTAAAATCTGTTCAAGACATTGTGTGTCAAATCTGTGAAACAAATGAGCATGCAACCAATGATTGTCCAACTTTGCCTTCTTTCAAGGAATGCCTCCATGAACAAGCCCATGCTTTAAACAGTTTCCAAACCCAACCATAACCCATACTCACAAACATATAACCTGGTTGGAGAAATCACCCAAATTTTAGTTGGAAGAGTGATAGCAACAATGCACAAACTTCACAGCCACCGTTTCAAGCACACCATAATTTCAAAATTCTCATGGATATGCACCTCCTTATGCTCCACCTCCTAGAAGAAATTTGAGGAACATTGCATGCATTCATTGAAAAGCAGGAGACAATCAACACTCAACTTGCTCAAAGCATGACAGATTTTAAAGATGCTCTTGCAAAATTAACATCTGCTCTCAGTTTCCAAGAGAAAGGTAAGTTTCCTTCTCAACCACAGCAAAATCCAAAGGGGCAATACAATGCAAATGCAAGTGTTCTGGAAGCCAACACATGGATCAAGTCAAATCAGTCATCACTCTTCGTAGTGGTAAGGTTATTGAAAAACCTATTCTTGAACCTTGTGAGAAAGATGATGAGTCTATCTCTGAGGGTAAGGAAGGGGTTGAACTGAACATTGCAAAGAAAAGGCTGATTCCCCGCCAGCACTTCCATTTCCTCATGCCATGACCAAACAAAGGAAAGTCAATCACAACTCTGAAATCTTTGAAATTTTCAAACAGGTAAGGATCAATATACCTTTGTTGGATGCTATTAAACAGGTTCCTTCCTATGCTAAATTTTTGAAAGATCTGTGCACTGTGAAGAGAAAACTGAATGTGAAAAAGAAAGCCTTTTTAGCCGAACAAGTAAGTGCCATTCTTCAGAACAATAATGCTTTGAAATATAAAGACCCTGGTTGTCCTACAATTTCTTGCTTTATTGGAGAACATAAAATTGAAAGAGCCTTACTTGATCTTGGAGCTAGTGTGAATTTACTTCCATATTCAGTTTTTCAAGTCTCAATCTAGGTGAGTTAAAACCAACTTCTGTAACTCTTTTACTTGCCGATAGATCTGTAAAAGTGCCTAGAGGAATAATTGAAGATGTGTTAGTACAAGTCGATAAATTCATTTATCCTGTGGATTTTATTGTCTTGGACACGCAACCTGTTGAAGCATGTAATTCATTTCCTATTATTTTAGGACGTCCGTTTCTTGCAACTTCTAATGCATTGATTAATTGTAGGAATGGACTGATGAAGCTATCATTTGGAAACATGACATTGGAGATGAATATTTTCAACATTTGCAAGCAACCTGGAGATGATAATGATTTACAAGAAGTAGATCTTATTGAAGAATTAGTTCATGATCAACTTGAATCTACTTTGAGTAAAATTGAGTTGGATAAATCTGAAGATTTGAAATGATTTATTCTCAGGAAGAAATCACAGATGAAAAAGGCACCAAAAATATTGATGCCGATCTTTTGTCAAGAGTGACAACAGATTTGACATCTGACATCCCACCAATCGATGCTTACTCTCCTGACGAATCCTTACTTTCTCATTGTTCAATGCCTTGGTCTGCTAAAAATATCAATTTTCTTGCAACAGGAGATTTGCCAGCTCACTGGAGTATCGAAGACAAAGGAAAGTTTTTGAACAAGGTGAAGAACTTTTATTTGGATGACCCTTACTTATTCAAAAATTGTCCTGATCAATTATTTCAAAAATGCATTCCCGACAATGAGGTAAGTGGTGTCATTAAACTTTGTCATTCTGAGGCATGTGGGAGTCATTTATCGTCAAAAAGGACGATTGCAAAAATCTTACAATCTGGATTCTATTGGCCCACCATGTTCAAGGACACACATGCATTCTGCAAAACTTGTGAAAATTGTCAAAAAGTTGATACTGGTCAAAACGTTTTGCCTTATAATTCTCGACTCCATTTATTTCCTGAAAAAATAAGATCACAATGGAGCGGTCCATTTATTTTGAAACATGTGTATCCTTATGGGGCCCTTGATATTGAGAATCCAAAGAATGACAATGTTTTGAAGGTAATAGACATCGTTTGAAAGCTTACTTTGATGAGTTTCCTAGTGAAAATGAATCCATTGGTTTGAATGATCTTGTAGATAAAGGTTGATTATTTTGTTTTTCTCACATTGTTTTGTGTTTTTTGTTCTATTGTTTTGCTAGTCTCTCTTTCACCCCGGTCAAATGGCGGATAACGGTACTCCGTGACTTAAGTCGGTTCTTTCAGTTTCCCAAATAACTGATATCTGTATATATTTGTACAATTCTTAGCTCTTTCTCCCTTCTTTGAATCTCTTCTCCAATTCTCTTTTGAAAATGGACACCACTCTTGAAAAGTTGAAAAGGTATTTTCCCGCTTTGCCTCCAAATGCGATTAATAAAATTTACCGTGCTAGGTGTGAAAGATTACGGTTGTTAATGAATCATGGAATTCCTGAAGATATTCGCTGGCTAATTGAAGCAAAGGTCCGATTATCAGGTGAGTCCTCCAATTCTTTCATTTCACACATGCCTGGAACAGGTAAAAGCACTTTTGCAAAGAAACGTCGTGCAAAACGACTGAAAGTCTGTCACAGATGTGCCAGATGGACTTGTAATGCACATGTCGTTCTTTAGGAATGGTATCTGTAAACCGTGAAGATAAGATACAATTCATTAAGGATGGCCTGAGTAAGGGGTCTTTAGATAATCTTTTGTTGACCCTTGAGACGCATCCTAGTGGAGATGTGCATCGTGTAATTCATGATTTATGGCCACAATTCCATAAAGAACATGATCGACTTAGTCTTGGGAATCTGACTAAAAAAGACCCTGTTTGCCAGTTTTTAAGAAAACTGGATGGGAAGCCTATCCCCGACCCATAGAGGGCGTTTAAGCCGTTCTTGGACGTAAAACCAAGGGAAGATGTGAGCCACAATCACAACTACCTGTACATACATGCTTTTTCAAAATAAATAATTAATAAAGAGAGAGAGAGAGAGAGTTTGTGAGACTACAGCTGGCCTACATATAGGTGGTATGATTGCATTTTCACTTTTTCATCTATAAATTCTTCTCTTCCTTCCCTTCATTTCTACTCATCCCATATATTCATCAAATATAGAAGTGTGTAGAAATGGCAGGTTCCTCAAGTCATCATATAAGAAATATTTGTGTTTTCGGTGGATCCAGTTCTGGGAAAGAAAAAGAGTTTTTAGAATCAGCAAATCATCTTGGTCGGGTACTAGCTGAGAGAAAGATTCATTTAGTGTATGGGGGAGGTAGCCTTGGGTTAATGGGAGGTGTGTCAATGGCTGCATTTTTGGGAGGCAGTCAAGTTTTGGGGGTTGTCCCCAAAGCTTTAGCAAATGGGGACATCATTGGAAAAACAATTGGAGAAGAACTACAGGTCCCAACAATGTCTGACCGACTGAATACCATGTTTAACCATGCTGATGCCTTCATTGCCTTACCAGGTGGTCTGGGCACATTGGAAGAGATCTTTCATATTTCATCTTGGGCCCAACTGCACATTCACCATAAACCCATAGGTTTGTTAAATGTTAATGGTTTTTATGATAAGTTGTTGTCTTTCCTTGATCAAGCTGTGGAACAGGAATTTCTAACATCTTCGGCACGACGAATCATAATCTCTGCTGCTACTGCTGAACAATTGATTGACCAACTACAATCTTTCATCCCTGTCATTGATCCCTGCATGAGTCGTCTAGATTGGTCAACTAAGGAAAGCCGTAAAAAGCTTAGATTAGATTTGAGCCTTCATCTGTGAAACCTTGTGTCTTTTGGTTTTATTAATAGCATATTATTTTGTTTTGTTACTTTTTATGTTTGTTTAAGTGTGTTTCAGGTTTGTCATTGTTCGCTGTTTCAGGTGATGTCTTCTATACTCTATCTTTCTACCTTCGAACATTGAGGACAATGTCTCGTTTTGGTTGGGGGGAGAGGGTAGTAGTTTAAAAAAAAAATAAAAAAATACTAACTTGCTAACTGTTTTTGCTATTATTAAAACCATTTGACAAAATTGTTATTAGGATGGCAGAGTATGGAATCAATTTTATTGACTCTAGAGACGCATCTTAGTAAGTTTCATTACCAAGGTCTATCATAATACTTCTTGAAATATTCAGGTTTACAAACTCTCACATTGTTATCACTTGATTCTGCTCCTATACTCATTTAACAAGTATTATTAAACCTTCATTTTCACACACACACTTTAACATATGATTGTGGGTTGCACATTGGATTATTACATTAATTATGTTCTTTTGTTGAAGGTAACAACTAAGGGAAAAGGATAGTATATAATTTTCAAAAAAAGAAAAAGAAAAAGAAAAAAAAAAAGATAGTATTGATGATAATAAAACGTGGATAAGTTTGGTTTCGTAGCCTCCCTAACCTAAGCAATTAAGCCCGAAGGGGTGTTTTAACACCTAATACCCTAAAGTCAACTGACTTGGGAGCTATTGGCCCAAAGCTTGTTACATGGGTTAAGGAGAAAAGCTTAAGGGAATCAAACATTGCACTATCTACGTATCAGTATCTGCAACCCGAGTTGTTAAGCTCGTAGGGGTGTCTCAACACCTAATGCCCTAAGACCAACTGGTCTGGGAGTCATTAGCCTAAAACTCGTTACATGGGTTAAAGATACATTGTGTTTTAAGTTGTATGTGTATATAAATAAAAAAAAAAAAAAGAAGAGAAAATAATAATAATCCCAACCCAAGGAAGTTCACCTTAAACATTTGAACATAATATTGTTTTCTTCCAACAAAAGCCCCATCATCTATGTTTTCATTGAGCACACAAAAAGAAGGTTTATTAATATCTTGTTTACGAAGTATGAAGCAGGAATATAAATTTGTTTTTGTTTTTTTTTTCTCTCCTTTCCTTTCATATTCATATAATTGTTATATTATTATTATTATTATTATTATTTTATCATGGCTAATGTTGAAGATCTAGAGGGTGAAGGGAGTGTTCAAGGTAATGGACCTCCACAATTTAATGATCAACCTAATTTTCGAACTCTTAGAGAGTATCTTCACCCGGCTAGACAAAGTACACCTTCGTGTATTATCTTGCCTCTTAACCAACAAGCTTTCAATTTGAAACCGGGCATGATTCAACTTCTTCCCACATTTCACGGTATGGATTCTGAAAATCCATACATACACATTAAGGACTTTGAAGAGGTATGTAATACTTTTATTGATAGAACATGCACTGAGGAAACTATTCGGCTTAAATTGTTCCCATTCTCTCTAAAGGATAAAGCCAAGCTTTGGCTAAACTCCTTACGTCCTAGGTCTATAGGTACATGGAGAGAAATGCAAGCTGAATTTTTGAAAAAATACTTCCCCACTCATAGGACGGCAGCCTTACAACGTCAAATGATGAATTTTTCTTGTAGTCCAAATGAGTCATTTCACCAAGCTTGGGAAAGGTTCAAAGACTTGTTAAATGCATGCCCCCACCATGGTTTTGAGATGTGGAGGTTAGTGAGTTTCTTCTACGACTCTCTTACCGCAGATTTTAAAAAGCTAGTGTCAACCATGTGTAATGGTGAGTTTTATGACAAAGAACCAAGTGAAGCCTTCGATTTTTTTGATCAATTGGCTGAAAACACAAAGCAATGGGAGACTTCTCTCCCACTTCATGTTGAGTCTAGAAACACCATTTCTCATTCAAGTGGGAAGTTCCAATTAAAAGAGACTGATGATCTTAATGCTAGATTAGCCTCATTGGCTAGGAAAGTAGAGTCTCTTGAGATTAAAAAAGTGCATGTCATGAGTGAACAACAAGAGGAAAGTTGTGTTGTTTGTGAGAGCAAAGGGCATAGGACAACTGAGTGTCCTACCATTCCAGCCTTCAAGGAAGTGCTATATGGCCAAACTTCTGATTCAAGTAATGTTAGAAAGCCATTTTCAAACCAAGTAGGCAATCCCTACTCTGAGACCTATAATCCTGGATGGAGGAACCATCCAAATTTTGGATGGAGAAATGAGGGCTCTTCAGTACCTCAAACATTTCAACCTCCACCCCAACCATTTCATACTCCCACACATAACACGTACCAACCACCTCATAAGAGATCCCTAGAGGATACTCTTCAACAATTCATGCAAACACAAGGAGGAATCAACAACCAAGCTTACAAATTTCAAGACCAGACCAATAGGACCTTAGATGACATTCGAAGTCAACTAACCAAGTTGACTCAATCACTAAGCATTCAAGAGAAGGGAAAGATCCCAGCTCAACCAATGCCAAATCCTAGAGGTCAGGTACACATGAGTGAATCTTCACTTGGTGAACCTTCAAACCATGAACAAGTCCAAGCCATCACTACCCTTAGAAGTGGAAAGATTGTTGACAAAGCTATAGGTTTTGGGATTCCTAAAGGTATTGTGGAGGAGAAATCTAGGGAGAGTGAAGAGGGAATCAAAACACAAGTGACAAATGAGAGTTTGAGTGACAAAGAAGGCGAGATAAATGAGAAAGAGATGAGTGAGAAAGGAGATGATTCAAGAAAAATTGGAGTCAAAGTGAGTGATTTAGAATTTGTTCCTAGAGCACCATTTCCACAGAGGTTAGGGAAACCTAAACATGATCTTGTGAACTCGGAAATCTATGAATTGTTCAAACAAGTGAAAGTCAACATTCCACTCCTTGATGCAATTAAACAAGTCCCATCTTATGCAAAGTTCCTTAAGGACTTATGCACAGTCAAAAGGAGATTGAATGTGAAAGAAAGAGCCTTTCTAACTGAGCATGCTAGTGCCATCATCCAGTTTAAGACCCCTCCCAAATACAAAGATCCTGGTTGTCCTACCATTTCATGCATTATTGGAAGTCATAAGATAGACCAAGCTTTGTTGGATTTAGGAGCAAGTGTGAATTTGATACCCTACACTGTTTACGAACAGTTAGGTTTAGGAGAAATCAAGCCTACTCGAATCACCCTTCAATTAGCTGATAGGTCAATCAAGATTCCTAGGGGTATTGTTGAGGATGTGTTGGTCCAAGTAGATAAATTCTACTTTCCTGTTGATTTTGTAGTGTTAGACACCGCACCTATTCAAGGTTCTAATGCTCCCATCCCAGTCATCTTAGGTAGACCTTTCCTAGCTACATCCAATGCTTTAATTAACTGTAGGAATGGGGTGATGAAATTGTCTTTTGGGAATATGACTGTGGAGATGAACATATTCAATGTCTCCAAACAAATTGGTGAACATGAGGACATTAGAGAGGTAGATTTGATCCAAACAATTTGTCAAGAACACTTTGAGAGAGAATGGGTAAAGGATCCATTGGAAAGAACTTTAATTCATGATGAAAGACTTTATTCTTTGGAATGTGTTGATGAGGAAGTAAAAGAACTCGAGACTTATCTGGATCCAATGCCTATTATGTTGATTAGTACTTAAAAGTGCATGTTTATCAAGGTTTTATATCATCATTTTGCACTTGAAGTATCAATAACTCCTTAACTAAATCATGTTTTATAATAACAAGTTTGATATTATAAGATACCTTAATTTATGGTAAATGCTCATTTTAAATGCAGGACTATCACATAAATAAAAGGATTGATTGATGAGTTTAAGCATTGAAAGTTAAAGGACAAAGAGATGGCCAAACTTAGAAAAGAGATGTCGGTGCAGTCCAAACCGGAACATTGCTCGGTAATTGGATCATATCTGGAGCTATAGATTTCGGATTTAGGTCCACTTTATATGGATGGAAAGGTAAGACAAAGGCCTACAACTTTCATGAGGAGCTTCAAGATTTGAAAAGGTCGTTTTGAAGTCCAAATTGAAGGAACAACGAAGAAGTCCGAAGCTGTCCTGCAGCCCAAACACTATTTAGTGTTCAGCCCATATCTTGAGTTCTAGAAGTCCAAATGACCTCATTTTTTTTTTGTTGGAAAGCTGAGATAATTTCCTAGAACATTCTTGAGGATTCTGGGCAAATTATGATGTTAGCAATGACGTCTTGATCAGACAAGAAGATAAGGATTGTTATCTAGTCAAGATATGGCCACCCACTCATCAATTAGTCAACAAATCAATAGTTCCAAATTTTGGCCTATAAAAGGAGGCACTTACCATGTATTGAGGCATCTTGGTGTTCAGATCAAGATCATGCTCTTGCTTTCTCTCTTTGTATTGCTTATGTCTTGCTTTCATTAATATCAAGTTTATGCACTTCATTTCCTTTCCTTTGTCTAGTTAACTTCTTTCTCATTTATGTTCTTGTCTTGCTCATTTATGTTTCTTTCTTTTATTATGTCTAGCTAAGTTAATTATGTCAAGGTGAAAAGGGTACACTAATGGTGTAAGAACAAGTATAATATAAACTTAACATGGACCTTAACGTTGGATACTAACATGTTTTATATTTGTTATCTTGTTCACTTTAATACTTTGCTTGTTAAATGGTTAATCTAGATTTATGTTGTGTAACACTTGGTACAACAAATACTTGGCACTTTCATAGCCCATACTGTATGGTTTAACCGACACCTGAGCTATGAAAGGAACTTGATTTGTTGTTAACATAAGTTATAATCATGAATGCCTGCCAACATTTACAAGTATTAGCTTTATTCGAATAAGATAATTAATGTAATCATGTTAACAATTTATAATCTGATTGGAACCTCCTTTATGTGTGGTTTCCAATTGAGTAATAAGAGTTTATATTATACTTGTTTGAAGTACCATTAGTGGATCCTCTAACCTTGACATTTGTTTTTATCATTGTTTAATCCTTACGTTAATCTTTTATCTCAAAGTTCTCATTAATTTCTTCATCTTCTGTTATTATTATTATTATCATTGTTATTATTATTATTATTTACATTCTGTTTATATTATATAATATATATCTTTGATCTTTTCATAAAGTCAGTATATAGGCTGGAAACCTGTGACCCGATCTTTAGATCATTCTCAGGTATAACAACGCCACGTACTGAGTATTATTATTGTTGTTGTTGTTGTTGTTGTTGTTGTCTTGTTATTTATAATTTATACAATTAACCTCTCTGTGGTTCGACCCCGATCTTGCCGGGTTATTTATTACTTCGACACTCCTGCACTTGGGAAGAGACATCAAGCTTTTGGTCGTGTCATATGTCAATAGGTCAATGGACCCCATCGTTTGAGCCTTTGATTTCACCCCAAGTGAAAGTGGAGGCATCTCTTGTCCGACCTTATAAACCAGAAAGGAAGCCTTTACCGAGTGATCTTAAGTATGCATTTCTAGGGGAAGATGAATCATATCCTATTGTGATTTCATCAAAACTTAGCATAGAGCAGGAGCAAGAACTTTTGAGAGTGGTGAGAAAACACAAGAAAGCAATTGGGTGGACAATCACTGACTTGAAAGGAATTAGCCCTCTTTTATGTACACATAGAATTTATCTTGAAGAAGAGGCTAAATCTGTGAGGCAAATGCAAAGACGACTGAACCCAAACATGAAGGAAGTAGTGAGAGGTGAAGTGCTTAAACTGCTTGATGCGGGTATCATTTACCCCATTGCAAACTCAAAATGGGTTAGTCCAACCCAAGTTGTTCCTAAAAAATCTGGAGTCACGGTAGTGAAGAATGAAAATAATGAGCTAGTACCAACTAGAATCCAAACTGGATGGCGTATGTGCATTGATTATCGTAAGTTGAACATGGTGACTAGGAAGGACCATTTTCCGCTTCCATTTTTAGACCAAGTGCTTGAAAGAGTAGCCGGAAGAGCTTTCTATTGTTTTCTTGATGGATACTCAGGTTACAACCAAATTGAGATTTCTTTAGAAGACCAAGAAAAAACCACTTTCACTTGTCCTTTTGGTACCTATGCTTATAGAAGAATGCCTTTTGGCTTGTGTAATGCACCAGCCACTTTTCAAAGGTGTATGATGAGTATCTTTAGTGACATGGTGGAAATTTTTTTGGAAGTTTTCATGGATGATTTTTCAGTTTATGGGGATTCTTATGAGTTGTGTCTAATGCATTTAGAAAAAGTTCTTGAAAGATGTGAAGAGAGCAATCTTGTACTTAATTGGGAGAAGTGTCATTTTATGGTGACACATGGCATTGTCTTAGGTCACATTGTCTCTTCAAAAGGGATAGAGGTGGATAAGTCAAAAGTTGAAGTCATTCAAAAATTACCTGCCCCTAGGACTGTGAAAGATGTGAGATCCTTTTTAGGACACGCTGGTTTTTACCGAAGATTCATTCATTCTTTTAGTACCATTGCCAAACCATTGTGTAACTTGTTGTCACAAGATGTCCAATTTGATTGGACATCAAAATGTCAAGAAGCTTTTGAAAATCTTAAAGGGTTGTTGACCACTGCACCAATCATGCAAGCTCCTGATTGGTCTTTACCATTTGAACTGATGTGTGATGCTAGTGATTTTGCGGTAGGGGCTGTTTTAGGGCAAAGAAAAGATAAGAAGCCTCATGTCGTTTATTATGCTAGCAAGACTTTGAATGATGCTCAATTGAATTACACTACAACCGAAAAAGAACTCTTAGCTGTGGTCTTTGCATTAGACAAGTTTAGGTCTTATTTGGTTGGATCTCTTGTTATTGTTTTCACTGATCATGCAGCATTGAAATACTTGCTCACAAAACAGGATGCCAAGCCACGTTTGATTCGATGGATCCTCCTACTCCAAGAGTTTAACCTTGAAATTCGAGATAAAAAGGGAGTAGAGAATGTAGTGGCTGATCATTTGTCCCGTCTTTCAAGCTATGAGACCATAACTGATGAATCTCCAATAAATGAATTCTTTGTTGATGAAAATTTATTTTGTGCAGGTACTGTTTCCTACATTGGCTCTCCATGGTATGCTGACATAGCAAATTACCTAGCCACAAGTCAGATTCCTTCTCATTGGTCTAAACTTGATAAACAAAAATTCTTGCGCAACGTGCGTACTTTTTTTTGGGATGACCCCTACCTATTTAAATATTGCCCTGACCAAATTGTTAGGCGGTGCATCCCTGATCATGAAATTCCAAGTGTCATTAATTTTTGTCATGCATTAGCCTGTGGTGGGCATTTCTCTTCCAAGAAAACCACTGCCAAGATCAGTGTGGTTTTTATTGGCCCACTATGTTCAAAGATGTCCATGCCTTCTGTGTTGCATGTGACCGATGCCAACGACTAGGTAACCTCACTAGGCGTAACATGATGCCCCTTAACCCCATTCTTGTTTTGGAAATATTTGATTGTTGGGGGATTGATTTCATGGGACCTTTTCCAAGTTCATTTGGCTACCACTTCATCCTTGTAGCTGTTGATTATGTGTCTAAATGGGTGGAGGCCATTGCATCTCGCACCAATGACCATCGAGTTGTTGTCAAATTCTTGAAAGAAAATATTTTCTCTCGTTTTGGCATGCCCCGGGCTATGATTAGTGATGGGGGAAAGCATTTTTGTAACAAGCCCGTTGGGATGTTGATGAGAAAATATGGTGTAATTCACAAGGTCAGTACCCCATATCACCCACAGACTAGTGGCCAAGCTGAGTTGGCAAATAGGGAGATCAAGAACATTTTAGAGAAAACAGTCAATCCAAACCGTAAGGATTGGTCCCTACGACTAGTTGATGCTTTGTGGGCATATCGCACTGCTTACAAGACCTCTTTAGGAATGTCTCCTTATAGGCTAGTTTATGGAAAACCTTGTCATCTCCCTGTTGAGATTGAGCATCGTGCATATTGGGCCATCCGGCAATTCAATGACAATGAAAACGAGGTTGAAAAAAATAGAAAGCTTCAATTGGATGAATTAGAGGAGCTGAGAAATGATGCATTTGAAAATGCAAAAATTTCAAAACATAAGATGAAAGCTTTGCATGATAAACATATTTTTAGAAAATCCTTTCATGTTGGTCAAAAGGTTCTCTTGTATAATTCACGATTACATCTCTTTCCTGGGAAGTTGAGGACAAAATGGATTGGTCCATTTGTGATTAAATCCATCTCTGAGCATGGCGCATTTGAGGTAGAAAATCCTAAGAATGGAAATGTTTTCAAAGTAAATGGTCATCGATTGAAACCTTATCTTGAAAACGTTGTGGCTGAAGTTGAGACATTGGATCTTGAAGATCCAATACCATTGTAGTATCAGAAGTAATGAGTTTTTATTTTTATTTTATTTTTCCGAGAAATCATCACCAGAATTGAGTGCCACGCCTGATGCTGAAATCTTTAGCGCCTATGGACTACGTCAGAATAAAAAATCATTGGTGAAAACTGAGTCCCCACCCACCCGGAAATCATCACCGGAACCTAGATCCACGCTGACGTTGAAATCTTCAGCGCCCATGGCCTACGTCATAATCAGAAATCATTGATGAAAACTGAGACCCTACCTACCCAG
Source organism: Populus tremula (assembly GCA_964019445.1). NCBI lineage: Eukaryota > Viridiplantae > Streptophyta > Magnoliopsida > Malpighiales > Salicaceae > Populus > Populus tremula. Next base: position 7,846,706 of record CAXHTJ010000007.1, on the reverse strand, counting down.
AAATCATCACCGGAACCCAGATCCAAGGCTGATGCTAAAAACTTCAACGCCCATGGACTACGTCATAATCAGAAATCATTGACGAAACCTGCGTCCCTAGAGACCTAGAAATCGTCACCGAAACCCAGTTCCTTTGCTGACGCTGAAATCTTCAGCGCCCATGGCCTACATCAGAATCAGAAATCATTGACGAAAACTACATCCCTAGAGACCTATAAATCATCACCGGAACCCAGTTCCACGACTGACGCTGAAATCGTCATCGCCCATAGACTACCTTAGAATCAAAATTCATTGACGAAAACTGAGTCCCTGCCTACCCAGAAATCATCACCGGAACCCAGATCCAAGGCTGACGCTGAAATCTTCGGCGCCCATAGACTACGTCATAATCAGAAATCATTCACGAAAACTACGTCTCTGGAGACCCAAATATCATCAACGAAACCCAGGTCCTCGGTTGACGCTGAAATCTTCAGCGCCCATGGCCTACGTCATAATCAGAAATCATTGACAAAAACAACGTCCCTCGAGACCCAGAAATCATCACCGGAACCGAATTCAGCGCCCATAGCCTACATCAGAATCATAAATCAATGACGAAAACCGAGTCCCTACCGAACCAGAAATCATCACAAGAACACAGTTCCACGGTTGATGCTGAAATCTTCATCGCCTATAGACTACGTGAGAATTAGGAATCATTGACGAAAACTAAGTCCCTGCCAAGCAAGAAATCATCACCAGAACCCAGTTCCACGGCTGACGCTGAAATCGTCACCGCCCATAGACTACCTTAGAATCAGAATTCATTGACGAAAACTGAGTCCCTACCTACCCAGAAATCATCACCGGAACCCAGATCCAAGGCTGACGCTGAAATGTTCGGCGCCCATAGACTACGTCATAATCAGAAATCATTCACGAAAACTACGTCCCTGGAGACCCAAATATCATCAACGAAACCCAGGTCCTTGGCTGACGCTGAAATCTTGAGCGCCCATGGCCTACGTCATAATCAGAAATCATTGACGAAAACTACGTCCCTAGAGAACCATAAATCATCACTGGAACCCAGATCCATGGTGACGCTGAAATGTTTAGCGCCCCTGGACTACTCTAGAATCAAAATCATTGACGAAAACTGAGTCCCAGCCAACCCAGAAATCATCACCGGAACCCAGATTCTCGCTAACACTAAAATCTTCAGTGCCTATGGACAACGTCAAAATTAGAAATCATTGACAAAAACTGTGTCCCTGCCGACCAATAAATCATCACCGGAACACAGTTCCAAGGCTGACGCTGAAATCTTCAATGCCAATGGACTATGTCATAACAAAAAATCATTGACAAAAACTACGTCGCTTGAGACCCATATATCATCAATGGAACCCAGTTCCTTGGCTGACGCTGAAATCTTCAGCGCCCATGGCCTACGTCATAATCAGAAATCATTGACGAAAACTACGTCCCTAGAGAACCATAAATCATCACCGGAACCCAGATCCATGGTGACGCTGAAATCTTCAGCTCCCCTGGACTACTCTAGAATCAAAATCATTGACGAAAACTGAGTCCCAGCCGACCCAGATATCATCACCGGAACCCAGATTCTCACTAACACTGAAATCTTCAGCACCTATGGACAACGTCAAAATTTGAAATCATAGACAAAAACTGTGTCCTTGCCGACCCATAAATAATCACCGGAACACAGTTCCAAGGCTGACGCTGAAATCTTCAACGCCCATGGACTACGTCATAATAAAAAATCATCGACCAAAACTACGTCCCTCGAGACCCATATATCATCAATGGAACCCAGTTCCTTGGCTGACGCTGAAATCTTCAGCGCCCATGGCCTACGTCATAATCAGAAATCATTGACGAAAACTACGTCCCTAGAGAACCATAAATCATCACTGGAACCCAGATCCACGGTGACGCTGAAATCTTCAGCGCCCCTGGACTACTCTAGAATCAAAATCATTGACGAAAACTGAGTCCTAGCCGACCCAGAAATCATCACCAGAACCCAGATTCTCGCTAACACTGAAATCTTCAGCGCCCATGGCCTACGTCATAATCAGAAATCATTGATGAAAACTACGTCCCTAGAGAACCATAAATCATCACCGGAACCCAGATCCACGGTGACACTGAAATGTTCAGCGTCCCTGGACTACTCTAGAATCAAAATCATTGACGAAAACTGAGTCCTAGCCGACCCAGAAATCATCACCAGAACCCAGATTCTCGCTAACACTGAAATCTTCAGCGCCTATGGACAACGTCACAATTAGAAATCATTGAAAAAAACTATGTCACTTCCGACCCAGAAATAATCACCGGAACCCAGTTCAACGGCTGAAGCTGAAATCTTGACCGCCTATAGACTACGTTAGAATCCGAAATCATTGATGAAAACTGAATCCTTGCCGACCGAGAAATCATCACCAGAATTGAGTACCACGCTTGATGCTGAAATCTTTAGCGCCTATGGACCACGTCAGAATCAAAAATCATTGGTGAAAACTGAGTCCCAGCCCACCCGGAAATCATCACGGAACCTAGATCCATGCTGACATTGAAATCTTCAGCGCCCATGGCCTACGTCATAATCAGAAATCATTGACGAAAACTGAGTCCCTGCCAACCCAAAAATCATCACCGGAACCCAGATCCAAGGCTGATGCTAAAAACTTCAGCGCCCATGGACTACGTCATAATCAAAAATCATTGACAAAAACTACGTCACTCGAGACCCATATATCATCAATGGAACCCAGTTCCTTGGCTGACGCTGAAATCTTCAGCGCCCATGGCCTACGTCATAATCAGAAATCATTGACGAAAACTACATCCCTAGAGAACCATAAATCATCACCGGAACCCAGATCCACGGTGACGCTGAAATCTTCAGCGCCCCTGGACTACTCTAGAATCAAAATCATTGACGAAAACTGAGTCCTAGCCGACCCAGATATCATCACCGGAACCCAGATTCTCACTAACATTGAAATCTTCAGCGCCTATGGACAACGTCAAAATTAGAAATCATTGACAAAAACTGTGTCCCTGCCGACCCAGAAATCATCACCGGAACACAGTTCCAAGGCTGACGCTGAAATCTTCAACGCCCATGGACTACGTCATAATCAAAAATCATTGATGAAAACTGAGTCCCTACCCACCCGAAAATCATCACCGGAACCTAGATCCACGCTGACGTTGAAATCTTCAGCGCCCATGGCCTACATCATAATCACAAATCATTGATGAAAAATGAGACCCTGCCTACCCAGAAATCATCACCGGAACCCAGATCCAAGGCTGATGCTAAAAACTTCAGCGCCCATGGACTACGTCATAATCAGAAATCATTCACGAAAACTACGTCCCTAGAGACCCAAATATCATTAACGAAACCCAGGTCCTTGGCTGACGCTGAAATCTTCAGCGCCCATGGCCTACGTCATAATCAGAAATCGTTGACAAAAGCTACGTCCCTCGAGACCCAGAAATCATCACAGGAACACAGTTCCACGGCTGATGCTGAAATCTTCATCGCCCATAGACTACGTGAGAATTAGAAATCATTGACGAAAACTAAGTCCCTGCCAAGCAAGAAATCATCACCAGAACCCAGTTCCACGGCTGACGCTGAAATTGTCACCGCCCATAGACTACCTCAAAATCAGAAATCATTGATGAAAACTGAGTCCCTGCCAACCCAGAAATCATCACCGGAACCCAGATCCAAGGCCGAAGTTGAAATCTTCAGCGCCCATGGACTACGTCATAATAAAAAATCATTGACAAAAACTACGTCCCTCGAGACCCATATATCATCAATGGATCCCAGTTCCTTGGCTGACGCTGAAATCTTCAGCGCCCATGGCCTACGTCATAATCAGAAATCATTGACGAAAACTACGTCCCTAGAGAACCATAAATCATCACCGGAACCCAGATCCACGGTGATGCTGAAATGTTCAGCGCCCCTGGACTACTCTAGAATCAAAATCATTGACGAAAACCGAGTCCCAGCCGACCCAGAAATCATCACCGGAACCGAGATTCTCGCTAACACTAAAATCTTCAGTGCCTATGGACAACGTCAAAATTAGAAATCATTGACAAAAACTATGTCCCTACCGACCCAGAAATCATCACCGGAACACAGTTCCACGGCTGACGCTGAAATCTTCACCGCCCATACATAACGTTTGAATCCGAAATCATTGATGAAAACTGAGTCCTTGCCGACCTAGAAATCATCACCAGAATTGAGTGCCATGCCTGATGCTGAAATCTTCAGCGCCTATGGACTACGTCATAATAAAAAATCATTGGTGAAAACTGAGTCCCAGCCCACACGGAAATCATCACCGAAACCTAGATCCACGGTGACGTTGAAATCTTCAGCACCCATGGCCTACGTCATAATCAAAAATCATTGACGAAAACTGAGACCCTGCCTACCCAGAAATCATCACCGAAACCCCAGAACCAAGGCTGAAGCTGAAATCTTTAACCCTATGGCCTATATCAGAATCAGAAATGATTGACGAAAACAGAGTCCCTGCCGAACCAGAAATCATCACCGGAACACAGTTCCATGGCTGACGCTGAAATCTTCACCTCACATAGACTACGTGAGAATCAGGAATCATTGATGAAAATTACGTCCCTGCCGACCTAGAAATCATCACCGAAACCAAGTTCCACGGTTGACGCTGAAATCATCAACGCCCATAAACTACCTCAAAATCAGAAATCATCACCGGAACCCAATTCCATGGCTGACGCTGAAATCTTCATCGCCCATGGACTACGTCATAATCAAAAATCATTGACGAAAACTAAGTCCCTGAGACCAGTATATCATCACCGGAACCCAGTTCCATGACTGCCGCTGAAATCTTCAACACCCTTGGACTCTGTCATAATCAGAAATCAATGATGAAAATTGAGTCCCTGCCGAACCAGAAATCATCACCGGAACCCAGTTCCGTGGCTGATGCTGAAATCTTCACCTCCCATGGCCTCCATCAGAATAAAAAATCATTGACGAAAAGTGCGTCCATGAGACCCATATATCAGCACCGGAACCTTGTTCCACGGCTGACGCTCAAATCTTAAACACCCATGCACTACGTCATAATCAGAAATCATTGACGAAAACTACGTCCCTAGGACATGTATATCATCACAGGAACCCAGTTCCAAGCCTGATGCTGAAATCTTCAGCGCTTATGGACTACATTAGAATCCGAAATCATTGACGAAAACTGAGTACCTACCGAACCAGAAATCATCACCGGAACACAGTTCCAGGGCTGCCGATGAAATCATCACCAGCCACAAACTACCTCAGAATCAGAAATCATTGACGAAAACTGCATCCCTGCCTACCCAGAAATCGTTAGTAGAATCCATATCCAAGGCTGACGAAGAAATCTTCAGTGCCTATGGACTACGTCATAACAAGAAATCATTAACCAAAACTGAGCCCCTGCCTACCTAGAAATCATCACCGGAACCCATTTACAAGGCTGACGCTGAAATCTTCAACGCCCATGGACTACGTCATAACAAGAAATCATTGACAAAAACTGAGTCCCTACCGAACGAGAAATCATCACCAAAAACCAGTTCCATGGCTGACGCTGAAATCTTCATCGCCCATGGACTACTTCATAATCAGAAATCAGTGACGAAAACTACATCCCTGAGACCCCTATATCATCACCGGAACCCACTTCCACGACTGACGCTGAAATCTTCATCGCCCATGGACTACGTCATAATCAGAAATCATTGACGAAAACTATGTCCCTGAGACCCCTCTATCATCACCGGAACCCAGTTCCATTGTTGATACTGAAATCTTCAGCTCTCATGGCCTATATCATAATAAAAAATCATCGACGAAAATTGTGTCCCTGAGACCCATATATCATCACCGGAACCTCGTTCCTCGGCTGACGCTAAAATCTTCAACACCCATGCATTATGTCAAAGTTAGAAATCATTGATGAAAATTGCGTACCTGAGACCCCTATATCATTACCGGAACCCAGTTCCATGGCCGACGCTGAAATCTTCAGCGCCTATGGACTACGTCATAATAAAAATTCATTGATGAAAACTACGTTCCTCAGACCCCTATATCATCACCACGGAATCCACTTCAACGGCTGACGCTGAAATCTTCACCGCCCATGGACTACGTCATAATGAGAAATCATTGACGGAAACTGCATCCCTGAGACCCATATATCATCACTAGAAACTTGTTCCACGACTAACGCTGAAATCTTTAACGTCCATGCACTACGTTATAATTAGAAATCATTGATGAAAACTACGTCCCTCAGACCCCTATATCATCATCGGAACCCACTTCAACGGCTGACGCTGAAATCTTCACCGCCCATGGACTGCGTCATAATGAGAAATCATTGACGGAAACTGCATCCCTGAGACCCATATATCATCACCAGAAACTTGTTCCACGACTAACGCTGAAATCTTTAACGCCCATGCACTACGTTATAATTAGAAATCATTGACGAAAATTGCGTCACTAAGACCCGTATATCATCACCGGAACCCAGTTCCACGGCTGACGCTGAAATCTCCAGCGCCCATGGACTATGTTATAATCAGAAATCATTGACGAAAACTGAGTCCGTACCGAACCAGAAATCATCACTGAAACCCAGTTCAATTGTTGATGCTGAAATCTGCAGCTCCCATGCCCTATATCAGAATAAAAAATCATTGAAGAAAATTGCGTCCCTGAGACCCATATATCATCACCGGAACCTCGTTCCACAACTGACGCTGAAATCTTCAATGCCCATGCACTATGCCATAATTAGAAATCATTGATTAAAACTGTGTCCCTGAGACCCCTATATCATCACCGCAACCCAGTTCCATGGCTGACGCTGAAATCTTCATCGCCCATGGACTACGTCATAATCAGAAATCATTGACGAAAACTATGTCCCTAAGACCCATATATCATCGCCGGAACCCAGTTCCACGACTATTGCTGAAATCTTCAGCGCACATGGACTATGTCATAAGCAGAAATCATTGACGAAAACTGAGTCCTTGCCAAACCAAAATTCATCACCGGAATCCAATTCCATGGCTGACGCTGAAATCTTCATCGCCCATGGACTACGTCATTATCAGAAATCATTGATGAAAACTGCGTCCCTTAGAGCCCTATATCATCACCAGAACCTAGTTCAATGGTTGACGCTGAAATCTTCACCGCCCATGGACTACGTCATAATGAGAAATCATCGACGAAAACTGCATCCCTGAGAGCTGTATATCATTACCGGAACTTAGTTCCAAGGCTGACGCTCAAATCTTCAGCGCCCATGGACTACGTCATAATCAGAAATCATTTACAGAAACTGCATCCCTAAGACCCGTATTTCATCACCGGAACCCAGTTCCATGGCTGACGCTGAATTCTTCAACACCTATGGATTGCATCGTAATTAGAAATCATTCACAAAAATTGCGTCCCTAAGACCCATATATCATCACCGGAACCTTGTTCCATGTCTGACGCTGAAATCTTTAACGCCCATGCACTACGTCATAATTAGAAATCATTGACGAAAACTGCGTCCCTGAGACCCATATATCATCACTGGAACCTTGTTCCACGGCTAACGCTGAAATCTTTAACGCCCATGCACTACGTTATAATTAGAAATCATTGACGAAAACTGCGTCCCCAAGACCCGTATATCATCACCGGAACCCAGTTCCACGGCTGACACTGAAATCTCCAGCGCCCATGGACTATGTTATAATCAGAATCATTGATGAAAATTGAGTCCCTGCCGAACCAGAAATCATCACCGGAACCCAATTCCATTGCTGATGCTGAAATCTTCAGCTCTCATGGCCTATATCATAATAAAAAATCATTGACGAAAACTGCGTCCCTAAGACCCATATATCATCACCAGAACCTCGTTCCACAGTTGACGCTGAAATCTTCAACGCCCATGCACTATGCCATTATTAGAAATCATTGACGAAAACTGCGTCCGTGAGACCTTTATGCATCACCGGAATATATATCCAAGGCTGACGCAGAAATCTTCAGCGCCCATGGACTACGTCATAACAAGAAATCATTGACAAAAACTGAGTCCCTGCCTACCCAGAAATCATCACCGGAACCCATTTACAAGGCTGACGCTGAAATCTTCAGTGCCAATGGACTACGTCATAATCAGAAATCATTGATAAAAACTGAGTCCCTACCGAACTAGAAATCATCACCAGAAACCAGTTCCATGGTGACGCTGAAATCTTCATCGCCCATGGACTACGTCATAATCAAAAATCATTGACGAAAACTAAGTTCCTGAGACCAGTATATCATCACCGGAACCCAGTTCTACGACTGACGCTGAAATCTTCAACACCCTTGGACTCTGTCATAATCAGAAATCAATGATGAAAATTGAGTCCCTGCCGAACCAGAAATCATCACCGGAACCCAGTTCCGTGGCTGATGCTGAAATCTTCACCTCCCATGGCCTCCATCAGAATAAAAAATCATTGATGAAAACTGCGTCCATGAGACCCATATATCAGCACCGGAACCTTGTTCCACGGCTGACGCTGAAATCTTAAACACCCATGCACTACGTCATAATCAGAAATCATTGACGAAAACTGCGTCCCTAGGACATGTATATCATCACAGGAACCCAGTTCCAAGCCTGATGCTGAAATCTTCAGCGCTTATGGACTACATCAGAATCCCAAATCATTGACGAAAACTGAGTACCTACCGAACCAGAAATCATCACCGGAACACAGTTCCAGGGCTGCCGATGAAATCATCACCAGCCACAAACTACCTCAGAATCAGAAATCATTGACGAAAACAGCATCCCTGCCTACCCAGAAATCGTCAGTAGAATCCATATCCAAGGCTGATGAAGAAATCTTCAGTGCCCATGGACTACGTCATAACAAGAAATCATTGACGAAAACTGAGCCCCTACCTACCCAGAAATCATCACCGGAACCCATTTACAAGGCTGATGCTGAAATCTTCAACGCCTATGGACTACGTCATAACGAGAAATCATCACCAGAAACCGGTTCCATGGCTGACGCTGAAATCTTCATCGCCCATGGACTACTTCATAATCAGAAATCAGTGACGAAAACTACATCCCTGAGACCCCTATATCATCACCGGAACGTCATCATCAGAAATCATTGACGAACACTGCGTCCTTCGAGACCCAGAAATCATCACCGGAACCCAGTTCTCCATACATCCTGGCAGCACTAAGATGTATCGAGACCTGAAACACCTCTATTGGTGGCCTAATATGAAAAGGGACATAGCTGAGTATGTGTCAAAGTGTGGGATATGTCAACAAGTCAAGGTTGAACACCAAAGGCCTGCGGGACCATTACAACCATTACAAATTCCTGAATGGAAGTGGGAGATGATCACCATGGATTTCATGTCAGGATTTCCCAAAGGGAGAAAAGGAAATGATGCGATATGGGTCATTGTAGATCGGTTGACGAAATCCGCACTATTCTTGCCCGTAAAGATGACCGACTCGGTGGACAAGCTTGCCAAGATCTACATAAATGAGGTGGTACGACTTCATGGGATTCCGGTGTCCATTGTATCGGATCGAGATCCCAGGTTCACCTCTCGACTTTGGCCGAGCATACAACATGCCTTGGGGACAAGGTTGGACATGAGCACTGCGTTTCACCCTCAAACGGATGGCCAATCGGAAAGAGTCATCCAAGTCTTGGAAGACCTATTACGGGCATGTGTGCTAGAATTTGGAGGAAACTGGGAGGAACACATGGCATTGGTGGAGTTCACGTATAACAATAGTCATCAAGCCACAATAGGGATGGCCCCGTATGAAGCCTTGTATGGTAGGAGGTGCAGAACTCCTTTGTGTTGGGAGGAAATTGGGGACCGGAAGTTATATGGCGCAGAGTTGGTCCAAGTTACCACGGAGAAAGTGAGAACTATCAGGGATCGCATCAAAGCCGCGCAGGATAGACAGAAGAAGTATGCCGATGTGAGGAGAAGACCTCTCGAGTTCAGTATGGGGGACCAGGTGTTCCTGAAGGTAGCCCCATGGAAGAACATGTTACGGTTTGGGTTGAAAGGGAAGTTAACTCCCCGTTTCATCGGACCCTTCAAAATCTTATAACGAGTTGGACCAGTAGCCTACAAGGTGGGATTTGCCCCCACAGTTAGCCAGGGTCCATGATGTGTTCCATGTCTCCTTGTTAAGGAAGGCTGACGTAGACCCCGCCCGAGTTCTACCCCAGGTTCCAGTAGAAGTCAAGGAAGACTTAACATTGGAATTGAGACCCATAGGATACTAGATCAAGAAGTGAAGGAGTTACGGAGCAAAAGATCCCCATCGTCAGAATCTTATGCGAAATGCTCAAGTAGAAGAGGAAACTTGGGAGAGGGAGGTTGAGATGAGGAAAAAGTACCCCAATTTATTTGAACTACCAGGTATGGAGTGTGAAACTTTTTTAAATTTCGAGGACGAAATTCATATTTAGGAGGGGAGAATGTAAACACCCAACGAAAATATATATGTCTATATATATATATATTTAAAGAGAAAGAGAGAGAGAAAGATGGTGATGAATGCAGTTTTCGCTGCCGATGAAGAAATCGGCAGCGACGCAGTTTTCGCTGCCGATGCAGAAATCGGCAGCGACGCAGTTTTCGCTGCCGATTCTGGATTGGGCAGCGACGCAGTTTTCGCTGCCGATTCTGGATTGGGCAGCGACGCAGTTTTCGCTGCCGATGCAGGATTGGGCAGCGACGCAGTTTTCACTGCCGATGCAGCAATCGGCAGCGACGCAGATTTCGCTGTCGATGCTGAAATCGGCAGCGACGCAGTTTTCGCTGCCGATTCTGGTTTGGGCAGCGACGCAGTTTTCGCTACCGATTCTGGTTTGGGCAGCGACGCAGTTTTCGCTGCCGATTCTGGTTTGGGCAGCGACGCAGTTTTCGCTGCCGATGCAGAAATCGGCAGCGACGCAGATTTCGCTGCCGATTTCTCAATCAACAGTGACGCACAGCTGGGAGGGAGGGGTAAAACTGGTTTTAGATAAACCAAACAAGGATAAGGACACACCTAAACCCACCCCCAAACAACCCAATTCATTTGATGGGTACTATAAATACAAAGAGGGGAGAGAGAATGACCCATCTTCTTCCCAAACCAGCAGCTGCATGTCATTCTTCCCTTCCCCTTTCACATCAAAAACGTGAATCAAACTAGTAGAGTGTCTTGTGAGCTTGTGAGGGAGAGATGAGACCTTGAGAGAGGAGTGGACAACTGCATAGAGGAGAGGAAAAAGAGAGCTGGAAAACGTGAGAGGAAGAAGAAGGAGGAGAACCAGCAGCTGAAGAGAAAATAATAGTGTCAAACCTTCCTCAAACTTGGTTAAAATCAGAAGGTATGGGTCATGGAACTCCCTTTCCTCTCCCCCTTAAGATCAAAAACGAAAATGAAGAAGAAAAACCCTAAGAAAAATTGATCTAAGACCTAAGCCAACTATGGGGGAAACTGAAATTAACTAGGAGATCTAGCAAACAGAAGTGAAATAAAGTCAATTTCAGAACATCTAACAATTATGGTAGAAGCTGGCTTTAACTATGGGGTAGGCCAGCATGCATGTGTGTGTGTTCTGCTGGAATGAATGTGTTCTGCTGTGATGTTGGTGCTGAAATTAAATGTGTTCTGTTGTGATGTTGCTGCTGGAATTAATGTGTTTTGTTGTGATGATTGTTGCTGCAATTAATGTGTTCTGCTGTGATGTTCTTGCTGGAATTTAATGTGTTCTGCTGTGATGTTAGTGCTGGAATTTAATGTGTTCTGCTATGATGTTCTTGCTGGAATTTAATGTGTTCTGCTGTGATGTTAGTGCTGGAATTTAATGTGTTCTGCTGTGATGTTATTGCTGGAATTTTGTTGAAGAACTATGTGCTGAAATTGATGGTTCCGAGTTGTGTGTTGCGCAGCGAAATTCTGTTTCGCTGCCGCAACTGAATCTCCTGCAGCGAATTGATATTCGCTGCCGATTTGTGTGTTGCGCAGCGAAATTCTGTTTCGCTGCCGCAACGGAACCTACTGCAGCGAATTGATATTCGCTGCCGATTTGTGTGTTGCGCAGCGAAATTCTGTTTCGCTGCCGCAACTGAATCTCCTGCAGCGAATTGATATTCGCTGCCGATTTCTGTGTTGCGCAGCGAAATTCTGTTTCGCTGCCGCAACGGAACCTACTACAGCGAATTGATATTCGCTGCCGATTTGTGTGTTGCGCAGCAAAATTATGTTTCGCTGCACGACTGAACTTCCTGCAGCGAATTGATATTCGCTGCCGAGTTGTGCGTTGCGCAGCGAAACTGGGCACCAACAGCGATGCAGTTTTCGCTGCCGAACTGGCTGCCGCCATCGAAACAGGTCGCTGCCGAACTGGCAGCCCGCAGCGAACCAGTTCTCGCTGCCGAATTCCTACAATAAGCCTCCTAGGCAGGAATGACTTAAATGCTAGTAACAATCTCATGTTATGATGGTGAAAATATGGAACACTTGAATGTGAACATATGAACTCTTGAAATAAGTGTGATGATGAGTATGATTCAAAAATAAAATAAATACAACTGTGCTGATTTGTGACCATTGATGTCTTAGGTGGTGCGGTCGGGATTGGACCATCATCAAGACAGGATCGACCCACAGGTGGAGCAGGTAGGTGACTTGCACCTTCCTTTTTCTTACGTTGAATCTTGAAATATTTTAACTTGAGTACTATCATATTGTTAGAACCGATATTAGATTGTTGAACGCTTGAATGTTGATTAAAGATTGATTAGCTTCGGCTAATGGCATCCGAATGGATGGCCGGGACAAAAGAGTGATTAGCTTCGGCTAATGGCGTCCGAAGGGATGGCCGGGACAAAGAATGATTAGCTTCGGCTAATGGCATCCGAAAGGATGGCCGGGAAAAGGAGTGATTAGCTTCGGCTAATGGCATCCAAACGGATGGCCGGGACAAAGAATGATTAGCTTTGGCTAATGGCGTCCGAATGGATGGGCGGGATGAAGGACTGATTAGCTTCGGCTAATGGCATCCCAACGGATGGATGGCCGGGATAAAAGAGTGACTTCGCTGCCGATTCTGGATCGGCAGCGACGCAGATTCCGCTGCCGATTCTGGATCGGCAGCAACACAGTTTTCGCTGCCGATTCCTTGATCGGCAGCAATGCAGTTTTTGCTGCCGATTTTGGATCGGCAGCGACACAGCTTTCACCATGGATGGCCGACACAAATGAATGACTAGTTTTGGCGAATGGCATCCGAAAACTTGTGTATCTATATGTACTACTAGTTGTTGTAGCAAATACATGAAGAAATTATAATTTTAATATTTATTTAATTGCCAAACCGTGAGTTACCATTCTTATTATTTTAAATATTTGCATTCTTTAAATGTTTGTACTGCTGCGGACTTCACACCAACGAGATGTCTAGGAAACCCGATACAACGGGAACCTATTTTGCAAGGAATTATGTAGATGTATCTTAAATCACAATGTATTTTGTATGGATCAATGTACTGAATGTATAACTTTTATTAGATCCTTTTTGTTTAAAATTGTGATGACTATTAGTAGGAGAAGACTGTAAACTCATGTCTATGTATATATTTTTAATATGAACTTCAAATCAAGCAACCTTAATATTACGTGTTTGTGTAAGATTCACTTTGAAATGAAATGTTGATTGTATGGATTGTATTTCGATGATGTGAGGATTTAGATTCATTGATTGCCGGCACCATGTGGATTGAATGCATAAAAAAAATAAAATAAAAAAAATTACTGTTGTGTTGGGCTTGGAAAGCCGGGTTGTTACAATCATCGCCCATGGATTACGTTAGAATCAGAAATCATTGACGAAAACTGAGTCCCTGCCTACCCATAAATCATCACCGGAACCCATTTCCACGTCTGAAGCTGAAATCGTCACCGCCCATGGACTACGTCATAATCAGAAATCATTGACGAAAACTGTGTCCTTGGAGACCCAGAAATCATCACTAGAACCCAGTTCCATAGGTGACACTTAAATCATCATCGCCCATGGCTTACGTCAGAATCAGAAATCATTGACGAAAACTGAGTCCCTGCAGACCCATAAATCATCACCGGAACCCATTTCTAAGGGTGACGCTGAAATCTTCAGCACCTATTTCCTACGTCATAAGAAAAAATCTTTGACTAAAACTGCGTCCTTGGAGACCCATAAATAATCACCGGAACCCAGTTCCAAGGCTGACGCTGAAATCATCATCGTCCATGGCTTACGTCAGAATCAGAAATCATTGACGAAAACTGCGTTCCTAGAGACCCAAATATCATCACCGGAACCATTTCCACGGCTGACGCTGAAATCTTCAGCACCCATGGCCTACGTCATAATCAGAAATCATTGACGAAAACTGAGTCCCTGCCTACCCATAAATCATCACCGGAACCCATTTCCACGTCTGAAGCTGAAATCGTCACCGCCCATGGACTACGTCATAATCAGAAATCATTGACGAAAACTGTGTCCTTGGAGACCCAGAAATCATCACTAGAACCCAGTTCCATAGGTGACACTTAAATCATCATCGCCCATGGCTTACGTCAGAATTAGAAATCATTGACGAAAACTGAGTCCCTGCAGACCCATAAATCATCACCGGAACCCATTTCTACGGCTGACGCTGAAATCTTCAGCACCCATTTCCTACGTCATAAGAAAAAATCTTTGACTAAAACTGCGTCCTTGGAGACCCATAAATAATCACCGGAACCCAGTTCCAAGGCTGACGCTGAAATCATCATCGTCCATGGCTTACGTCAGAATCAGAAATCATTGACTAAAACTGCGTTCCTAGAGACCCAAATATCATCACCGGAACCATTTCCACGGCTGACGCTGAAATCTTCAGCACCCATGGCCTACGTCATAATCAGAAATCATTGACGAAAACTGAGTCCCTGCCTACCTAGAAATCATCACCGGAACCCATTTCCACAGCTGACACTGAAATCTTCACACCCGTGGCCTACATCATAATCAGAAATCATTGAATAAAACTACGTCCCTGGGAACCCAGAAATCATCACCGGAACCCACTTCCAAGGATGACGCTGAAATCCTCAACGTCCATGGCGTAGATCAGAATCAGAAATAATTGACGAACACTGAGTCCCTACCGAACTAGAAATCATCACCAGAACATAGTTCGACAGCTGACGCTGAAATCTTCTCGGCCCATGCAGTACGTGAGAATAAGGAATCATTGACGAAAACTGAGTTCCTAGAGACCCAAATATCATCACCAGAACCATTTCCACGGCTGACGCTGAAATCTTCAGCACCCATGGCCTACGTCATAATCAGAAATCATTGACGAAAACTGAGTCCCTGCCGAACCAGAAATCATCACCAGAACACAGTTCGACAGCTGACGCTGAAATCTTCTCCGCGCATGCAGTACGTGAGAATCAAGAATCATTGATGAAAACTCAGTCCTTACCGACCCATAAATCATCACCGGAACCCAGTTCCAAGGCTAAGGCTGAAATCCTCATCGTCCATGGCTTACGTCAGAATCAGAAATCATTGACGAAAACTGAGTTCCTAGAGACCCAAATATCATCACCGGAACCCTTTCCACGGCTGACGCTGAAATCTTCAGCACCCATGGCTTACGTCATAATCAGAAATCATTGACGAAAACTGAGGCCCTACCGAACTAGAAATCATCACCAGAACATAGTTCGACAGCTGACGCTGAAATCTTCTCCGCCCATGCAGTACGTGAGAATAAGGAATCATTGACGAAAACTGAGTTCCTAGAGACCCAAATATCATCACCAGAACCATTTCCACGGCTGACGCTGAAATCTTCAGCACCCATGGCCTACGTCATAATCAGAAATCATTGACGAAAACTGAGTCCCTGCCGAACCAGAAATCATCACCAGAACACAGTTCGACAGCTGACGATGAAATCTTCTCCGCGCATGCAGTACGTGAGAATCAGGAATCATTGATGAAAACTCAGTCCTTGCCGACCCATAAATCATCACCGGAACCCAGTTCCAAGGCTGACGCTGAAATCGTCACCGCCTATGGACTACGTCATCATCAAAAATCATTGACGAACACTGCGTCCTTGGAGACCCAGAAATTATCACCGGAACCCAGTTCCAGGGGTGACGCTGAAATCATCATCGCCCATGGATTACGTCAGAATCAGAAATCATTGACGAAAACTGAGTTCCTAGAGACCCAAATATCATCACCGGAACCATTTCCACGGCTGATGCTGAAATCTTCAGCACCCATGGCCTACATCATAATCAGAAATCATTGACGAAAACTGAGTCCCTGCCGAACCAGAAATCATCACCAGAACACAGTTCGACACCTGACACTGAACGCTTCTCCGCCCATGCAGTACGTGAGAATAAGGAATCATTGACGAGAACTAAGTCCCTGCCGACCCATAAATCATCACCGGAACCCATTTCCATGTCTGAAGCTGAAATCGTCACCGCCCATGGACTACGTCATAAACAGAAATCATTGACAAAAACTACATCCCTGGAGACCCATAAATAATCACCGGAACCCAGTTCCAAGGCTGACGCTGAAATCTTTAGCGCCCATGGCCTACATCAGAATCAGAAATCATTGACGAAAAATGAGTCCCTACCGAACCAGAAATCATCACCAGAACACAGTTCGACAGCTGACACTGAAAGCTTCTCCGCCCATGGAGCACGTGAGAATCAGGAATCATTGACGAAAACTAAGTCCCTGCCGACCCATAAATCATCACCGGAACCAAGTTCCACGTCTGACGCTGAAATCGTCACCGCCCATGGACTACGTCATCATCAGAAATCATTGACGAACACTGCGTCCTTCGAGACCCAGAAATCATCACCGGAACCCAGTTCCACGGCTGACGTTGAAATCGTCACCGCCTATGGACTACGTCATCATCAGAAATCATTGACGAACACTGCGTCCTTCGAGACCCATAAATCATCACCGGAACCCAGTTCCAGGGGTGACGCTGAAATCATCATCGCCCATGGATTACGTTAGAATCAGAAATCATTGACGAAAACTGAGTCCCTGCCTATCCAGAAATCATCACCGGAATCCATTTCCACGGCTGACGCTGAAATCTTCACACCCGTGGCCTACATCATAATCAGAAATCATTGAATAAAACTACGTCGCTGGGAACCCAGAAATCATCACCGGAACCCACTTCCAAGGATGACACTGAAATCCTCAACGTCCATGGCGTAGATCAGAATCAGAAATAATTGACGAAAACTGAGTCCCTACCGAACCAGAAATCATCACCATAACATAGTTCGACAGCTGACGTTGAAATCTTCTCCGCCCATGCAGTACGTGAGAATATGGAATCATTGACGAAAACTAAGTCCCTGCCGACCCATAAATCATCACCGGAACCCATTTCCACGTCTGAAGCTGAAATCGTCACCGCCCATGGACTATGTCATAATCAGAAATCATTGACGAAAATTGTGTCCTTGGAGACCCAGAAATCATCACTAGAACCAAGTTCCATAGGTGACACTGAAATCATCATCGCCCATGGCTTACGTCAGAATCAGAAATCATTGACGAAAACGGAGTTCCTAGAGACCCAAATATCATCACCGGAACCATTTCCACGGCTGACGCTGAAATCTTCAGCACCCATGGCCTACGTCATAATCAGAAATCATTGACGAAAACTGAGCCCCTGCCGAACCAGAAATCATCACCAGAACACAGTTCGACAGCTGACGCTGAAATCTTCCCCGCGCATGCAGTACGTGAGAATCAGGAATCATTGACGAAAACTAAGTCCTTGCCGACCCATAAATCATCACCGGAACCCAGTTCCATGGCTGACGCTGAAATCGTCACCGCCTATGGACTACGTCATCATCAGAAATCATTGACGAACACTGCGTCCTTCGAGACCCATAAATCATCACCGGAACCCAGTTCCAGGGGTGACGCTGAAATCATCATCGCCCATGGATTACGTTAGAATCAGAAATCATTGACGAAAACTGAGTCCCTGCCTATCCAGAAATCATCACCGGAATCCATTTCCACGGCTGACGCTGAAATCTTCACACCCGTGGCCTACATCATAATCAGAAATCATTGAATAAAACTACGTCGCTGGGAACCCAGAAATCATCACCGGAACCCACTTCCAAGGATGACACTGAAATCCTCAACGTCCATGGCGTAGATCAGAATCAGAAATAATTGACGAAAACTGAGTCCCTACCGAACCAGAAATCATCACCATACCATAGTTCGACAGCTGACGTTGAAATCTTCTCCGCCCATGCAGTACGTGAGAATATGGAATCATTGACGAAAACTAAGTCCCTGCCGACCCATAAATCATCACCGGAACCCATTTCCACGTCTGAAGCTGAAATCGTCACCGCCCATGGACTATGTCATAATCAGAAATCATTGACGAAAATTGTGTCCTTGGAGACCCAGAAATCATCACTAAACCAAGTTCCATAGGTGACATGAAATCATCATCGCCCATGGCTTACGTCAGAATCAGAAATCATTGACGAAAACGGAGTTCCTAGAGACCCAAATATCATCACCGGAACCATTTCCACGGCTGACGCTGAAATCTTCAGCACCCATGGCCTACGTCATAATCAGAAATCATTGACGAAAACTGATCCCCTGCCGAACCAGAAATCATCACCAGAACACAGTTCGACAGCTGACGCTGAAATCTTCCCCGCGCATGCAGTACGTGAGAATCAGGAATCATTGACGAAAACTAAGTCCTTGGCCGACCCATAAATCATCACCGGAACCCAGTTCCACGGCTGACGCTGAAATCGTCACCGCCTATGGACTACGTCATCATCAGAAATCATTGACGAACACTGCGTCCTTCGAGACCCATAAATCATCACCGGAACCCAGTTCCAGGTGACGCTGAAATCATCATCGCCCATGGATTACTTAGAATCAGAAATCATTGACGAAAACTGAGTCCCTGCCTATCCAAAATCATCACCGGAATCCATTTCCACGGCTGACGCTGAAATCTTCACACCCGTGGCCTACATCATATTCAGAAATCATTGACTAAAACTACGTCGCTGGAACCCAGAAATCATCACCGGAACCCACTTCCAAGGATGACACTGAAATCCTCAACGTCCATGGCGTAGATCAGAATCAGAAATAATTGACGAAAACTGAGTCCCTACCGAACCAGAAATCATCACCATACCAGAAATAGTTCGACAGCTGACGTTGAAATCTTCTCCCCCATGCAGTACGTGAGAATATGGAATCATTGACGAAAACTAAGTCCCTGCCGACCCATAAATCATCACCGGAACCCATTTCCACGTCTGAAGCTGAAATCGTCACCGCCCATGGACTAGTCATAATCAGAAATCATTGACGAAAATTGTGTCCTTGGAGACCCAGAAATCATCACTAGAACCAAGTTCCATAGGTGACACTGAAATCATCATCGCCCATGGCTTACGTCAGAATCAGAAATCATTGACGAAAACTAGTTCCTAGAGACCCAAATATCATCACCGGAACCATTTCCACGGCTGACGCTGAAATCTTCAGCACCCATGGCCTACGTCATAATCAGAAATCATTGACGAAAACTGAGCCCTGCCGAACCAGAAATCATCACCAGAACACAGTTCGACAGCTGACGCTGAAATCTTCCCCGCGCATGCAAGTACGTGAGAATCAGGAATCATTGACGAAAACTAAGTCCTTGCCAACCCATAAATCATCACCGGAACCCAGTTCCACGGCTGACGCTGAAATCGTCACCGCCTATGGACTACGTCATCATCAGAAATCATGACGAACACTGCGTCCTTCGAGACCCATAAATCATCACCGGAACCCAGTTCCAGGGGTGACGCTGAAATCATCATCGCCCATGGATTACGTTAGAATCAGAAATCATTGACGAAAAACTGAGTCCCTGCCTATCCAGAAATCATCACCGGAATCCATTTCCACGGCTGACGCTGAAATCTTCACACCCATGGCCTACATCATTATAAATCATTGACTAAAACTACGTCCTGGAACCCAGAAATCATCACCGGAACCCACTTCCAAGGATGACACTGAAATCCTCAACGTCCATGGCGTAGATCAAATCAGAAATAATTGACGAAAACTGAGTCCCTACCGAACCAAAATCATCACCATAACCAGAAATAGTTCGACAGCTGACGTTGAAATCTTCTCCGCCATGCAGTACGTGAGAATATGGAATCATTGACGAAAACTAAGTCCCTGCCGACCCATAAATCATCACCGGAACCCATTTCCACGTCTGAAGCTGAAATCGTCACCGCCCATGGACTATGTCATAATCAGAAATCATTGACGAAAATTGTGTCCTTGGAGACCCAGAAATCATCACTAGAACCAAGTTCCATAGGTGACACTGAAATCATCATCGCCCATGGCTTACGTCAGAATCAGAAATCATTGACGAAAACGAGTTCCTAGAGACCCAAATATCATCACCGGAACCATTTCCACGGCTGACGCTGAAATCTTCAGCACCCATGGCCTACGTCATAATCAGAAATCATTGACGAAAACTGAGCCCCTGCCGAACCAGAAATCATCACCAGAACACAGTTCGACAGCTGACGCTGAAATTCCCCGCGCCATGCAGTACGTGAGAATCAGGAATCATTGACGAAAACTAAGTCCTTGCCGACCCATAAATCATCACCGGAACCCAGTTCCACGGCTGACGCTGAAATCGTCACCGCCTATGGACTACGTCATCATCAGAAATCATTGACGAACACTGCGTCCTTCGAGACCCATAAATCATCACCGGAACCCAGTTCCAGGGGTGACGCTGAAATCATCATCGCCCATGGATTACGTTAGAATCAGAAATCATTGACGAAAACTGAGTCCCTGCCTATCCAGAAATCATCACCGGAATCCATTTCCACGGCTGACGCTGAAATCTTCACACCCGTGGCCTACATCATTATAGAAATCATTGACTAAAACTACGTCGCTGGGAACCCAGAAATCATCACCGGAACCCACTTCCAAGGATGACACTGAAATCCTCAACGTCCATGGCGTAGATCAGAATCAGAAATAATTGACGAAAACTGAGTCCCTACCGAACCAGAAATCATCACCATAACCAGAAATAGTTCGACAGCTGACGTTGAAATCTTCTCCGCCCATGCAGTACGTGAGAAATGGAATCATTGACGAAAACTAAGTCCCTGCCGACCCATAAATCATCACCGGAACCCATTTCCACGTCTGAAGCTGAAATCGTCACCGCCCATGGACTATGTCATAATCAGAAATCATTGACGAAAATTGTGTCCTTGGAGACCCAGAAATCATCACTAGAACCAGTTCCATAGGTGACACTGAAATCATCATCGCCCATGGCTTACGTCAGAATCAGAAATCATTGACGAAAACTGAGTTCCTAGAGACCCAAATATCATCACCGGAACCATTTCCACGGCTGACGCTGAAATCTTCAGCACCCATGGCCTCGTCATCATCAGAAATCATTGACGAAACTGAGCCCCTGCCGAACCAGAAATCATCACCAGAACACAGTTCGACAGCTGACGCTGAAATCTTCCCCGCGCATGCAGTACGTGAGAATCAGGAATCATTGATGAAAACTAAGTCCTTGCCGACCCATAAATCATCACCGGAACCCAGTTCCACGGCTGACGCTGAAATCGTCACCGCCTATGGACTACGTCATCATCAGAAATCATTGACGAACACTGCGTCCTTCGAGACCCATAAATCATCACCGGAACCCAGTTCCAGGGGTGACGCTGAAATCATCATCGCCCATGGATTACGTTAGAATCAGAAATCATTGACGAAAACTGAGTCCCTGCCTATCCAGAAATCATCACCGGAATCCATTTCCACGGCTGACGCTGAAATCTTCACACCCGTGGCCTACATCATAATCAGAAATCATTGAATAAAACTACGTCGCTGGGAACCCAGAAATCATCACCGGAACCCACTTCCAAGGATGACACTGAAATCCTCAACGTCCATGGCGTAGATCAGAATCAGAAATAATTGACGAAAACTGAGTCCCTACCGAACCAGAAATCATCACCATAACATAGTTCGACAGCTGACGTTGAAATCTTCTCCGCCCATGCAGTACGTGAGAATATGGAATCATTGACGAGAACTAAGTCCCTGCCGACCCATAAATCATCACCGGAACCCATTTCCACGTCTGAAGCTGAAATCGTCACCGCCCATGGACTATGTCATAATCAGAAATCATTGACGAAAATTGTGTCCTTGGAGACCCAGAAATCATCACTAGAACCAAGTTCCATAGGTGACACTGAAATCATCATCGCCCATGGCTTACGTCAGAATCAGAAATCATTGACGAAAACTGAGTTCCTAGAGACCCAAATATCATCACCGGAACCATTTCCACGGCTGACGCTGAAATCTTCAGCACCCATGGCCTACGTCATAATCAGAAATCATTGACGAAAACTGAGCCCCTGCCGAACCAGAAATCATCACCAGAACACAGTTCGACAGCTGACGCTGAAATCTTCCCCGCGCATGCAGTACGTGAGAATCAGGAATCATTGATGAAAACTAAGTCCTTGCCGACCCATAAATCATCACCGGAACCCAGTTCCACGGCTGACGCTGAAATCGTCACCGCCTATGGACTACGTCATCATCAGAAATCATTGACGAACACTGCGTCCTTCGAGACCCATAAATCATCACCGGAACCCAGTTCCAGGGGTGACGCTGAAATCATCATCGCCCATGGCTTACGTCAGAATCAGAAATCATTGACGAAAACTGAGTTCCTAGAGACCCAAATATCATCACCGGAACCATTTCCACGGCTGACGCTGAAATCTTCAGCACCCATGGCCTACGTCATCATCAGAAATCATTGACGAAAACTGAGCCCCTGCCGAACCAGAAATCATCACCAGAACACAGTTCGACAGCTGACGCTGAAATCTTCCCGCGCATGCAGTACGTGAGAATCAGGAATCATTGATGAAAACTAAGTCCTTGCCGACCCATAAATCATCACCGGAACCCAGTTCCACGGCTGACGCTGAAATCGTCACCGCCTATGGACTACGTCATCATCAGAAATCATTGACGAACACTGCGTCCTTCGAGACCCATAAATCATCACCGGAACCCAGTTCCAGGGGTGACGCTGAAATCATCATCGCCCATGGATTACGTTAGAATCAGAAATCATTGACGAAAACTGAGTCCCTGCCTATCCAGAAATCATCACCGGAATCCATTTCACGGCTGACGCTGAAATCTTCACACCCGTGGCCTACATCATAAATCAGAAATCATTGAATAAAACTACGTCGCTGGGAACCCAGAAATCATCACCGGAACCCACTTCCAAGGATGACACTGAAATCCTCAACGTCCATGGCGTAGATCAGAATCAGAAATAATTGACGAAAACTGAGTCCCTACCGAACCAGAAATCATCACCATAACATAGTTCGACACGCTGACGTTGAAATCTTCTCCGCCCATGCAGTACGTGAGAATATGGAATCATTGACGAGAACTAAGTCCCTGCCGACCCATAAATCATCACCGGAACCCATTTCCACGTCTGAAGCTGAAATCGTCACCCGCCCATGGACTATGTCATAATCAGAAATCATTGACGAAAATTGTGTCCTTGGAGACCCAGAAATCATCACTAGAACCAAGTTCCATAGGTGACACTACTGAAATCATCATCGCCATGGCTTACGTCAGAATCAGAAATCATTGACGAAAACTGAGTTCCTAGAGACCCAAATATCATCACCGAAACCATTTTCCACGGCTGACGCTGAAATCTTCAGCACCCATGGCCTACGTCAAATAATCAGAAATCATTGACGAAAAACTGAGCCCCTGCCGAACCAGAAATCAATCACCAGAACACAGTTCGACAGCTGACGCTGAAATCTTCCCCGCGCATGCAGTACGTGAGAATCAGGAATCATTGATGAAAACTAAGTCCTTGCCGACCCATAAATCATCACCGAACCCAGTTCCACGGCTGACGCTGAAATCGTCACCGCCTATGGACTACGTCATCATCAGAAATCATTGACGAACACTGCGTCCTTCGAGACCCATAAATCATCACCGGAACCCCAGTTCCAGGGGTGACGCTGAAATCATCATCGCCCATGGCTTACGTCAGAATCAGAAATCATTGACGAAAACTGAGTTCCTAGAGACCCAAATATCATCAACCGGAACCATTTCCACGGCTGACGCTGAAATCTTCAGCACCCATGGCCTACGTCATCATCAGAAATCATTGACGAAAACTGAGCCCCTGCCGAACCAGAAAATCATCACCAGAACACAGTTCGACAGCTGACGCTGAAATCTTCCCCGCGCATGCAGTACGTGAGAATCAGGAATCATTGACGAAAAACTAAGTCCTTGCCGACCCATAAATCATCACCGGAACCCAGTTCCACGGCTGACGCTGAAATCGTCACCGCCTATGGACTACGTCATCATCAGAAATCATTGACGAACACTGCGTCCTTCGAGACCCATAAATCATCACCGGAACCCAGTTCCAGGGGTGACGCTGAAAATCATCATCGCCCATGGATTACGTTAGAATCAGAAATCATTGACGAAAACTGAGTCCCTGCCTATCCAGAAATCATCACCGGAATCCATTTCCACGGCTGACGCTGAAATCTTCACACCCGTGGCCTACATCATTAATTAGAAATCATTGACTAAAACTACGTCGCTGGGAACCCAGAAATCATCATCACTGGAACCCACTTCCAAGGATGACACTGAAATCCTCAACGTCCATGGCGTAGATCAGAATCAGAAATAATTGACGAAAACTGAGTCCCTACCGAACCAGAAATCATCACCATAACCAGAAATAGTTCGACAGCTGACGTTGAAAATCTTCTCCGCCCATGCAGTACGTGAGAATATGGAATCATTGACGAGAACTAAGTCCCTGCCGACCCATAAATCATCACCGGAACCCATTTCCACGTCTGAAGCTGAAATCGTCACCGCCCATGGACTATGTCATAATCAGAAATCATTGACGAAAATTGTGTCCTTGGAGACCCAGAAATCATCACTAGAACCAAGTTCCATAGGTGACACTGAAATCATCATCGCCCATGGCTTACGTCAGAATCAGAAATCATTGACGAAAACTGAGTTCCTAGAGACCCAAATATCATCACCGGAACCATTTCCACGGCTGACGCTGAAATCTTCAGCACCCATGGCCTACGTCATAATCAGAAATCATTGACGAAAAACTGAGCCCCTGCCGAACCAGAAATCATCACCAGAACACAGTTCGACAGCTGACGCTGAAATCTTCCCCGCGCATGCAGTACGTGAGAATCAGGAATCATTGATGAAAACTAAGTCCTGCCGACCCATAAATCATCACCGGAACCCAGTTCCACGGCTGACGCTGAAATCGTCACCGCCTATGGACTACGTCATCATCAGAAATCATTGACGAACACTGCGTCCTTCGAGACCCATAAATCATCACCGGAACCCAGTTCCAGGGGTGACGCTGAAATCATCATCGCCCATGGCTTACGTCAGAATCAGAAATCATTGACGAAAACTGAGTTCCTAGAGACCCAAATATCATCACCGGAACCATTTCCACGGCTGACGCTGAAATCTTCAGCACCCATGGCCTACGTCATCATCAGAAATCATTGACGAAAACTGAGCCCCTGCCGAACCAGAAATCATCACCAGAACACAGTTCGACAGCTGACGCTGAAATCTTCCCCGCGCATGCAGTACGTGAGAATCAGGAATCATTGATGAAAACTAAGTCCTTGCCGACCCATAAATCATCACCGGAACCCAGTTCCACGGCTGACGCTGAAATCGTCACCGCCTATGGACTACGTCATCATCAGAAATCATTGACGAACACTGCGTCCTTCGAGACCCATAAATCATCACCGGAACCCAGTTCCAGGGGTGACGCTGAAATCATCATCGCCCATGGATTACGTTAGAATCAGAAATCATTGACGAAAACTGAGTCCCTGCCTATCCAGAAATCATCACCGGAATCCATTTCCACGGCTGACGCTGAAATCTTCACACCCGTGGCCTACATCATTATTAGAAATCATTGACTAAAACTACGTCGCTGGGAACCCAGAAATCATCACCGGAACCCACTTCCAAGGATGACACTGAAATCCTCAACGTCCATGGCGTAGATCAGAATCAGAAATAATTGACGAAAACTGAGTCCCTACCGAACCAGAAATCATCACCATAACCAGAAATAGTTCGACAGCTGACGTTGAAATCTTCTCCGCCCATGCAGTACGTGAGAATATGGAATCATTGACGAAAACTAAGTCCCTGCCGACCCATAAATCATCACCGGAACCCATTTCCACGTCTGAAGCTGAAATCGTCACCGCCCATGGACTATGTCATAATCAGAAATCATTGACGAAAATTGTGTCCTTGGAGACCCAGAAATCATCACTAGAACCAAGTTCCATAGGTGACACTGAAATCATCATCGCCCATGGCTTACGTCAGAATCAGAAATCATTGACGAAAACTGAGTTCCTAGAGACCCAAATATCATCACCGGAACCATTTCCACGGCTGACGCTGAAATCTTCAGCACCCATGGCCTACGTCATAATCAGAAATCATTGACGAAAACTGAGCCCCTGCCGAACCAGAAATCATCACCAGAACACAGTTCGACAGCTGACGCTGAAATCTTCCCCGCGCATGCAGTACGTGAGAATCAGGAATCATTGATGAAAACTAAGTCCTTGCCGACCCATAAATCATCACCGGAACCCAGTTCCACGGCTGACGATGAAATCGTCACCGCCTATGGACTACGTCATCATCAGAAATCATTGACGAACACTGCGTCCTTCGAGACCCATAAATCATCACCGGAACCCAGTTCCAGGGGTGACGCTGAAATCATCATCGCCCATGGCTTACGTCAGAATCAGAAATCATTGACGAAAACTGAGTTCCTAGAGACCCAAATATCATCACCGGAACCATTTCCACGGCTGACGCTGAAATCTTCAGCACCCATGGCCTACGTCATCATCAGAAATCATTGACGAAAAACTGAGCCCCTGCCGAACCAGAAATCATCACCAGAACACAGTTCGACAGCTGACGCTGAAATCTTCCCCGCGCATGCAGTACGTGAGAATCAGGAATCATTGATGAAAACTAAGTCCTTGCCGACCCATAAATCATCACCGGAACCCAGTTCCACGGCTGACGCTGAAATCGTCACCGCCTATGGACTACGTCATCATCAGAAATCATTGACGAACACTGCGTCCTTCGAGACCCATAAATCATCACCGGAACCCAGTTCCAGGGGTGACGCTGAAATCATCATCGCCCATGGCTTACGTCAGAATCAGAAATCATTGACGAAAACTGAGTCCTAGAGACCCAAAATATCATCACCGGAACCATTTCCACGGCTGACGCTGAAATCTTCAGCACCCATGGCCTACGTCATAATCAGAAATCATTGACGAAAACTGAGCCCCTGCCGAACCAGAAATCATCACCAGAACACAGTTCGACAGCTGAACGCTGAAATCTTCCCGCCATGCAGTACGTGAGAATCAGGAATCATTGACGAAAACTAAGTCCCTTGCCGACCCATAAATCATCACCGGAACCCATTTCCACGTCTGAATCTGAAATCGTCACCGCCCATGGACTAGTCATAATCAGAAATCATTGACGAAAATTGTGTCCTGGAGACCCAGAAATCATCACTAGAACCAAGTTCCAGGGGTGACGCTGAAATCATCATCGCCCATGGCTTACGTCAGAATCAGAAATCATTGACGAAAACTGAGTTCCTAGAGACCCAAATATCATCACCGGAACCATTTCCACGGCTGACGCTGAAATCTTCAGCACCCATGGCCTACGTCATCATCAGAAATCATTGACGAAAACTGAGCCCCTGCCGAACAGAAATCATCACCAGAACACAGTTCGACAGCTGACGCTGAAATCTTCCCGCGCATGCAGTACGTGAGAATCAGGAATCATTGATGAAAAACTAAGTCCTTGCCGACCCATAAATCATCACCGGAACCCAGTTCCACGGCTGACGCTGAAATCGTCACCGCCTATGGACTACGTCATCATCAGAAATCAATTGACGAACACTGCGTCCTTCGAGACCCATAAATCATCACCGGAACCCAGTTCCAGGGGTGACGCTGAAATCATCATCGCCCATGGATTACGTTAGAATCAGAAATCATTGAACGAAAACTGAGTCCCTGCCCTATCCAGAAATCATCACCGGAATCCATTTCCACGGCTGACGCTGAAATCTTCACACCCGTGGCCTACATCATAATCAGAAATCATTGAATAAAACTACGTCGCTGGGAACCCAGAAATCAATCACCGGAACCCACTTCCAAGGATGACACTGAAATCCTCAACGTCCATGGCGTAGATCAGAATCAGAAATAATTGACGAAAAACTGAGTCCCTACCGAACCAGAAATCATCACCATAACATAGTTCGACAGCTGACGTTGAAAATCTTCTCCGCCCATGCAGTACGTGAGAATATGGAATCATTGACGAGAACTAAGTACCTGCCGACCCATAATCATCACCGGAACCCATTTCCACGTCTGAAGCTGAAATCGTCACCGCCCAATGATGGACTATGTCATAATCAGAAATCATTGACGAAAATTGTGTCCTTGGAGACCCAGAAATCATCACTAGAACCAAGTTCCATAGGTGACACTGAAAATCATCAATCGCCCATGGCTTACGTCAGAATCAGAAATCATTGACGAAAAACTGAGTTCCTAGAGACCCAAATATCATCACCGGAACCATTTCCACGGCTGACGCTGAAATCTTCAGCACCCATGGCCTACGTCATAATCAGAAATCATTGACGAAAACTGAGCCCCTGCCGAACCAGAAATCATCACCAGAACACAGTTCGACAGCTGACGCTGAAATCTTCCCCGCGCATGCAGTACGTGAGAATCAGGAATCATTGATGAAAACTAAGTCCTTGCCGACCCATAAATCATCACCGGAACCCAGTTCCACGGCTGACGCTGAAATCGTCACCGCCTATGGACTACGTCATCATCAGAAATCATTGACCGAACACTGCGTCCTTCGAGACCCATAAATCATCACCGGAACCCAGTTCCAGGGGTGACGCTGAAATCATCATCGCCCATGGCTTACGTCAGAATCAGAAATCATTGACGAAAACTGAGTTCCTAGAGACCCAAATATCATCACCGGAACCATTTCCACGGCTGACGCTGAAATCTTCAGCACCCATGGCCTACGTCATCATCAGAAATCATTGACGAAAACTGAGCCCCTGCCGAACCAGAAATCATCACCAGAACACAGTTCGACAGCTGACGCTGAAATCTTCCCCGCGCATGCAGTACGTGAGAATCAGGAATCATTGACGAAAACTAAGTCCTTGCCGACCCATAAATCATCACCGGAACCCAGTTCCACGGCTGACGCTGAAATCGTCACCGCCTATGGACTACGTCATCATCAGAAATCATTGACGAACACTGCGTCCTTCGAGACCCATAAATCATCACCGGAACCCAGTTCCAGGGTGACGCTGAAATCATCATCGCCCATGGATTACGTTAGAATCAGAAATCATTGACGAAAACTGAGTCCTGCCTATCCAGAAATCATCACCGGAATCCATTTCCACGGCTGACGCTGAAATCTTCACACCCGTGGCCTACATCATTATTAGAAATCATTGACTAAAACTACGTCGCTGGAACCAGAAATCATCACTGGAACCCACTTCAAGGATGACACTGAAATCCTCAACGTCCATGGCGTAGATCAGAATCAGAAAGAAATAATTGACGGAAAAACTGAGTCCCTACCGAACCAGAAATCATCACCATAACCAGAAATAGTTCGACAGCTGACGTTGAAATCTTCTCCGCCCATGCAGTACGTGAGAATATGGAATCATTGACGGAACTAAGTCCCTGCCGACCCATAATCATCACCGGAACCCATTTCCACGTCTGAAGCTGAAATCGTCACCGCCCATGGACTATGTCATAATCAGAAATCATTGACGAAAATTGTGTCCTTGGAGACCCAGAAATCATCACTAGAACCAAGTTCCATAGGTGACACTGAAATCATCATCGCCCATGGCTACGTCAGAATCAGAAATCATTGACGAAAACTGGTTCCTAGAGACCCAAATATCATCACCGGAACCATTTCACGGCTGACGCTGAAATCTTCAGCACCCATGGCCTACGTCATAATCAGAAATCATTGACGAAAACTGAAGCCCCTGCCGAACCAGAAATCATCACCAGAACACAGTTCGACAGCTGACGCTGAAATCTTCCCCGCGCATGCAGTACGTGAGAATCAGGAATCATTGATGAAAACTAAGTCCTTGCCGACCCATAAATCATCACCGGAACCCAGTTCCACGGCTGACGCTGAAATCGTCACCGCCTATGGACTACGTCATCATCAGAAATCATTGACGAACACTGCGTCCTTCGAGACCCATAAATCATCACCGGAACCCAGTTCCAGGGTGACGCTGAAATCATCATCGCCCATGGCTTACGTCAGAATCAGAAATCATTGACGAAAACTGAGTTCCTAGAGACCCAAATATCATCACCGGAACCATTTCCACGGCTGACGCTGAAATCTTCAGCACCCATGGCCTACGTCATCATCAGAAATCATTGACGAAAACTGAGACCCTGCCGAACCAGAAATCATCACCAGAACACAGTTCGACAGCTGACGCTGAAATCTTCCCGCGCATGCAGTACGTGAGAATCAGGAATCATTGATGAAAAACTAAGTCCTTGCCGACCCATAAATCATCACCGGAACCCAGTTCCACGGCTGACGCTGAAAATCGTCACCGCCTATGGACTACGTCATCATCAGAAATCATTGACGAACACTGCGTCCTTCGAGACCCATAAATCATCACCGGGAACCCAGTTCCAGGGGGACGCTGAAATCATCATCGCCCATGGATTACGTTAGAATCAGATATCATTGACGAAAACTGAGTCCCTGCCTATCCAGAAATCATCACCGGAATCCATTTCCACGGCTGACGCTGAAATCTTCACACCCGTGGCCTACATCATTATTAGAAATCATTGACTAAAACTACGTCGCTGGGAACCCAGAAATCATCACCGGAACCCACTTCCAAGGATGACACTGAAATCCTCAACGTCCATGGCGTAGATCAGAATCAGAAATAATTGACGAAAACTGAGTCCCTACCGAACCAGAAATCATCACCATAACCAGAAATAGTTCGACAGCTGACGTTGAAATCTTCTTCCGCCCATGCAGTACGTGAAGAATATGGAATCATTGACGAAAACTAAGTCCCTGCCGACCCATAAATCATCACCGGAACCCATTTCCACGTCTGAAGCTGAAATCGTCACCGCCCATGGACTATGTCATAATCAGAAATCATTGACGAAAATTGTGTCCTTGGAGACCCAGAAATCATCACTAGAACCAAGTTCCATAGGTGACACTGAAATCATCATCGCCCATGGCTTACGTCAGAATCAGAAATCATTGACGAAAACTGAGTTCCTAGAGACCCAAATATCATCACCGGAACCATTTCCACGGCTGACGCTGAAAATCTTCAGCACCCATGGCCTACGTCATAATCAGAAATCATTGACGAAAACTGAGCCCCTGCCGAACCAGAAATCATCACCAGAACACAGTTCGACAGCTGACGCTGAAATCTTCCCCGCGCATGCAGTACGTGAGAATCAGGAATCATTGATGAAAACTAAGTCCTTGCCGACCCATAAATCATCACCGGAACCCAGTTCCACGGCTGACGATGAAATCGTCACCGCCTATGGACTACGTCATCATCAGAAATCATTGACGAACACTGCGTCCTTCGAGACCCATAAATCATCACCGGAACCCAGTTCCAGGGGTGACGCTGAAATCATCATCGCCCATGGCTTACGTCAGAATCAGAAATCATTGACGAAAACTGAGTTCCTAGAGACCCAAATATCATCACCGGAACCATTTCCACGGCTGACGCTGAAATCTTCAGCACCCATGGCCTACGTCATCATCAGAAATCATTGACGAAAACTGAGCCCCTGCCGAACCAGAAATCATCACCAGAACACAGTTCGACAGCTGACGCTGAAATCTTCCCCGCGCATGCAGTACGTGAGAATCAGGAATCATTGATGAAAACTAAGTCCTTGCCGACCCATAAATCATCACCGGAACCCAGTTCCACGGCTGACGCTGAAATCGTCACCGCCTATGGACTACGTCATCATCAGAAATCATTGACGAACACTGCGTCCTTCGAGACCCATAAATCATCACCGGAACCCAGTTCCAGGGGTGACGCTGAAATCATCATCGCCCATGGCTTACGTCAGAATCAGAAATCATTGACGAAAATTGAGTTCCTAGAGACCCAAATATCATCACCGGAACCATTTCCACGGCTGACGCTGAAATCTTCAGCACCCATGGCCTACGTCATCATCAGAAATCATTGACGAAAACTGAGCCCCTGCCGAACCAGAAATCATCACCAGAACACAGTTCGACAGCTGACGCTGAAATCTTCCCCGCGCATGCAGTACGTGAGAATCAGGAATCATTGATGAAAACTAAGTCCTTGCCGACCCATAAATCATCACCGGAACCCATTTCCACGTCTGAATCTGAAATCGTCACCGCCCATGGACTATGTCATAATCAGAAATCATTGACGAAAATTGTGTCCTTGGAGACCCAGAAATCATCACTAGAACCAAGTTCCATAGGTGACACTGAAATCATCATCGCCCATGGCTTACGTCAGAATCAGAAATCATTGACGAAAACTGAGTTCCTAGAGACCCAAATATCATCACCGGAACCATTTCCACGGCTCACGCTGAAATCTTCAGCACCCATGGCCTACGTCATAATCAAAAATCATTGACGAAAACTGAGCCCCTGCCGAACCAGAAATCATCACCAGAACACAGTTCGACAGCTGACGCTGAAATCTTCCCCGCGCATGCAGTACGTGAGAATCAGGAATCATTGACGAAAACTAAGTCCTTGCCGACCCATAAATCATCACCGGAACCCAGTTCCACGGCTGACGCTGAAATCGTCACCGCCTATGGACTACGTCATCATCAGAAATCATTGACGAACACTGCGTCCTTCGAGACCCATAAATCATCACCGGAACCCAGTTCCAGGGGTGACGCTGAAATCATCATCGCCCATGGATTACGTTAGAATCAGAAATCATTGACGAAAACTGAGTCCCTGCCTATCCAGAAATCATCACCGGAATCCATTTCCACGGCTGACGCTGAAATCTTCACACCCGTGGCCTACATCATTATTAGAAATCATTGACTAAAACTACGTCGCTGGGAACCCAGAAATCATCACCGGAACCCACTTCCAAGGATGACACTGAAATCCTCAACGTCCATGGCGTAGATCAGAATCAGAAATAATTGACGAAAACTGAGTCCCTACCGAACCAGAAATCATCACCATACCATAGTTCGACAGCTGACGTTGAAATCTTCTCCGCCCATGCAGTACGTGAGAATATGGAATCATTGACGAAAACTAAGTCCCTGCCGACCCATAAATCATCACCGGAACCCATTTCCACGTCTGAAGCTGAAATCGTCACCGCCCATGGACTATGTCATAATCAGAAATCATTGACGAAAATTGTGTCCTTGGAGACCCAGAAATCATCACTAGAACCAAGTTCCATAGGTGACACTGAAATCATCATCGCCCATGGCTTACGTCAGAATCAGAAATCATTGACGAAAACTGAGTTCCTAGAGACCCAAATATCATCACCGGAACCATTTCCACGGCTGACGCTGAAATCTTCAGCACCCATGGCCTACGTCATAATCAGAAATCATTGACGAAAACTGAGCCCCTGCCGAACCAGAAATCATCACCAGAACACAGTTCGACAGCTGACGCTGAAATCTTCCCCGCGCATGCAGTACGTGAGAATCAGGAATCATTGATGAAAACTAAGTCCTTGCCGACCCATAAATCATCACCGGAACCCAGTTCCACGGCTGACGCTGAAATCGTCACCGCCTATGGACTACGTCATCATCAGAAATCATTGACGAACACTGCGTCCTTCGAGACCCAGAAATCATCACCGAAACCCAGTTCCAGGGGTGACGCTGAAATCATCATCGCCCATGAATTACGTTAGAATCAAAAATCATTGACGAAAACTGAGTCCCTACCTACCCAGAAATCATCACCGGAATCCATTTCCACGGCTGACGCTGAAATGTTCACACCCGTGGCCTACATCATAATCAGAAATCATTGAATAAAACTACGTCGCTGGGAACCCAGAAATCATCACCAGAACCCACTTCCAAGGATGACGCTGAAATCCTCAACATCCATGGCGTAGATCAGAATCAGAAATAATTGACGAAAACTGAGTCCCTACCGAACCAGAAATCATCACCATAACATAGTTCGACAGCTGACGTTGAAATCTTCTCTGCCCCTGCAGTACGTGAGAATAAGGAATCATTGACGAAAACTAAGTCCCTGTCGATCCATAAATCATCACCGGAACCCATTTCCACGTCTGAAGCTGAAATCGTCACCGCCCATGGACTACGTCATAATCAGAAATCATTGACGAAAACTGTGTCCTTGGAGACCCAGAAATCATCACTAGAACCCAGTTCCATAGGTGACACTGAAATCATCATCGCCCATGGATTACGTCAGAATCAGAAATCATTGACGAAAACTGAGTCCCTGCAGACCCATAAATCATCACCGGAACCCATTTCTACGGCCGACGCTGAAATCTTCAGCACCCATTTCCTACGTCCTAAGAAAAAATCATTGACTAAAACTGCGTCCTTGGAGACCCAGAAATCATCACCGGAACCCAGTTCCAGGGGTGACGCTGAAATCATCATCGTCCATGGTTTACTTCAGAATCAGAAATCATTGACGAAAACTGAGTTCCTCGAGACCCAAATATCATCACCGGAACCATTTCCACGGCTGACGCTGAAATCTTCAGCACCCATGGCCTACGTCATAATCAGAAATCATTGACGAAAACTGAGCCCCTGCCGAACCAGAAATCATCACCAGAACACAGTTCGACAGCTGACGCTGAAATCTTCTCCGCGCATGCAGTACGTGAGAATCAGGAATCATTGATGAAAACTAAGTCCTTGCCGACCAATAAATCATCACCGGAACCAAGTTCCACGGTTGACGCTGAAATCGTCACCGCCTATGGACTACGTCATCATCAGAAATCATTGACGAACACTGCGTCCTTCGAGACCCAGAAATCATCACCGGAACCCAGTTCCAGGGGTGACGCTGAAATCATCATCGCCCATGGATTACGTTAGAATCAGAAATCATTGACGAAAACTGAGTCCCTGCCTACCCAGAAATCATCACCGGAATCCATTTCCACGGCTGACGCTGAAATCGTCACCGCCCGTGGCCTACATCATAATCAGAAATCATTGAATAAAACTACGTCCCTGGGAACCCAGAAATCATCACTAGAACCCAGTTCCAACGATGACGCTGAAATCCTCAACGTCCATGGCGTAGATCAGAATCAGAAATAATTGACGAAAACTGAGTCCCTGCCGAACCAGAAATCATCACCAGAACACAGTTCGATAGCTGACGCTGAAATCTTCTCCGCGCATGCAGTACGTGAGAATAAGGAATCATTGACGAAAACTAAGTCCCTGCCGACCCATAAATCATCACCGGAACCCATTTCCACGTCTGAAGTTGAAATCGTTACCACCCATGGACTATGTCATAATCAGAAATCATTGACGAAAATTGTGTCCTTGGAGACCCCGAAATCATCACTAGAACCAAGTTCCATAGGTGACACTGAAATCATCATCGCCCATGGCGTACGTCAGAATCAGAAATCATTGACGAAAACTGAGTTCCTAGAGACCCAAATATCATCACCGGAACCTTTTCCACGGCTCACGCTGAAATCTTCAGCACCCATGGCCTACGTCATAATCAGAAATCATTGACGAAAACTGAGCCCCTGCCGAACCAGAAATCATCACCAGAACACAGTTCGACAGCTGACGCTGAAATCTTCTCCGCGCATGCAGTACGTGAGAATCAGGAATCATTGATGAAAACTAAGTCCTTGCCGACCAATAAATCATCACCGGAACCAAGTTCCACGGTTGACGCTGAAATCGTCACCGCCTATGGACTACGTCATCCTCAGAAATCATTGACGAACACTGCGTCCTTCGAGACCCATAAATCATCACCGGAACCCAGTTCCAGGGGTGACGCTGAAATCATCATCGCCCATGGATTACGTTAGAATCAGAAATCATTGACGAAAACTGAGTCCCTGCCTACCCAGAAATCATCACCGGAATCCATTTCCACGGTTGACGCTGAAATCTTCACACCCGTGGCCTACATCATAATCAGAAATCATTGAATAAAACTACGTCGCTGGGAACCCAGAAATCATCACCGGAACCCACTTCCAAGGATGACGCTGAAATCCTCAACGTCCATGGCGTAGATCAGAATCAGAAATAATTGACGAAAACTAAGTCCCTGCCGACCCATAAATCATCACCGGAACCCATTTCCACGTCTGAAGCTGAAATCGTCACCGCCCATGGACTACATCATAATCAGAAATCATTGACGAAAATTGTGTCCTTGGAGAACCAGAAATCATCACTAGAACGCAGTTCCATAGGTGACACTGAAATCATCATCGCCAATGGCTTACGTCAGAATCAGAAATCATTGACGAAAA
The DNA here is from genome assembly GCA_964019445.1 of Populus tremula. NCBI lineage: Eukaryota > Viridiplantae > Streptophyta > Magnoliopsida > Malpighiales > Salicaceae > Populus > Populus tremula. The sequence continues at coordinate 7,809,454 of CAXHTJ010000007.1, read as the reverse complement.
CTAAGTCCCTGCAGACCCATAAATCATCACCGGAACCCATTTCTACGGCTGACGCTGAAATCTTCAGCACCCATTTCCTACGTCATAAGAAAAAATCATTGACTAAAACTGCGTCCTTGGAGACCCAGAAATAATCACCGGAACCCAGTTCCAAGGATGACGCTGAAATCATCATCGTCCATGGCTTACGTCAGAATCAGACATCATTGACGAAAACTGAGTTCCTAGAGATCCAAATATCATCACCGGAACCATTTCCACGGCTGACGCTGAAATCTTCAGCACCAATGGCCTACGTCATAATCAGAAATCATTGACGAAAACTGAGTCCCTGCCGAACCAGAAATCATCACCAGAACACAGTTCGACAGCTGACGCTAAAATCTTCTCCGCGCATGCAGTACATGAGAATTAGGAATCATTGATGAAAACTAAGTCCTTGCCGACCCATAAATCATCACCGGAACCAAGTTCCACGGCTGATGCTGAAATCGTCACCGCCTATGGACTACGTCATCATCAGAAATCATTGACGAACACTGCGTCCTTCGAGACCCAGAAATCATCACCGGAACCCAGTTCCATGGGTGACGCTGAAATCATCATCACCCATGGATTACGTTAGAATCAGAAATCATTGACGAAAACTAAGTCCCAGCCTACCCATAAATCATCACCGGAATCCATTTCCACGTCTGAAGCTGAAATCGTCACGGCCCATGGACTACGTCATAATCAGAAATCATTGACGAAAACTGTGTCCTTGGAGACCCAGAAATCATCGCTAGAACCCAGTTCCATAGGTGACACTTAAATCATCATCGCCCATGGCTTACGTTAGAATCAGAAATCATTGACGAAAACTGAGTCCCTACAGACCCATAAATCATCACCGGAACCCATTTCTACGGCTGACGCTGAAATCTTCAGCACCCATTTCCTACGTCATAAGAAAAAATCATTGACTAAAACTGCGTCCTTGGAGACCCAGAAATAATCACCGGAACCCAGTTCCAAGGCTGACGCTGAAATCATCATCGTCCATGGCTTACGTCAGAATCAGAAATCATTGACGAAAACTGAGTTCCTCGAGACCCAAATATCATCACCGGAACCATTTCCACGGCTGACGCTGAAATCTTCAGCACCCATGGCCTACGTCATAATCAGAAATCATTGACGAAAACTGAGTTCCTCGAGACCCAAATATCATCACCGGAACCATTTCCACGGCTGACGCTGAAATCTTCAGCACCCATGGCCTACGTCATAATCAGAAATCATTGAATAAAACTACGTCGCTGGGAACCCAGAAATCATCACCGGAACCCACTTCCAAGGATGACACTGAAATCCTCAACGTCCATGGCGTAGATCAGAATCAGAAATAATTGACGAAAACTGAGTCCCTACCGAACCAGAAATCCTCACCATAACATAGTTCGACAGCTGACGTTGAAATCTTCTCCGACCATGCAGTACGTGAGAATATGGAATCATTGACGAAAACTAAGTCCTTGCCGACCCATAAATCATCACCGGAACCAAGTTCCACGGCTGACGCTGAAATCGTCACCGCCTATGGACTACGTCATCATCACAAAATCATTGACGAAAACTGCATCCTTCGAGACCCAAAAATCATCACCGGAACCCAGTTCCAGGGGTGACGCTGAAATCATCATCGCCCATGGATTACTTTAGAATCAGAAATCATTGACGAAAACTGAGTCCTTGCCTACCCAGAAATCATCACCGGAATCCATTTCCACGGCTGACGCTGAAATCTTCACACCCGTGGCCTACATCATAATCAGAAATCATTGAATAAAACTACGTCCCTGGGAACCCAGAAATAATCACCGGAACCCACTTCCAAGGATGACGCTGAAATCTTCAACGTCCTTGGCGTAGATCAGAATCAGAAATAATTGACGAAAACTGAGTCGCTACCGAACCAGAAATCATCACCAGAACATAGTTCGACAGCTGACGCTGAAATCTTCTCCGCCCATGCAGTACGTGAGAATAAGGAATCATTGACGAAAACTAAGTCCCTGCCGACCCATAAATCATCACCGGAACCCATTTCCACGTCTGAAGCTGAACTCGTCACCACCCATGGACTACGTCATAATCAGAAATCATTGAATAAAACTACGTCCCTGCCGAACCAGAAATCATCACCAGAACACAGTTCGACAGCTGACGCTGAAATCTTCTCCGCGCATGCAGTACGTGAGAATCAGGAATCATTGATGAAAACTAAGTCCTTGTCGACCCGTAAATCATCACCGGAACCCAATTCCACGGCTGGCGCTGAAATCGTCACCGCCTATGGACTACGTCATCATCAGAAATCATTGACGAACACTGCGTCCTTCGAGAGCCAGAAATCATCACCGGAATCCATTTCCACGGCTGACACTGAAATCTTCACACCCATGGCCTACATCATAATCAGAAATCATTGAATAAAACTACGTCCTTGGGAACCCAGAAATAATCACCGGAACCCACTTCCAAGGATGACGCTAAAATCCTCAACGTCCATGGCGTAGATCAGAATCAGAAATAATTGACGAAAACTGAGTCCCTACCGAACCAGAAATCATCACCAGAACATAATTCGACAGCTGACGCTGAAATCTTCTCCGCCCATGCAGTACGTGAGAATAAGGAATCATTGACGAAAACTAAGTCCCTGCCGACCCATAAATCATCACCGGAACCCATTTCCACGTCTGAAGCTGAAATCGTCACCGCCCATGGACTACGTCATAATCAGAAAGCATTGATGAAAATTGTGTCCTTGGAGACCCAGAAATCATCACTAGAACCCAGTTCCATAGGTGACACTGATATCATCATCGCCCATGGCTTACGTCAGAATCAGAAATCATTGATGAAAACTGCGTTCCTAGAGACCCAAATATCATCACCGGAACCATTTCCTCGACTGACGCTGAAATCTTCAGCACCCATAGCCTACGTCATAATTAGAAATCATTGACGAAAACTGAGTCCCAGCCTACCTAGAAATCATCACCGGAATCCATTTCCACGACTGACGCTGAAATCTTCACACCCGTGGCCTCCATCATAATCAGAAATCATTGAATAAAACTACGTCCCTGCCAGAAATCATCACCAGACACAGTTCGACCTGACGCTGAAATCTTCTCCGCGCATGCAGTACGTGAGAATCAGGAATCATTGATGAAAACTAAGTCGACCCATAATCATCACCGGAACCCAGTTCCACGGCTGACGCTGAAATCGTCACCGCCTATGGACTACGTCATCATCAGAAATCATTGACGAACACTGCGTCCTTCGAGACCCATAAATCATCACCGGAACCCAGTTCCAGGGGTGACGCTGAAATCATCATCGCCCATGGATTACGTTAGAATCAGAAATCATTGACGAAAACTGTCCCTGCCTATCTCATCCCGGATCCATTTCCACGGCTGACGCTGAAATCTTCACACCCGTGGCCTACATCATAATCAGAAATCATTGAATAAAACTACGTCCCTGGGAACCCAGAAATAATCACCGGAACCCACTTCCAAGGATGACGCTGAAATCCTCAACGTCCATGGCGTAGATCAGAATCAGAAATAATTGACGAAAACTGAGTCCCTACCGAACCAGAAATCATCACCAGAACATAGTTCGACAGCTGAAGCTGAAATCTTCTCCGCCCATGCAGTACGTGAGAATAAGGAATCATTGACGAAAACTAAGTCCCTGCCGACCCATAAATCATCACCGGAACCCATTTCCACGTCTGAAGCTGAAATCGTCACCGCCCATGGACTACGTCATAATCAGAAATCATTGACGAAAACTATGTCCTTGGAGACCCAGAAATCATCACTAGAACCCAGTTCCATAGGTGACACTGAAATCATCATCGCCCATGGCTTACGTCAGAATCAGAAATCATTGACGAACAGTGCGTCCTTCGAGACCCAGAAACAATCACCGGAACCCAGTTCCATGGGTGACGCTGAAATCATCATCGCCCATGGATTACGTTAGAATCAGAAATCATTGACGAAAACTGAGTCCCTGCCTACCCAGAAATCATCACCGGAACCCATTTCCACGGCTGACGCTGAAATCTTCACACCCGTGGCCTACATCATAATCAGAAATCATTGAATAAAACTACGTCCCTGGGAACCCAAAAATCATCACCGGAACCCACTTCCAAGGATGACGCTGAATTCCTCAACGTCCATGGCGTAGATCAGAATCAGAAATAATTGACGAACACTGAGTCCCTACCGAACCAGAAATCATCACCAGAACATAGTTCGACAGCTGAAGCTGAAATCTTCTCCGCACATGCAGTACGTGAGAATAAGGAATCATTGACGAAAACTAAGTCCCTGCCGACCCATAAATCATCACCGGAACCCATTTCCACGTCTGAAGCTGAAATTGTCACCGCCCATGGACTACGTCATAATCAGAAATCATTGACGAAAACTGTGTCCGTGGAGACGCAGAAATCATCACTAGAACCCAGTTCCATAGGTGACACTCAAATCATCATCGCCCATGGCTTACGTCAGAATCAGAAATCATTGATGAAAACTGCGTTCCTGGAGACCCAAATATCATCACCGGAACCATTTCCTCGGCTGACGCTGAAATCTTCCGCACCCATGGCCGACGTCATAATCAGAAATCATTGACGAAAACTGAGTCCCTGCCGAACCAGAAATCCTCACCAGAACACAATTCGACAGCTGACGCTGAAATCTTCTCCGCTCATGCAGTACGTGAGAATCAGGAATCATTGATGAAAACTAAGTCCTTGCCGACCCATGAATCATCATA